>CM076574.1:64696454-65137837 GCA_034641835.2 Pinus albicaulis
TCCAACACTTTGGCGTCCTTTTCGGGGATGGCAGTGACGATCCAATCAACCAAAATTGTTTGTTTGATGATAAGGTGTTCCTAGTCAGTAGTTGCTAGGAGGTAAGACGAGAGGTAAAAACCTGAGCATCGCTCTAACATACCTAGGTGGGCTCACCATTGCTATGTTGGGGCACTTAGAAGTGTGAGTTTTGGGTGTTTTTATTTAGTGTATCTTCGAATATACAACTGCTGGGCAGTAAGACGAGAGGTAAGAACCTGCACATTTCTCTAACATACTTGGGCGAGCTCATCACTGTAGAAACTGAAGCAATTTTAGGAATGATTGATACACATAGGGTCCATGTGCGCTAGTAGGACAATAGAGAAAACCAAAACACCCCCCAATCTAACTAAATACAAGAAAGGCGGGTCGTAAAAAGGAAAAGAAGAGCGCAAACTTGGGAATAAAGACATTCTTTGGAGATCTGACCTCAAAAGAAGAAAAGGAACAATATACTTCACACGAAGATAATAGGAAGACATGACCACAGAAAGCTACTACTATATCAAAGCCTGGAGCATCAGTACCTTCTGTGTCTGGACCTCATCACCCTTCAAAAAACATATCTTCTCCTGAAATCAAGGCTCTAGATCTAAAATAGCAGTGGAAAGCCATTGATAAAAATATAAAATTGAAGGACAAGGGGATACCAGTGAGGAGCATCAAGGGCCTAAAGAACAACATTTATTTGATCATCATTTGGATGCGGGTAGTGCAGTGAAATAACCGGTCCTGGAAAAACCTAATCCTTTTTTTTTATTTGTAAATCCCCTACATATTCCAAGGTCAGTTCATCCCATCAGGAAGGATTAGCCACGGGGGATGAAAATAATAAAACTGATGATACTGTTACTTTTGAATTCTCGATATTGGCGACATGGGATGAAGATCCTATGAAGAACATTCCTTTATCATCTCCAAGGTATGGATGTTGAATATATTGATACCTTTATGTTCGAGTTCGACGTGTGGTGTAGGAGTTATGAATACACTTGAGATGCCCAAACGCTAAATTTTTTTCCTGCTACTCTTGAAGGAGAAACATTAAGATTGCTCATGAGACTGGGTGCTAGCACAATCCGAACCTGGAGTGACATGAAGGAGGCATTCCTCTTTAAGAATCAGGATTAATGTCGAACCAGAGATTTGAAGGAAGAAATCTTCAGAATTACACAGAAGGAAGAGGAGAGCTTGGAAGACCACATGGAACGATTCCATTATAATTTACAAAGGTCCAAGTTTGGTGACTTAGCCCCGGAAATCCTGAAAACAATATTTCTAAGAGGTATAAGAGATGAATTTATGGAGCATTTGAATCTGTTGGGAAAAGGAGACATATCGCAGGAATCACTTGAAGAAATAGTGAAGCTCTGTTTGCGGAGTTCAAGAGGATCAGTCAAGGGAAGAAGTTCAGTTCAGTGCCCTTCAGTTCGAATACAGAAGTCCACAAGTGAAGGAGTAACCAAAGAAGATATCGGGAATCTGTTTGAGGATTTTAAAACTGACCTCCTCAGTAATCTCTTTGCCTAGATCACCACGGTACATGTTAAGAAAGCACAATAAGAAGTTGAAGGAGCTTTAGCAATATTATGTCCTCGATGCAAATAGAAACATTTGGAAAGGGAATGTGGACTAAATAGCGCTAGCTTGTGAAAAATATGTGAGTTGGCGCATTCCACTGGTCAATGCCCATAACTACCCAGACTGAAAGCAATGCTTAAGGAATCAAGCGAGGATATCCAGTATTCCTACTTTATCAGATCAAAGAGACCATGGAAACTGCGACCTAAATGTATGCCTCCTGAAATTTCCTCTTTTAATCGTTGGAATAATGTTTATAATGGTCAAAAATTTCCATGGACATATCCTACTCCTTCCTCAACACAATTTCCTTCACCTTGGAACCAGTGGCCTTCCCCTCCACCAATACAATATCCTCCATCAAAATATTATCCTTGGAGAGGTAATGGACAAGGTCCAATGCCCTCTACACTACCAATGCAACAGCAGTTACAACTACCTCCTCTTCAAAATCCTACACCTCCTGTCCGACCCTAATTACCTGTGCAACCTAACCCCAATCCGAATAATAAGGCAGCGCAGAGCATAGATGCCCCAATTACTTTCCAGACTTATCTTATCACTCCTCTTGGGCTTAATGAGGTTCAAATTCAATTGGGAAAAGTAATCAAACCATATCATACTCCCATCATTACCAAGGAAGAATGTGAATCACCTAGAAAGGATATAGTCAGCTATGAAAAAATTGTTAGACCTGTAACAATCGATACATCATCTGCTGTTACACCTATAGTAGCCATCTTGGCAAAGCCTATTGTTTCTACGTCATCCAACCTGAGCAGGGATGGTGCACCTATGAAAACTGACTCAACTGTTAGGGCTCAGGATCCTCCATACCCTCAATGATTAATTGAAACCAGGCTAGCCTCACAAACTGAATTTGAATTTCTCAAGGAATTACATAATTTGTATGTGCATATTCCACTGTTACAAGCTCTTAAGGAAGTACCTATTTATGCTAAAATAGTGAGAGATATGTGTGTCGAAAATCCTGGAAGGAAGCCAAAAGACCCTGCTACTATCCATGTTATGGGGAAATTATCTGAACTAATGATTGATTAGCCTTTTTTGACTAAATATAATGACTAGGGAATCCTATAATGACTGTTCATATTGATTACCAACCCATAACTAACACTCTGATTGATTTAGGGGCAGCCATTATTGTAATTACCAAAGATATTTTTTATCTCCATAGGACTTCATGGACTCAGACCTACACCTACAGTGCTTGAATTAGCAGATAGATTCTGTGTCAAGCCTAAGGGAATGATAGAAGATGTGGCTATCATTGTAGCTTCTTGGAACTATCTAGCTGATTTTCTCATTTTACAAACTAAATCCAACCTGGGGGGCCATCCTTTATTCTTGGGGAGACCATGGCTAGCCACTGCAGACGCATATATTGGATGTAGATGCAGATCTATGGTGATCTAGGATGGGTAGGCCACTAAAAACCCAAACCTTTACCCCCCAAAAAAACTGCATATGGATTTGAATAGTCCATGATGGGACGAATTTGAACCCGAATTTGATTTTTCCTGCCTCTCCTCACACTTGGAAATGCACAATACTTTAAGGATGAAATAGAGGATGAAATTATTAATGGTTTTATTATCAATTCAATCTATGTTTCCTCTATTAGAGATTCAAGGGAAGAAGATGAGGTAGATGATGTAAATATTGAACATTTGAAAACTACTCCGCATACTAACAACAGTCCTTTTGAAATTGAGCCAGGGAAATATTTAAACATTAATCCTAACTTGACTGCTGAACAAAACAAATTGCTGATACAACTGTTACAGAAATATAAAAAGGCTTTTTCATGAGACTATATTGGTATGAAAGGAATCCATCCTGGCCTATGCACTCATCACATTTACCTTAAAGAGGGTTGCAAACTAGTTAGACAACCACATCGCGGAATGAATCCCACACTTAAGGAGATAGTGAAAGAAGAATAACAGAAACTCCTTAACGCTAATTTCATCTACCTCATTCTTGATAGTCAGTGGGTATATCTACTCATCATTGTTCCAAAAAATAATGACAAATGGAGAGTCTGTGTAGACTATATAGAACTTAATAAGGCCACCCAAAAGGACCATTTCCCTTTACCATTTATTGACCAGGTGTTGGATACTCTCTCTAGGAATTTTTTTTTCATTCTTGGACGGGTTCAGTGGCTATAATAAAATACAGATCACCCTGGAAGATCAAGACAAGACAACCTTTACCTACCCATGGGGTACCTTTGCATACAGAGTCCTTCCTTTTGGCCTCTTCTATGCGCCAACAAATTTTCAAAGGGAAATATTGGGTATATTTTCGGATATCTTGAATGACTGTCTCAAAATATTCATGAATGACTTTACACCCTATGGGGATGCCTTTGAAACAACATTAGTTAATTTGGAAAAGGTGCTGGAACGTTGTGTACAAAATAATGTTTCTTTGAGGACAGAGAAGTGCCACATGATGATGACCATGGGGATTGTGTTGGGACATTTCATTTCAGCAGATGGGATCAAGGTAGACCCTACAAAAATTAGGGTAATATTGAGAATCCCAACTACTAGAACTGAAAAAGAGGTATGTGGTTTTCTAGGACATGCAGGGTACTATAGGATATTTATAGAAAAATTTTCGAAGATTGCATCTCCTCTGTTTTCTTTTCTCATGAAAGATGTGGAATTTTTGTGGACAAGGAAGTGTGAGCAAGTATTTTTGAAGTTAAGAACTGTGTAACAACATCATCTGTTTTGTGAGGACCAAACTGGAGACTGTCATTCCATATCACTACAAATGCATCTGACATAGCTGTGGGTGTTGTTTTTGGATAGCTGGAGGAAAATAAACCTTATTCCATTTATTACATCAACAAGAATTTAACTCCAGCTGAGCTCAACTACACAGTGAAAAAGAATGAATTCTTAGTAGTAGTTCATGCTATCAACAAATTTTGGCACTACATCACCGAGTATCAAGTATTTGTACACACTGACCACGCTGCAATTCGATTTTTAATGAATAAACCTATTACCAATGGTAGAGTTACATGATGGTTATTGCTGTTATAGGAATTTGATATCACTATTTTAGATAAACCTGGAAAAGGTAATGTGGTTGTTGATTTTATTTCTAGGTTAACTATAGGTGATAACTGCACCCCTACTGAGGATTCTTTTCCAGATGAATATATTTTTTCCATATCTACTCACTCATAGCCAACTATCTTACTGTAGGAAAATTACCACACCATTTATCTTCTAGAGAAAAAAATAAGATCATACAACAGAGTGCTACTTACTCCTGGATAGAGGGCTATTTGTATCACACAAGACTAGATTTTCAGATTCGGCATTGTGTTAGAGAAGATCAGGTTTTTGATATCTTGAAAGCTTGTCATGAGGAACCCTGTGGAGGGCACTTCACGGACAAGAGGATGGGGTATAAAGTACTCTCAACAGGGTACTATTGGCCAAATATATTCTAGGATGCCAAGAAGTTTGTGAAGTATGTGATAGCTTCCAAAGGATGGGCCAGCCTCTGAAATTAGATGAGATTCTGTTACAACCTCAAATAGTGATATAGTTATTTGAGAAATGGGCCCTAGATTTTGTAGGGACAATTAATCCTTCATCACAACAAATATCATACATATTGGTCTGTACTGACTACGTCACAAAGTGGGTTGAAGAAAAGGCACTAAATAGAGCTACATAGTAGGTTGTTTCAGACTTCCTGTTCGAAGATTTTTTTTTTCACTTCGGGATACCCAGAGAGATAGTGACAGATGGGTGGGCCCAATTTACATCTCATTTGATCCAAAAAATGGTTTAGAAATATGTGATTCATCACAGGATCACTTCACCTTATCACCCACAAGAAAATGGTCAACTGGAGAGCACCAACAAAGTTATTGAGGGAATTTTGACAAAGCGATTGTGGCTTTGGGGCAGGAAAATTTTAAGAACCCCCCTAAATTTATATGTATAATAAATGGGTGAATCCCCATGATACATAGGAAAAATGGAAGGCGATTTTATTAATAATATAATATGTATATATAATTTTTTGGCGAATCTCTCACGAGATTATATTATCTTGTAAAATCATGGCGAATCACCAGTACAAATGGTGAATCACTAGTACAAAATGGCGAATCGTTGTCTAGTGGAGTTCGGGGTGTTGGTTCCAATGAAGATATGGTAGTTGAACCAGGAGTTGAAGGAAGTGAACCATCGAGACCAAGCATGGCACATGGTGACTCGTGAGGGAAGTAGTTCTCGTGCAGTTTTGAAAACACGTTCTAGTTCTACTAAGTGTAATATTGTTGCTCATGCTACTACTAGCACTGATATTGAGGTTGGAGAGGAGTTTGAGGAAGCATGGAAGGTAGCAGTGGTGGAGAATTACAAAGAGAACCCCATGATGGGCTCCATTTTTCCCTTTGGTATTTAGGCCTGCAAGATCTTATGTCCATTGACTGTTCAACCAACAATCAACTTGACTGAGTTGATTAGGTATGAGTCAAGTTAGACTAATCTTCAAAACTATGCTTTGCATTATCCCATATTTATCACACTAATGCACACAACATTGAGCATTTGCACCCAACTCTCATGCATGCACACAAAATTTTCATTAACATCTATAACCCTAACCAAGTGAGAATTGATCAATAATTTGCACCAAAGTTTGTTATAGTGTTGAAAGTTCATAAGAAATTTAGATCCATGGTACCTTAAATAAATTTTGAGATAACATCCACAAATTCGACCACAATAGAGAAAACTTGTGATAAATTTTAAACCTACAAAAATTAGGATTCATGTTCCTAGGAACAATCATAAGAAGTAGTTGACATATAGGTCGAGTTTTGAGCCTTGACACATTGATAATGCAATGTCTTAGGTCAAAACTCACACATTGAAAAGTCGTCAATGAAGAGAAGAAAATATCATTATGAATTACACATACTCCAAAATTCCTACCAAATTCTACTTAGTTGTCTGCAACTCAGCTATACATAATCTTATAGTAAATACAAATTCCACAAATCCTTCTTCACATAGCTAATAAATGGCCATTGGAAGAGCACCCCTTATATAATATTAATAGTAGCAATCAATAGATTATTTCATATTGAAATTCATAGCCATAGCACTCCTATGTATTGTATGATGTATTGTATCATGTTGACTACTATAACTTGTACTTTATCTCTCTACTGAATTTGAAGAATAATAAGAAGATTTGATCAAAGGGTTTTTCCCACATTGGAGTTTTTCCTTGGCATCTGCCAAAATATTGTGTCCTCTTGTCTTGGCTTGTCTTCTAGTTATTTTCTTATGTTCTATCAACATTTACTATCAATGTTAATGTGATTGCTAAATAGGAAATTGAATTGGGCTAAAAGATTGAAGTAAATTACTCCAAGCATAGAAAATACCATCGTTAACTAAAAATTAACACATTTTTTTATTAATATGTTTCGACATTAATTACAATTCATTTTAGATCCAAAAATATAGGATCCAATCAACCCAAAATAGGAACATAAATCATCATGACAATAGTTATCTCATGTTCCTCTGGATGATCTCGAGCTCCACCTGGAAATAAAGCCATTTATTGGACACACATCACCGTTCAATCTAACAAACTAAATTCTCTAGAAATTACCAAGGTAAAATCAGAAAATTAAATTATGCCCCTACATCAAGACATGACCGTCTAAAAATTAAATGACCATCTAACAAGTGGAGAAGAAAATGTTTTTACAAATGCGGGTTCTCTTAGTGCTTTCGATATGGCATCCTCCAGAGTCCACAACTACTTGATATGGCCAATCATCATATATGAACAAGGTCTTTATGATTATATCAACTAATAGTGATGCACACTAAATATTGACTTCTCCTACACATTCATAGTAATTAGTTCATTGCAAAAAATAACAATAAAAATATAATTCAACAAGAAATGAGGAATTACAATATAAAAAAATTATCCAAATGATCAAACAATGATGTTAGTGTGAAAAAATTAATCCAAATGGAAAAATATTATCCACATCAATGCCAACTTTAATATATAATAGGTTAAATCTGAGATGGAACAAGAAAAAATATTAGAACAAAGAAAGGGTTTCAACTTTCCAAGTCCATGTGTGAAGGTTCGCTGCTACCCTAAAAGGCTGGAAATATGGGTTTTTTGGGACTCAGAGTGATTTCCAAGTCTCATCAAGGATATATAGTATGTCATCAAGCCTTTAGAAAAAGTGGGAATGAAAGGAGACTTAGAACAGAAAATGGAATAAAGTTGTGAAGTGGCCAACCAGGATTGGTTGGAAGGTGGCATGGGTCATAAAAACCAAGAAGCACCTACCAAGTCATATAGTTTTCAAATTCAAGTAAAGAATATGAGGAAACTAAACACCAAGATATGTTTTGCATTTCCATTTTCTAATCAAGAAAATACTTTTCCTTTCAGTGAAATTCAAAGAATATTTAATTGTTCTTATTGTACAAACTGTCATCATAAATTTATTCTACTTAAATAACATGTGTTAGATATATACACAAAAAATTATTAGTAGCACAACTATGTTAGTATTTTTAAAATAATTTTATAGCTTCCTCAAGGATATTGCTACAAAAAATTATTCCATGAACTCACCTTCCAACCTTCTCGTTGGGATGCTTCACAATCTCTTAATAGTCATAGTCTAACAACAACATCAGAGATTATGTGAACCAAAAAGAAAGGAACACCTACATTTGGCCAATTCTTGTTTCTGTGTGAATCAATATATGTTTCGATATTAATTAAGGCTTGAGGATACAAGACATCAAGTGAAAACAACCTCAAATATCACACATTGACCTTCACCAATAACTGCAAGCATATATATTTTTGTTTTATGAAAGGGGGCTTGTGCTAACCTGTAGTTGATGTTGACTAGTGTCATTCATTACAAGCTGCTAATAAGGTGGATTTGGAACTAAAAGTATGATGAAATATTTTTATTAATTATGAAAATATGGAGTAATATTATAACATTGAGATAAAATATTGTTTATAGGTTTCAGGTGCGGATGGAAGTGAATGAAAAATTTAGGAAGTTTTGTTTTGAAACTTTCATATACCTATGGTGGTAGAATACTCATGCCACAATTGGTAGAACTTTAGAAATTTGAACATCTGTAGAACTTCATATGTAGTATATATATTAAACAAGATGGCCACAAACGTATGCATCATGGGTATGTAAACCCAAACCTAGAGCACATCAAGCAAGTACTGGTATATTTCATACTTTGTACCTAGTAGTACAAGAATACTACAAGTAGATGAATACAACACCACATATTGGTGTGTATTGTGACCATCCGGGTATGATAAGGCCCTCCTTAAAAGGAAATTTAGTGTGGATTTCCCATAAAAAGTGTTTTTTTTCTTTTAGAAAGAATGCATAAAAATAAAAGGAGAAGGTGGGTTGAAGATCTAAAACTCTAGCCTATCATTTTCTAGGTGCAAGGAAAAAGTGTATAAATCATGCTTGGGGGCTCTTCATCTGATGTGGGTTGTATGATATGTTAATAACCCTTGGTTGTGCCATGATGGATATTCACACTCAAGATAGCTTTCTTATGGGAATTTCTAGACCTTGTCTTGATGCTTATGTGGTACACTTCCTTAGATCATTGGAGATGTTGACTGCACAAATATTTTCATGGAATGTTTTGACACCTAAAATGAGCCTTGGGTGCATGTTTCATAGAAAAAGAACTATCACCTCTTGAAATCCTCTCACTTTTGGTTTTTTGTTCCCAACAAAAAAGGGGTATCTGTATCACCTGCCTATGATCTACAAATAAATCACTGAGAATGAACTATGCCAAAAAGTAAAATAAACAAGGAAAATAGTAATAATATTTGGGAAGGATCCAACAATAGGTGTTTTCCATTGGGTCTTGAAGTCAAATAAGAGATAGAGAATTCTAGTGAGGCATCTATGTTAGATGAATCTCACTACGTAACACTATTTTGAACCCTACAACATATGCCTAGACACAACCCTACTCTTATTGTTTAAACCTAATCAAAGGAAAGTTCTTACCTTACCAATCTTTGTGGTCAAGGACCACTAGGAAAATTCATAATAATCTTAGTGAAACCAGGGGACAAAGGCCCACACCATGTCACAAAATTAACTTGACTAGGCTGAAAAATAGAGATGTAAGCATTCACCAACAATGGAAAATACATGAGGAAGATGACCAAGTGCCCAAGCTTTACTCATTCCAGATTTTCAGGCATTTACAAGTCTTCTAGATTCTGAATCTGCAATGAAAAAGATCAAAATTCCTAGAATTCATCCTCGTTGCAATGATTTTTTCTTATTTTAAAAATCTATTCCTCCTTGAAACCTGCACATTAAGTCCCAAAATTCCTGTGCATGCCGCCAAGAATAGAATTAGGGAGGTGTACCCTTTAGTTCAGTATGCATGCATCTGAGAATGCATACCATCCATCTTAGTGATATTCCTCTCTCCTTGTGTGCACCAATATGTTAATCCATCAAATTTAAAAATGTACCCTGTTGCAACAGTCCAAAACCATCCATTGAAATGAATATCACAAGTGAAAAATCATGCCATATGACATGTAGCAAGCATATTTTAGAGTTTTTCAGTAGATATTTTGTAGATATTTTGAATCAATTTCATCCCACCTTGTTAGCATTAGCACATAGAAGTGTTGGAAGCCAATGAATTTCTCTTGTATTGGTCAGCAAGAAAATGACATCATGGATGTCAATCAAATATTTAAGCTACATACAGTCCTTCATAATATTTTATAGTTCGTCTATTGTCACAAAATGTCCAAGCATTGGAATAGTCATAGAAACACCCTCTTCTTCCTGCTTATTAAGGTTTGAACCAAAAAAATTTAGTAAAATATAGTCACATGCCTCTCAAAATAATTAACAAAGAAATCAAGCCACTAAAGGATATATAAACTACCACACCAAGAAAAATGTGCTTCAAATTCTATGTTGTAGCATTACCTTTTAGTTGACATCCATTCAGAAAATCATCATGAGTATATAAACACTAGCACAGAGGATTCAACATAGCCACATGATCATGGCCAATTAACGTGATATGTCTAACACCCCAAGCCTACATATTGAAAAAAAAACACATTAACTTCAAAGACAAGTATTGAGTGGAAGATGCATTCTCATGTAAGTTAATGGAACCTACCATAATATTACGAGCAACCTAACACCCAAGTGTACCAGCTACAAGAAGAAGGATAAGGATACCCTTCGGAGTTCCTATACTGTATAAAGTCAGAAGATCCAATAGCATTTCATCAAGTCCATTCTTTTGAAGATTGATACCTCCCTCTGATTTTTTGTTTTTGTTTTTTGGGCATTTACATTTGAGGATGGATCATGGTCACTTACAATTTTGGGGAGGCCAACTCAATGAAAAGAAAACAATTGGTTTGTGATGTGTTATTATACAGTTATTTCCTTTAACATTGAGGGGTACTGTTATGTTATAGTATTCGCATTACTGTTGTTGATATTATTATATACCGGAAACAAGTGACAATGATAATGGTGCATTTAACAAAACACCAGATCACTGTCTATCCAAATTCAAAACCCATAAATTTTAATGGTGCATTTTTAACCCATAAAGTTATTGACTGAACAAATTCCAAATATTCTCAAATTCTACTATTCAAATTCTTTAACAATGATAGTGCTCCATATTGTATCTTTTCCCAAATATTTCCAAGATCTATAATCCAATTACATTCATAATTGTATTACTCCATACCTTATCAACCTGGGTCAAAACATGACCTGAAAAAACATGCTATCAACAATAAGGCCCCTCATACTTGGATATTACAACTGCTATCCCTCCACCAAATTGGTCATGAGTATATTCCAGTTGAATTAAATATTTCCATGGAAGGATTCACAATCTCGGCATGTCTGGTATCTACACGCTCATGCAGCTGCAACCTTGATTTGACATTATGAATTTATTAAGAATTTTGTTTCTATATATATGACTTCTCAAGATGACCTTTTCATTTGTAGTTTTCAGTTTTGACTTCTTTCTGCATAGTTAATCGAAGTAGAGTGACAATGCCCATGTCTGAGAATGGTGGGAATATTAAGGGAAGCCATGAACTAGCTGGGTTCAAGAAGGCGTAGAGAGCCGAGGGACCTGCAAGTGTTCTAGCCATTGGGACTACTAATCCTTCGGGAATATTTTTTCAGAGCTCATATCCGGATTTTTATTTTTATATTACCAACTCCAGCCATAAGACTAAACTCCAAGAAAAGTTCAAGCGCATGTGTAAGATCCATTACATGAACTCTGAATTTGTTCCCATTTTCATCATTGTTGTCTGTTATTCAAAATCATTTCAGAAGTTCCTTAGACTTAATGTTGTTGTTTGATTTTCCTACTAAAGAATTCCATACATCTTATCCTTTCATTTTTCAATGAACTCCTTGGTATCCAAGACAAAGAGTAAGAATACTTCTTTGATACTTTTCCTGTGATCAGTTGCCTACCTGTTGTTGTGAGCTTTAAAGCATTCCATACATCATATTCTTTCATTTTTCAATGAACTCCTTGGTATGCCAGCCAAAGTGTAACCATACCTCTTTGATTGTTTTCTTGTGATCAGCTACATAAAAATTGAATTAACATAGAAAACATCTTTCTCCCAAAAAAAACCTTCCTTAATAGGTTTTCCTCAGTATTATGTGGGTATTGTCAGTTCAGTCAACACTACAGAACCAGAATGAGTATTGTCAGTTCTGTGATTATTAAACCTTCGAAACCTTTAAATCTTCAGAAATGCTATAATGCACATTATACAATGTTTAATGACCTTCGGAACAATAGATTTTCAGAAATGTAATAATAAAAAATGTTTATTATTAAACAAGGCTTAAAACCTTCGAAAATGTTAACCCTTCGGAATTGTAATAATTGACTGTTTAAAACAATGTTTTAAACCTTTCAGAAATAGTTTCCGGAATTCAAAATCTGTAATAAAACTCTATTGCATAAAACATCGGTTCCATACCTTTTTTTTAACCCCCGTGCAACTCTCAATGCGAATACCGTCGGATCTCCAGCGCATAAGATCGAACGACAATTGCGTTCAATCGACCCCAGAACTTTATCAGTCAAACGTTACGTGAAATCGGTGGTTTTTCCATCTTGATGTGTCGGCATACGATACGATCACATTGTTTTTTTAAAAACCACCCACACGCCAAAAGCTGTGCGAAAACAGTGGTTTGTTGCTCAAAACCACTAACCTGCAAACTTTCAATTCCAATCGTGTTTGAAATCGGATTTTCGCTGGATTTCAGGGTTAAATTAAATTTCTCTGGAAAAACTCCTTTTCGCTGTGTAAATCAACAAACATAGATCAATTGTTGACTTATTCAATTTCAAATGAAAGAACCATAATATTTCATTAGTTACCTTCACGTCACACATCACATCGACGAAGTGCCTGATGAATCTGTCTTGTCTACTCCAGAACAAAGAAACCATTATAATCAGCTGGATGAATTTCAATTTTGATATTGACAAAATTCCATACAGAGAAGGATCTTTTGTCTGCTCCAAAAGAGCAAAGAACATTAGATTCAGCTGGATGGATAAGAACATTAGATTCAACAAGATGAATTTCAATTTTGATATTGACTAAATTCCATACATATAAATCATTTTGAAAAGTATTAGAAAATAGGCTAAGAATGATATTTGCTACCTGTCAGGAGGCCATGAACGGAAGCGTTCACCAGGTTGATTAAAGTTATTTTCCTTCGTAATAACTCTCTACAACATTAAAGAAAAATGTTGGGTGATTTCAAAACAGTGCTCGCAAGGATTGAGAATCATATAAAAAACATTCCTCTGTTTTATACAGAAAATTTATGTATGGAGTGTATAACTTTTTGCGATTAGAAGACCTTATTGTAGCTTTTGCTAAACACTAGCACTAGTGTTGGTAAGGCCTGAAAAATTAGCAAAGATATTACTGTATGTTAAAGTAGCAACTGATAAAACCCTGATGAATGTAGCAGTCGGAGGATCTGAAGGTTATTAAAGTCCTCCAGGAAACCAATCCCAACAAAGCAATGAAGTCAAGGATTGATTACTTAATGGGGGGTTGTGTGTCTCAAGCGTATTAACACTGCTTGATGCTACAATAATCTGGGTTTTGAGTTTGATCAAGTGCTAGTAACATCAAAGTCTAATAACAAGGGCGCAAGTTTCAAAACATGGCAAAAAAAATTGGGCAATTAGCTTGTACACCAAGATTTCCAAGCTAGAGATAAAGGCGGTTGTCAAGGTCAGGTATAAATTCCTAGCTAGTTCATGTAAAGACCGAGAGTTCATTAGGGCTACACTGTACATCTCAACTTATACCCAAAAGCGATTGTTAAGGTCAGGCATAACTTCCTAGCTAGCTCATGTAAGAGCAAGACAATATCTGGGCTACACTGTACATGAGTATGTACAAAAAATAAGGTATAACTTCCTACCTATCTCAACGATAATTTACAAGAGTGTGTATAAAAAAGTAAGATGTAACTTTCTACCTAGCTCCGATAAGACTGGAGCCTTGGCCCTTACTAACTTTCTACCTAGATCAGATAAGACCAGAGCCTAACTAAGGAAGGCACGACCTTATATTTTAAATATTACTTGTTTGAGTTGAGAATTTTAGAATGGGGCATTGTTCCTGAGTTAGTTGACATACCTTTGACCTGGTACCACTGACAATATTTCTCGGAATAGAGAGCGTCTCTGAATGTCGAACTGGGTCAAAATGCGAAGGAAAATAATTCACCTACGTAGAAATTATATGCACTAAGCATGCATATTTCCTTGATTCACCTGATCTCACACTATTTAACTTTATGAAAAATATTGAATCAATTCCACTTGTTAATCTTTTGCGGAAAAATTAATTGCACACACATGTGAAGCATAAACAAAAATTATCAATCGCACATAACACAGTTTTTAACTGGGAAAGCCTGAAGCTGAAAACCCCAACTATATATTATGTAACATGGAGATCATATGACAATCTCATACAAAGCATACAAAGCTTATCACAAGCTCTCAGTACAATACAATCGTCATACACTAATCAGGACCAATCTTGCAAATCCATGCACCGATCTTGCCCTCCTGCTAGCCTGCCTCCGCTGCGCAATCCCTGCTGAAGAATAGCTTCGAATGAATTTGGATTACCCTTGCCTTGACTGCACAATCCTCATTGGAAACTCCAATGTGTGTGTGATGCAATCAATGCATCACTATAGTAACAACAAATAGTCTATCTTTCCCTTTCACTACCTCTCCACTAGGTCTCCACTGAAACTGCCATGCACTGTAGTTAACTGTTGTATTGTTCAGTTGATTAATGAGTTATTATTTGTGAATTAATTAAATAATTAATTCACTCCACTCTCACTAGTGTATCAATCGGTTAGACTAGATACAACTAGCTCAACTGAGTCTAACTGAGTTAAACTGAATACAACTCCATAACTACTTCTTCCAACTATGTCATAAATTTGCCATGAGTTCTAGCTGAGTCCTCCATGCATTAGCTACGAAGAAGCCCTTGAAGATTGCGTAGTTCCTTGAATCCCGCGATGTGCCACATACGTACCTTTGAACAAAGAAGTGCTCAAGAGAATAAGTTCTTGTTTAGTGTCTGATTATTATTAAGAGCTAATAATAATCGACATGCATCTATTTTTAGATCAGCGATCTATAAATAGACTTCGCCCAATATTCTAAAAATAGAATTTCATCTATTTTTCCAACTTGATCAACCATCCACAAATAGCATCCTGCAACTTCTGAAATATGATCATCATATCTAAAAATAGACATAGTCTAAAAATAGACTTGCGCCAAAAATAGCCTGCGGGCCCACTTAGTGAAGGCGACTCTTTTCACTAAGCTCATCATCTTGTTCAATCTCAACACCTGCAACCAGTGGTATGATCATAAAATGGAACTCATTAGAAAAATGCAATCTCTCAACAACCATTATGTATAAAACTGTGCTCAGTTGCCCATTTGAAAAGGAAAAAAAAGAAAAGCAATAGACAAAATGAGATTTCCATTGAATCTTAGCACTCCAAAAAATGTGTACTAGTAGTTGCTTATATAAGGATTTAGTACTAGTAGTTGCCTTAAATCATCCTCTATATGGGGGATTTTAGAATCTAGATGGAAAATTTTATCTTTAGATTAGGGTACAAAAAGTTAATCGATATTTAAGTTGCACTAAGGTGTTATGCCAAACCAAACCACATGTGAGAAATACAAAAGAGAGAAGATTGCTGATACTAGCAGGGAAGTAATGGCATGTAACATAACTCCTCATCTCTGTGAATGAAATTCATAAAACCATCGTGATTATTGTTATGATGGGAACACTTTGGTGCATTCACAGGAAGCAACAAGTAATTCGGCCCAAGCCTATGCCTCTGCGTGTCAGAGTATGAGAAAACTCGAGTCTGGAACATTTTATCATCGGTGTAGTAGATACCGGGCACAATAACTCCAGGGAAAAATGCCAACTGTTCATTCTCATTGAAAAAGTTATCAATGTTTCTATTCAAAACCATCCTCCCAATAGGCTGCACAAGAAAAGGATCCAATTTTCAACCATGGTTCAATGCAAAAAGCTTGAAACTGAAGAGCATATAAAGTTGAATTACTACCAGAACTTGAAAATTGTGAAGCAAGAAGAATTTATATTACAGATTATATAACTGATAAATTCAGTCTTAAGTATTTTATATGTACTTTACCTGCAAAGGAAATAGATTATTTGGCCATATTTTAGTATCGTCAAGAGGATCAAAGTCGAACCTATCTTCATTTGCAGGATCCATAGTTTGAATGCATAGCTTCCATTCAGGATAGTTACCAGAAGCTATGGCATCATATAAATCTTTGGTAGCATGACTGTGATTGGTACCTCCAACAATTACAGCCTCCTCATCAAGCAAAAACTTGAGTCCACAAGTAGGCTTCCAATGAAACTTGTAGTAGGTTTCTTTACCTTCTCTGTTAATAAATTGCAAAGAAGATAAAAAAAAATCAGGTCATCTAAATAGTAATGACAAATTTTTCAAGCATGGTTCATTTGACAACAAATAAGGATACTTGAAGTACCCAAATCCAGGGGTTTAAAAGAATTATTCAAAGGGTGGGTATGAAATGAAACCAGAGGGAAATTTTATGAAATTTTCAGAGATGGTTTCAAAACCTGGGTAAATCCCCATCGCATCCAATCTGACCATCTCCTGAGCATATCACTAGTCCATTTTCATATATGATAAATATATACTAGGATTACTATCATATTTTAAACATATACATAATAAATCAAACTATCATATGGCACAAAACCTGAAACACGTAATTTAAAATACTGTGCTATGCTAGCGTGTTTTGAATGTGACCTTGAGATTGGCTGATTACCATTTTATGCAGCAGGCAAGCTTAGTGTGTTGAGAAATGAAAAAAAAATAGTAGTAGGATTCTGTTTAACTTATGAAATTGATTTGAGCACGTGCAGCTTAGAGCTCAAAGGCTGGCTGATTACCATTTTATGCAGTAGGCAAGCTCAGTTTGTTGAGAAATGAAAAAAAAAAATAGTAGTAGGACTCTTTTTAACTTATGAAATTGATTTGAGCTCGTGCAGCTTAGAGCTCAAAGACTGGCTGATTACCATTTTATGCAGTAGGCAAGCTCAGTGTGTTGAGAAATGAAAAAAAAATAGTAGTAGGACTCTGTTTAACTTATGAAATTGATTTGAGTTCGTGCAGCTTAGAGCTCAAAGAAAGTTCAGTGTTGAATGCTACTTATTAGGTGTGGCTTGCAATGCCAACATTGATCCAAAATGCTTATCTGCTTACAAGTTTGCTTGTAGTAATCTGGCTTCATGAGTATCATGAATTTCAATGATAGAAAGGATTCCAAAGTGCAACTGGGAGGCTTGCACTAGAACAACTAATAACAAATATTTAACACACTAACATATTTACCCCAGACTTAAGAAATCCATGTATCCCATTCATGAGAGAATTGCTTGCATTAACAACTAAATATTGGTGCAGATGCGTCTAAAATTGTATAGAGAACATATTGAGAGATTGTGCCTGACCTTGAAAGTGTGAACTCCAAAACCTTCAATATGTCTAAAGTCATATGGGATTCCCCAGTCATCAAACAGAAATGTGAACATATGACAGCTCTCTAGTACATGGAAAAGAAATCCATGATACGCCATGCCTCTTGAATATGGGTTTTTAGATTGGGCTTCAGAGCATGAATGACATCTGGGAACTGCATAGCCAGAAACACAAGTTTAAAAAATTAAGAGTCAATAAGTTGTGAAAAGCATATGTTTCAGTTTTACATATACTTCAAAATGAGAGGAATGGATTTCAGTGTATGGTCCCAATAAACAAACATTTATACCGTCACGAATAAAAAACACTGGGATGTTGTTGCCAACAAGGTCAAAGTTCCTTGTTTAAAACTTCACTGCAAAGCCTCTGGGATCCCTTAAAGTCTCTGGGACCCCGCGTTCATGTATAACAGTAGAGAAGCGGACTATCACAAGGGTCTGAACTCCAAGTGCCCTAAAAAAGTCAGCACATGTGTGGTGTGAAATAGCATGTGTTACTTCAAAAAAGCCCTTGGTTACTGCTCCTCTAGCATGGAAAACTCACTCAGGGATTCTTTCTCTGTCAAACTGGGCAAGCTTTTCTACCAGGTGATAATCCTCCAACAAAACAAGACCTATAGCATAGAATTAAGCCCTGGTTTGAGAATCAGACCCAGTGTAACATTTGAAGCTCAAATTTTGAAATGCAATTATTCACTTAATCTATCAATGTTACAGTCATGTAATCTAATCATGATACCATAAACAAAATGTTCTAATAAATAAAACAGTCACCTCTTTCACCAACTGTAAGAGAGGATTTATTATTCCAAACAGGGGCACCCTAGTTGCTGGTCCAAAAAGGAGCATTATGGGCAGTATAAGGTCGGTGTCTATATGGATCCATTCCACCTAAAGTACCAAATGGTTAAATCTATGCTCTGCTAAATACTGCTTGCAATGACAATTCAAAGTAATCATTAAAGTTCAGTTTTATAAAACAATGAAGGAGCCATAGATGGGCACCTCTGAGAAGTGGGTCTTACATTTCACCTTCTTAAGTAAGGCACTGCTTTAACATTAGAAACACTTCAAAACCCAGGAAGTAAATAGTATTTTACATCCATCCATTCTTAAACTATCTTTAGGGTTAAGTGATTTCACCCAAATTTGACACTTAGAATGCAGATAATTTCGAAGAATATTGAGAAGATCCTCAAAGAAGCTTTTGATCAATTCAGCGTCTCGGATTGGGACGACTTGTTCTGGATTGCGCATCCAGGGGGACCTGTAATTTTGGATCAAATCGAAGCCAAACTCCAATTGGGTTTGAGCAAATTAGAGTGCACTCGCAGTGTGTTGGCTGAGTATGGCAACATGTCCAGCGCTTGCGTGCTTCATTATGGATAACATGCGCCGGAAGTCTGAGGAGAGGGAGAGAAGTAGCACGGGAGAGGGTGGGAGTTGCCCTCGTCAATGCGTGCAGGTGAGCCTGTCATTGGTGAATGGAAAATGCGTCCATATCTCCATCGATATCCACCTCCATCGATCTGGTAGGTTTGCACATAACTTCCAAGCCCCTTCCATTGTCCAAGCCCCAATCACCTCTCCGACCTAGTAAATTCGACGAAATTTTTATTACACCTCCAACTTCCAAGCCCCAACCAGTGAAAAAACGGGGCGAATCACTCCAACACCTCCCTCTGACCCAGTAAATCCAGGTGAATGCCATTGAAATATGCTCCAAGCAAAGAAAATCGGGAGCGAATGCCATTGAAATCTGCTCCAAGCAAAGAAAATCGAGAGCGAATTCCATTTTTTTCAGTTTTATGGGCATTTATTTTGGTGGGCTAATATTTAATAATTAATTATTTTAAAAATAATTATAGGGCTAACTTTATAAAACTATAGAAAATGGGTTTTATATAAAAAATTCGCCCTATCAAAATTTAAAACCCCCTTAAAAATTCGCCTTTGGGCTAAAAATTCGCCCCTAAAAATTTTCCACCGCCACTAAAGAAATTGGTCAGAAAAACTTCCGGAGGTATTGTGGGCTTACAAAACAACATGGAGGAATACTACGGGCTTCGACCATACGAATTGGCATATGGTAAGAATCCTTTATTCCCCCATAGAGTTTGAAATAAAAACATTGATAACAACATTACGGAGTCAATATGGATTTGAGCATAGCACAAAGACAAGATTGAATCATCTTAATGAGTTGGAAGAGAAACATTTGGATAGCATTCAATAGACCAAGATCATTCAACAACAAAGAGCTAGTTGGCATGACGGGTTCATTAATAAGAAGAAATTTCGAAAGGAGATTGGGCTCTCTTGTACGATTCAAGATTCAAGGATTTCAAAGGCAAGCTACTGTGCCGAGATGGCTAGGTCCTTACGAAGTAGACATGGTCTTTGACAATGGGGCTGTACAATTTTTTTTACTATTGATAGTGCTAAGACAACATTACTAGTTAATGGGCACCATTTGAGGTTATATCATCAACCTTCTTTGAAGGAATCATTTGTTAACATTGTCGCGAACTTTGATCTTTATGTTACGACGGCAAAGGGAGGCTCCTGTTCGGCCCTAAAATTTGAAATTCCAATAAGTCTAACTATTTGAAAACCACTCTTGTGGTGGTTGTTACACCCTGTTTAAAAAAAATAAAAAAATAATAAAAAAATAATAATAACAATAAAAATATGATTGTGAAAACCTCTTTTTTGAGGTGCATTTAGACAATTTGTAACGAGTTTGAAAACCACTTTTGTGGCGGACTCGTTACACCTAGTTTTTTTCCCTTTTTTCAAAACATCATCTTTCCTTCACGATATATTTCACAAGATGATGTTACCCATTTGTTTTTTTTGTATCTCGTTTTTCATAATTATGATGTTTTACGAAGGATAGCACGGTGGTTGTCTTGGGCTGTTACATATGTAAAAAGCCCGAGCAATCATGAAAAATATTTCCTATCTCGTCGCCATCTGACATGCAACAATAATTACAATTGTCAAGTATGATAGGCATGATCACTTTGGAAGAAGTTACACCATCGCATTAAATTCCTCCTTCACATCGTCTCGGGTACGTCATTTAAAAAGGTAACATCATCATTTAATAATTTGATGATTAATGACAAGTTATGACATTCACGTGACGGTCGTGGGTGGCGAGTCACCATTAAAGTTGGGGGGGGATAAATCTACGTAATCATTGCAAGAAATCCATAGTCTTTGAACATTCATTAATCTCGCATGCATTAAATTAAACAACACAATAACCAATTATGACCAAATCCGACCGGAAAAGGAATTTGTACTTAAAAGCCCATCATTTTCCATAATTAGAAATTAATGTAGGAATGTGTGAAGTACGAATTAGTAATTTGAAAATATTGTCACCTCTCATTAACTCCCATGTTTTTGCTTCGCTACAACACCCTCCAAAATTTTGTCCCATTTAAAATTTATGAGCCCACGACCTTTCCTTAAAGATAAAGTCTAACGTGGCCTAGGCCTAGAGCCTCAAAAGAGTTATTTCCATGCATTATCCCTTCAAAGTCTAATCCGGGGCTTGGTCTCTTAACGCCGATCGCATAGTCGCAAAGTCACAAAAAATCATAAAACCAAGAACTTTTCGACCATGCAACCATGCGACCCCGAGTGACCCTTAGGTTGCAAAGTCGCAATGGGCCCTGGTTGCGATGTCGCATGTTGGTCTAAAAACTTAAGATTTACGACCATGCGACCATGCTACCTTGCGACCTCCGAGTCACAAAGTCGAAAGGTCGCAAGGTCACACATCCCTTAACCAACCACGATCCGCGACCACTGTGACCTACATTAAATGATCGCACGTGCGACCCCTTTATAAATAAAAGGGTCACGTAGGTCGCATTCGACTCCGCGCGACGGAGCAAGAAAACGCCTACGACAAGCCGGGTGGAGCACGTTTTTCTCGGGAACATTGAAGCCAAGCTCGAGTGTGTGTCCATCTCATCGGCCTCGGGCGATATGGGGCCCTTGGCGGTTAGAAAGAGAAAACAAGAGTCAGTAGAAATCTCGAGAAGAAGGCATGCCCCCCTTCCCCCACCCCCTATACTATGGAGACACGCCTATGTGTTTGGGAAAAGGGGACAAGATGAGTTGGTATCGGGTATATCGGGAGTTCACAAAGCATGAGTTCCCGAGAAGATCTCCCGGACGGATAGGTGTAAATTCGGGTCAAGAGGTCCAAAATCCACTATGCGGGCGCCCATCCACCCAGTTTTTCCATGTGCAAAGGTTCTTGAATGGATCTTACGGAAGGTCGACTCTAGGATTTGGGTCATTCGAGATCACTTTGGGAAAAAAATTGCTAACCTAAAGGGGCGAGGATGCGGAAGTCCACTATGCTCTCCCGAGACAGGGAGAAAATTTTAACAGCGATTGAGCGACCCACTCATGCGGTTCTAGTGCCGAGAGACCTTGAAGGTATGGTGGGAGGACGTCGAAAATTTCGGGGTTAAAAAAATATCGGGAATGTAAAATAGAGGGACTCAGAAAGCCTACAATTTTGTGGCAACAATGATGTGCAAGATGTATGGCCGACCGGATGCCACCACTTTCAATGGTACTTGGGTCCCTCTCATGTAAGTTGTCACTATTTATGGCACCCATTTCAACTAGGCCAACCTAATAATAACGGCCCTCGGGACAAACATATCGGTAGCACAAGCACATGAAGAAGGGTACGCATCTGAAATTTATATGGCTTCCTACTTTTTTTGGGACGCGCGTATGTGCAAGATGTCAATTTGAAGGATGGGCTGCATAAGCAGGGATGTGGAGCATGGAGGACCAAATCCATAAGGATTTAAAAGGTGGTTTGGGATTCCAAGTACAAACAAGATATAGAGTCGATCTCACACAATTTCATTCCTATGCTCTACAAAGATTTTTTTTGGCAAAGATGCCCCGTGCATGTCTAGGCGAGCCATGGAAACAACGGCCGAGTGGCCAGTCGGTTTCCCCATCACACATAGTACTTTCATCGGGGTTTTTTGGTCATTCAAGGCTATCTCACGCACTACCCCGGGTCGTCAGCGATAAACTACTCTTGCGAAAGTATGCTACCCGGATGACGAGCGGGTTTTCAAGAGTCCTCACCAAGGGCAAGAAAAAAGCTGTGGCCTACTCTCCCACTTACTATCGGTGCCTATACGATCGAGGATTTCAAAGAAGTAGAAGGCTGAGGCTAAAGAAACCAAGGTTTTTCATTTTACTGCCCTTAGCACACGGATCATATGATCCCGAAAGGATCATCCTCACACATTACAAATGGGCCAAATTCAAATGGAATTACCAACACACGGAATGCTCGTTGAAGAACAAATCGAAATTGGTAAAGCAAGGGACAGGGGAGACCGCACTCAAAAGAATCAATTGATCCAGGTGGGCGAGGGATGATCAAACAGCGAGAGGAAAGGGGTGACACACTAAGAGAAGCCTCATCTTCCAAAGCCAAGAAGCCAAGGACTAATACGGGCGAGTAGTCTCTCTAAACAACAATAGGAAAAAAGAGACATAGAGGCCCAAGGCACAACAAGAAGCCGAAGTAAGACAAAAGAAGAGGAACTCAAGAGGACCCAAGATACCCCTAGCACAACAACAAGAAGAAGACAAACAAAAAGAAACAAGGCGAGGAGCAATGAAAGAAACAACTAAAGGGGAGGAATAGAAGAAGCCCGCATGAAAAAAGAGGAAGAAGAACGCAAGAGGAAGGAAGAGGAAGAACGAGAAGGAGGCTGAGCGCAGAGTCGAAAGGAGGAACAAGATAAAGCGAGAGGATGGGGAGAGAAGGAAGGAGGAATAAAAACCGAGATATCATGGGAATATTCTTCCAAAGAGGTAGGGGAAGCAAGACATTGCCCCCGAGAGATAGAGAAGAGACGAGAGCTGTCGCACATTGACGTACCTCGGACAACCCCTATGACGAGTGTGCATTTTTCTCTCTAAGACCTTAACACCTCGGGAGGAACAGGGGAAGATGAGGTCCTGGATAGACGAGGCTGACCTACGATCGGTTCAAGCACAAGATGCAGCGGGAGAAAAGAAAATGCCTCGCACGGAACCCCTAGCCACACCTCTCGCAGTTACAATAGAAAAGGACATAGTCTTGGACACTAGGACTAATCCGATTATGATCGCATCGGTGGGGACCGCCTTTGTGGCGGCCACGAAGAGAATGTTAGCGGGGATGAGTAGAGATATTTTGTCTCTACAAACCAGGGCTACGGGTTTCAGAGTAGAAGGCAGCTCGATCGAACAAGATAAGAAGGTTAGGAGGAAGAAATCCAAAGGCTTCATTTCACAACCGCCCAAGCCAACGAATTACCACTCACCATTCAAGGGAGATGGTCACTTTGGAAGCCACCATGAAGCAAGTGTACGAGGAGATGTTTATGATAAAAGCAGACAATCGCACCAGCTGCTTTGAAAGCACAAAGCGAGAAACCAAAAGAAGAAATGCACAACTAAAGGAGGCCTCCATTGCTTTGGACAACATGCTAGAATGGTTAAACATATGCCCACGAAAGCTCTTGACACCCTGCCCGGGGAAGGATTGGATTTGCACCGAGAATGAAAAAAGTTCGAGATCCAAATGAAGATTCAATCCAAAGATAAGCGGTCGAAAGGATGTAGAGAGAGTGATGTCCGCGTATGAACACACGATCAACGACATCTATTCAATGGCTAAAGTACACCACAATCATTCTATGGGTGAATTGGACACCTGAAAAAACAAAGGGAAGAGGTTGCCCGGGACATTCAAACATTCCTACAACCCATGAGGCAAGGCAGCGCTTCCCAAGATCTTACGGCCTCACGGAAAATATTATTCGGTTCATCATTAAACCGGTCCCGAATCTACACCAAGTTGGCTTCTCTATCTAATCGAGATCACGAGTAAAGAGGCGCACCTTGGTCCTGGATGCTCTTGAGTGATTTCATAGATTAAGGGAAGATACTCCCTCAAGTCACTCCGGTTGTTGCGAGATTATCAAGCGTGGCAAATGTACCTCAAGGATCAGCAATAGATAGACGTACCGAGACCTCTCAATCGCACTAGCGCTTCCTTGACCAAGGAAATGGCACAAGTCGCAGTTGCAATAGGCAGAAAGGTCGCGAGTTGCGGCCGGAGGGTCTGGGTCGCGAGTCGAAAATGCCTCCTAGGTCATAGAGCATGTGACTGTCGGGAATATGAAGGGTTAGGGACACCCAAGGGTTAATGTTTCTCTATAAGTACTCCCTCAGGGGAATTTTAATGCATCTTTTTTCGGACTCCAAAAGGAGCAAAGATAATTGTATAGCATTGAATGCATATTTTCGTGAATGAATACAAACAAATGTTTTGGTTCCACTACTCGATCGGATGAGGACTAATGTGTGTTAGCATTATGAATATTTTGTCTTACTTTGTATTGGTTATATTTTATAATTGACTAATCTGCGTTTTTACTGCTCATGTCATTTATATGTTTAAGCTCACTTGATGCGTTGATGGTATGAGGATATTGAACTAAAATATGTTTAGCGACTTCGTTGTATCATCGTTTCATCTTTGGAAAACGATTAAGGAATTGAAGGGTGTTTCGACCATAGAGAAGCTAGTTTCTTTTGTGGTCAAAAAAAACTTTATAAGCATGACCCTCATGACATGTTGTTATGACATTTCTTTTGTGCTGCATGCTTTGAATCTTGCTTTGTTATTTATAATGTTTCATTTTCATTAAATACTCATCAACCATTTGTCTTGTATTGTTCAAGTAACCATGTATTCACGGATCTGCGAGGGCTCATTCTCCTTCGAGAAAAGTTATATTCAATGGTAGTGGGACCCACACCGGACGGGATCCCTATCGCAAATGGTTTAGAGTCTAGTTGGGACTTTTTCTGCGGGGGAGATCCCCTACTATTGGCCGAATTTTTCTTTTTGTCGACACTCCTTAGCTAAAGTCTTATATCCTCGGCCAAAATTCTCAATGCGGGATAAGCGGAAGCGGGGGTGTTGGGAGAGAGACAAGAAGTGCGGTGATATTACGATTGGTCGAGCTTAAGGAGTGATTCGAGTAAAAAACAAGATGGGAGGAGCAACAATAAGACATGAGCCAACCTCCATTGAAGCTTTACGAAATTGTTCGGAAGATTATCGGGTATTTAGGGACCTTTGGGTGGCTTGAATATTTTCGAGAGGTTGGAAAGGCTCGAATGAGGCAATTACGGTTAATTCACTAAGAATTTAAACGATCATTAGACACCCGAGTTAGGGGTATGTAAATTGAAGTAACGGGAAGAAGTGGTTTCACGAGTGACCACATTGACGGTTGAAGGATGGAGATGGTTCAACGAGAAAGTTAGTTACCCTTCTTTGAAGGAGGATTTTCTTGAAGGAGAGGGAAAAAGATGGAAAAGAGGGAAGAGGGTTGATCGATTATCACTTCCCCAACCATGGGTAGATGTCACCCTAGGTTTGATAAAGTAAATTACTTGCGAGGAAGATCCCCACTCATCTTCAATTATCACTTCCCTTTACTAAATCATCTTCGGCACTAGCGAGAAGATCAACCTCTTATATTTCCTATTAGTAAATATTAAGCATATGGTTGTGGTGGTTAAGATGGCGACACATCTTGAAGCTCGTGTGACCAACCATGGACTTATCAAATTGATTGTGTTGGATGCCCTAAGCCAACAAGGAAGGAGATGGGAAGATTTTAAATGGAAAAGGCCTAGTACGAGCTGGAGAAAAATAGGCTAGGACTTCGGAAGGAAGTCATGCGAAGTTGAATTCTAACCCTGGCCCATCGAGGTCGGAAACGAGAAAAAGAACCCACTGAAAAAAACAATTGGAGATAGACGACCAAAATAGAGGGTGAGAGTTAGCTTGCCAATAGAACCATTTCCCACGGTCGAAGCGAAAAGAAGCAAAAGGACCGGAAGAAGAAGGAAAAGAACCCTCCTTGTCGGAGTAAGGACAAAAATCATGTTCTACTTTCGAAATTGAAAATTTAAGAAAATAAAATGAACGATTAAACGAGAAATTGCGGGGGGAAGGAAATTTTAGGATCCATATGTGCGGCATGTTCTTAGGGATTAACAACAACGGGGTATAGGGTTTTTCGGGAAAACACGGGCTCAATGGAGACACAAATGGAACTTCGGGAGGCTATGCCACAAGAACCTACTAATGATATCTGCTTTGTTACAAGAACCCGGCGGTTAAAAGAATAGCTTCCCATAGTAATCGACACAGGAAGCCGATACACAGAGAACACGTGGAGGCCACTTTGCTATTATAGAAGAACCGAGTGGGCACAAAGGCTAGCCTAGGCGAAAAATAAAGGGGGTTGATACACAAGAACCCACTAATGACCCGGGGGATAATTTTAAGAACCGCCCTAAATTTATATATATATAAAATAGGCGAATCCCCATGATACATAGGAAAAATGGAAGGCGATTTTATTAATAATATAATATGTATATCTAATTTTTTGGCGAATCTCTCATGAGATTATATTATCCTATAAAATCATGGCGAATCACCAGTACAAATGGCGAATCACTACTACAAAATGGTGAATCGTTGTCTAGTGGAGTTCAGAGTGTTGGTTCCAATGAAGATATGGTAATTGAACCAGGAGTAGAAGGAAGAGAACCACCGAGACCAAGCATGGCACATGGTGACTCGTGAAGGAAGTAGTTCTCGTGTAGTTTGGAAAACACGTTCTTCTAGTTCTGCTAAGCGTAGTGTTGTTTTTCATGCTACTACTAGCACTGATATTGAGGTTGGAGAGGATTTTGAGGAAAGGTAGCAGTGGTGGAGAATTACAAAGAGTACCCCATGATGGGCTCCATTTTTCCCTTTGGTATTTGTGCTTGCAAGACCTTCTGTCCATTGAACCAACAATTAGCCGTTCAACCAACAATCAACTTGATTGAGTTGATTAGGTACGAGTCAACTTAGAATAATCTTCAAAACTATGCTTTGCACTATCCCATATTTATCACACTAATGCTACACAACATTGTGCATTTGCACCTAACTCTCAATAATTCTTTTCCAAGAAAAATCTATAATAAGAAAAATATTTTACTATATTCTAAAAGGTGAAGATGTCGAAATCATGCCACAAAGTGAAAGGAAATAGAATATCTTTCCTCAAACCAAATATATAAAGAAAACAATAATGATTATAATAATAGAACTGGATCTATCGATCTATCGATATATGCATGATATGAGAACCATAAGCATTCAAGAGACTAATTTCAAACTCAACAAAATCCTCTAAACAAGAAACAAACAAACCACTAAATTTTCAAAGATATCAAGGATAGACATTAACACAATTTCATGTACTTGAATAAGCCCATTGTTGCTTAGCGTTAGACTTCTTAAATTAGTTCTTTATAAATTAATACAATGACACTATCTATGTGAAAAGAAATAGGTCCCAACTTCATCAAATCTGATTTCATTTCCAATCAAAGATCAAAACTAGCTTCGTTTCCAATACCAATATAAAATCACACATTTTCTAAATATCAATAATTATTTTCCAAGAAAATATAAAACTCGAAACTCAGCAAAATTCCCCAAACACGAGCAACATATATACCATTAAAATTTTCTAAGATGTCAAAGCTAGACATCAAGGTAGTTTCATGTACTTGAATGAGCCCATTGATGCTTTGCATTAGTCTTGTTAAATTAGTTATTTATCATTTAATACTAGTCAAACGCTATCTATGTGAAAATAGGTCCCAAAATCATCAAATCCAGATTCATTTCCTGTCACAAATAAGAAGCAAACAATGTAAGGATTAAATATGAAACATCAATCTTAAAATAAAAAACATGAAAGAAATGTAGTTGCAATGTTACAATGAAAAATAAAAAATATAGAACCCATTTTTACCTAAATTTGACATGTAGTAATCTTGCATGATCAACGGAACATGTGTACCAAAATAAGAGTCCTAGGGTATTTCAATTTCCCAATTCTCATCTTGGTCATCATTTTCTACATTATGAACATGATATTCTCTAGATGTACTATCATTATGAGCCTCCAAAACATTATGTTCTGTATCAAGTTCATTAGATAAATTTTTTATATTGTTTTCTCCCCTTCTATCATAATCTGATCGCCAAAGCGCTAGTGCTCTTTCATATGGAAAATTGTCAACGTCATACTTTGTTACATATAATCTTAAACATGTATCCACATGTTTATCAAGCTTGTTCCTCAAATTTGACTTCAAAAATGATAGTGCACTAAACATTCTCTCATCCTCCACTGATCCCAAAATCATATTTTGACACAAATATGCTAATTTAAAATATTCTGATATGTTTTATTGCAGGTATTGGCTAGCACTTAAAGTATTCCATAATCTTGTTATAGCACCGTTTTCATTAGGATTATCCAAAAAAGGATATTGCTTCCACATTGTTTCAGCAAAGCATCCACCTTGTTGATACAATTTTGATGAATCTAAAATACTTTCAATCTGTTCTCCATGTATCGAGACTTTCTTGCAAAAGTGGTCTACTAAACATTTTAATCTCTTTTGAAAATCAGCTTTTAAATTTCTTAAACATTGACAATTGTTCCAATATTGAGAGTATACCACACACATGGCCTCCAACAATTCATCTCGAGGAAATCATTCTCTTATCTCTAATGATAGTGATCTTGCAATTTCTATCAAATTTTGTCTCACTGAGATAACAATATGATCAAATTGGTCTCTTGACACGAGGCAATCTTTGGTGATTCGTCCTGTCTTACTAATATAATGAAAGGGGACCATATACCCATGCACTGTGATACATAGTATCCCTTTTTCATCAAACGTCAAAAATTTTTAAGTATTTTCTATATTGATGATCTTAGTCCAACTTGTAAACTCTAGACCAGTAAAAGAGTTCGGAATCATATAAAAATTATCCAATGCAAGGCATGCTGAATTTCTCGCATTTGTGTATTCGGAAATATACATTATGCGATTCTGAGACATTTTCACGAGGAAATTCATTTCATGTAGCATAGGAAGAATTCTAGCCAATGTCAATAATGTTTCTATATCAGTTAGTCGAAAAAGAAGATCTTGAGCTTTGTCTACATTGTAGCGATTTTCATACATCAACCCTACCAAAGATTTGAACTCACTAAATAGTCTTTGAGCTGGTCCATTTAATGAGATCCATCTTGTATCAACATCTTTCAGTAGTTTGTTTCCATCCGTAACACCATCTGCAAATTGTTGAAACTCTAAATATCGTTTGGGACGACGAGAAAAGTATGCATGAGTCTCACGTACAAGATCTTCAACTTTTGAAACTAATGGAAACTTGCTTACTATTTTAAATGCAAGATTCATCCTATGAGCCATACAATGAATATTAATCATATATGGCGAAGCTGATAGTTGTAGTCGAACACAAAGACCATTCCTTTGTCCTTGCATTACCGATGCTCCATCTACTCCAACACATACCAACTTTTTTGCAATCATTAAATGATCCATACCACTTTCCTTCAAAGTATTAAGAACAAGTTCATAAATATTTTCAGCTGTAGAAGTCTCTCTCATATTTTTAATCCCAAGTAGATAGGAATGCCTAATATGGTCATTAACCATATAAATGCTCATGCAAATCCATGAAGTATTATCAATAGCTGTAACCTCATCCAAAGACAATGACAAAAACCTAGCATTTGGAATATCCTGTTTCAAATCATCAATTTCTACTTGAGCTAGATATCTTGCCCATTCCCAACCATTAGTTACAGACCAATGAGAAGATGGAAAGTTTGGCACATGAACAAAAGATATAAATTTCATCTGATCTAGATAATCTATCATAGGACGACCTTTACATAAGATGTGAAATACAGTGCTCAATTGTATCATTTTGGATAACAAACCTCTTTCCATTATCTTTTCAAACTAATATATGATGGTTCCTCCACTTGCCTCAAGTTTCTTCTTATTTATTAAATATTTTTTGTATTCTTCCACACATTGGCTATGTCAGCATTCCTCCAAATATTTCCATCTGACAATAGATTTCTCTTTACCATCTACAATTTTCTTTTCATAAACCTTTCCTGCATGCTTTTGTACTGTATCTAGCTTCATCTGAAATTTCACTACCTTGCAACTTTTCCAACTACACGCAAGACATTTAACTTCTCGTAAATCCTCATTTGTAGAAGGTATTTCTTCAATAAATGGAAAACTTGAGAGCCAATCATCTTGGAATTTTCTCCCTATGATCCACTGGCCTTTTTTCCTTTTCCGTCAATGGTTTGTGTCACCTTCCAAGGAAATATATTTAACATTTTCATCATAAATTTCTGTTGAAACTGCATTTATCTCACCCTGATCACTTGAGGAACCTATTATTTCATCCATCATATGGATATCAGATGCATTTTCACAAGAGTTAACATCTCTCTCAGTAACAGATTGTTCAAAGGAGCTTGAAGCATGAAGAGAATGTGTATTCTTGGATTGAGACTTTTTAAAGTATGATAATACATCAATTTTCCTTGATAGTTTCTTCCTAGGATTAGATTTTGACATCTCACTGAATATTCCAGAAGTAAAATTTCAAATCGATCTAGAAACCTGCATCAATAGTTTCCAAGAGTTGAGAATTACTAGATTTGTAAGTAGCTTTCAAATTAAAATAAGTGTAATGTTCACAAAAACCATTATGCAATTTTTTATTAAAATGTTGTGCCAAGGCCCAAGCCCAAAAGAAAAAATAAATCATTATACACAAAAAAATAACATCATGAGTCATCATCTATAAAACAAAGAACATCATTCAAATATAAAATATAAAAAAATTTCCACTAAATTAAATCATATCTCCAAATCACCTAATGAACACTTGAAAGCTTTAAACAAAACAACAAAATATTACAATAACTTTAATCATCCTTTCCAAAACACCTCTCCCTTAAGTTATAAAGAATTGGTTATAAGAAGTTGAAACATATCCTCTATCATTTTCCATGATAAAAGTGAGGAAGGAAACTAGTCAGTTACTAGTGATTATTTTACTTATCAATGGAAAGAAATCCCTTAAGACATTGTCCTCCTGTTGACCATAATTTCCTTTCCATAGTGAAACACGTCCAGTATGGCCATGAAATAACCTAAAAAGACTCAAATTTTTTCCATGATTTGTAAACACATGGGTGCCATGTAAAGTTTCAGGCCCAAAAAAGCACATTTGGGATCCTATAAAGCAAAATTAATTATTGTATCAAACATTTAAAACTACTAATTAGCACTTAGTGTTTGTTATTTAACCAAGTGCCATTGAAATAACAGTCATGGGATGTTACCAAAGAGTTAACCAATAGATAAATGCACACCACAAATCATACATTCACTCGAACTTCCCCTCCCATGAATGACCATCTAAGGTAAAGGGGCAAAAAAGAAGAAAATAAGTCAACGAATCACAACAGTTAGCCAATGATTCTTAGTGTCAAATCATTGGAAACTGAAAATCAAGTGCAAATTTAACCCATGTATCCATGGGTTGACAAAAAGAGTTTATAGCAGCTACAAGATAATCATTCTACGAGTCTACCCAAATCTGACGCAAACTCCTCAAACTTGTTGATTAGAAATTGCCCAAGAAATTTCACTTGGTTCATGAGAGAATGAAAGACAAGTGCAAATAAAATTCCATGAAAGATGAGTGCAAATATCCTTCCATGAATGGATATCACTCTCCAAAATCATTTTGGGCATATTCCAATATGTAGGAGCCAGGGAAACATGGTGCATAACAGTAGTCTATTGTGCCTGAATTTAAACTGCATCAAGGGAACATTTGCACTCTTCACACATTGAACATTGAAGACAATTAATTAATGCCTGACATGACCATAGCAACAAAAGCATCAAGCAGAGGCTATAACAATATTATGTGAAAGTGAGAAAGAACACCCATCATGAAGCATCAAGTAATATCATCCACAACATCAACATTAGTGTTGGGCAGATTTTGATCGCCTTCGCCTACTAGAAGTAACTTCTAGTGGTAAAGGTGGTTTTAAAGCTAATCTACGTGAACGACGGGGGGTAGGATTATGTTCTTCCATGATTGATGATTAATTTTAACCAAAAATAAATAAACAAAAAGAGGGTAATGCTAGGCAAAAGGGTTTACCAGTAAACTGTGAACTGCAGAATATCTCCTGGCAAGCCAAGAAGTATGGGCATGCAATCTCCCTGAATGCTGTGTTCGGTGTATCACAATTTAAAGGCGGCCAACTCGGTTCACTATGGATGGATAGCACCTAAAAGTTGTCCTCCCAAATATACCCGAAGGTACGTGGAGGCCCAAGTCTGTAATAGCGCTGTCTAATGTGAAACCGCACAGTGAGAGCACCACCTATATACTTGTCATACTGTAACGCCACCCCAAGGGACGTGCTACGATATACTTACGTACGTGGGGTGAGATATCACACTCGGAATGTATCGCAAACAAGTTAACAATAGCTGCTATGTTTTACAACGCCAGAACATGTCTCTAGCCTAGACCTTCTAAATGTTATCGCTATGGTTCCAATGCATTTTTAGATAAATTGAGATTAATTTTATGTTGATCTTGCTTAACAATTTGCCTTTCAATGGTACCGCGATGATGTATGTAGAAATTCCTAAATGCAAACTAAGAATGATAAGCAAACTTTTCACTTTTAGTTTTTCAATGAAAGACCTAGCTACAAAGGGAAGAGAGCAAATAATTTTGTGAGCAAGCAAATCAATGAAAAAAAGAAAACATTGAGCACAAAACTAAATGCAGATTTCCTAATGTTCCTTTTTTGCAAAAAAAACACAATCCTACATGCAAATGCAAGTTTTTCTTTTCAGTTCCTTTAATGTTATGAATGAAAAAAAGAAACTAAGTGCATCAAAAAAATGATTTTTACTTTTTGAGAAATGAAGAATATGAACGACAATTGTATAACTGCCATCATTGCCAGCGTATACATGCCATTTACAAAATGTCAAGGACCTAGATTAAGAAGAGATATCTCAAAGATTGAATTAAAAAGGAAAATAAAACAATCATCATGATACAAGAAACAAAAATATCAAATGTCTTAAATATTAGATTTTCTCTAACTGACAACAATTTTCTTTCTGTCTGCTCAATATTAGTTCTTATTTTTATGTTATCCATTCTCATTTATTTAAAATTCTCATAAAATTTACATAAAAGGTCCTTCAATTCCCTAATTTATTCTTCATTTTGAGGTTTTATTTGAATTCATCACATTTACTTTTCATTTATAAGGTCTACTTCCTTTTCTTCGTAATTGAATATTTCTCTGAGGAACATGTCCAAAGAAATTATAGCTTATTTTTCCAATGAATTTCCATAATCAGAATCAAGCTTAAAAAAACATCTATGAACCAGGTTCACTTATGAGACTTAACTACATTCTATTTTTTAATAAGAAAAAGGAGGCTTGTATCAAGATAAGACAATCTCTCCATGCAAGGAACAATTTCCAAAGTATAATATTAAATGAATTCCTCAATGTAAGCTATTAACTTCTCTATGGTAGTATCAAACTGGTGTTTCAAGTCAGGATGAAATCATGAGGAGGCTTTCATTGATATTTACTTTTCTGAAAGATATTTTCCAAAGGAATCTACCTCCAAATGTAAGGAATCTCTGTCATTTTCATTTTGAGCGGCTTGAAAATCCATTTCATGTGGCCCAAACATATCCTACCACCTGGAATCCATAATTTTTTACCTACCACTCAACATCTAGATCCCAATTTTTGCTCTATCCACTTAACACCAACATTTCAACTGTCACGCACTCTTGAAATATGAAATATGCATACTGTGTTATTTGCACTATCATAATGATATCCAAAATCTGGACCTTTCTTTAAAATCCAAATATTCAAATATCTAGATTTTAAAGAAAGACCCAGATTCAAATTTTCTAAGTTATGAGTTTTCCTTGCTATAATGTTTTGCCTTAATTATTGGGATATCTAAGTCATTCTACTCAGTTCCAACTCACCCACTTGTCCACTTGCATCTGACATCACATGTGGCCTATGATATTTCTAACATATCACTTGGGTTATCATAAGTTTTTGCATGTTAGGTTATGTGGCATCACAAATGTGAAATTATGTTGTGTTAGATGTATCATCATTAATAATGTGTGTTATCTCAGATGAGTCATCCTATATGGAACCCAAATCTGGGATATCTAGATTTAGTGTTCCTCTACTCATATTATAGATCATAGATATTAGCATCCTATCTCTAAGCCATCCATATATCCAAAATTTCTCTCACCTGACTACTCTTCACTTACATGGTATATGACTTAACATCCAACATGTCATTCTTTATGGCATGTGACGTGTCATTCAGATCTATGTATCTATCTATTCACTTTAATATTTATGATATTCATTTCTTCTGGATTACAGAATGTCCATCCATCCAAATTTCACTCTAGGAATGATTTTTACCATTCAAATCATTTTTTCCTTGAATACAAAACATACAACCTTCCAAATTTTCCTAGAGGAATGATTTTTACCATTTAAATATCTAGAAATGTGGCTATTTGGCTTCCTTAGTAATTTAGTGGTTTCATTTTTTGGTGTTCTCTGTTATGTCCATTCTTCTATTGGTAATAGGTTTTGTCCATTTTTATTTTGGAGATATGGGTTAGTGGTTTTAATTATTTTGGAAGTTGGATTTTTGTAGCTCATTTTGACTTAGTTTTTTGGAGACTCATAGGGGCATGAAAATCTACCAAAGTTCTAATATGTACATTGAATACAATTTTCTGATAATGCAATATATCTACCATGTTTCACAGTGACACTTCCTCTACGTTCCCAGCCTTCCTAGGGACTTAAGTGGACTTCCATGATAAGTAAATCTTCAATCATTCATTTAATATGACAGCTTTGGACATTTTCCACTGGTGGAAAAAAGAGTTAAAAGACTTATATCGTAAGCATGAATACTCATATTTGACTTAAAAAAAAATGGGTGTTGTCAGTTGGGGGTCTGCTTCTTATCCGAATCTTCTCTATAATATGCTGGAAGATACTAACATGTAATGACATTACAATGCTACAGAATTATTCTTTTTCTCAGCTTAGAGTTCTGTATCTCTTCCACCACGTTCCTTGCAACCATTCCTGCATATATTCATGTTTAGTCATATACATCGCATCTTCCAAAGAGTGAAAACTCAAATAATCATTTAGGTTTATCTGAGAATTGATTAAAAATGTTTTTGTTTCTCTTTGGTATATTTTCTGGTTAATTTTATCTAAAATACCTCAGAAAAGTCTTGGAATCATAAGGCTTACCTGTCTAATTTACAAAATTTGAGTGCTTCAAGAATTATTCGCTTGTAAATTCATTTATATGTTCAAAATCATATTTTAAACAACTAAAATTCATAATCTTATCAAAAATTGTATTGTTGAATTCCAACAATGAAACAAAAATATCTAGTTACACTACACCATAGAAAAAAGTCATATTTGGACAACTCAAAGGCTTATTCATTGCAACAAATTGCAGATACATCAATGACCGAAAGCTGGTCATTAACATCGCACATACTAGAAATATCATCAGTGGCTAGGCCACTAAAAGCCACACATGTCATCCACCACACAAGGGGGAGCAAGCAAGAGGAACTTTGAACCTCAATTAGTTTTAGGCTCACCAACTTACTCCATATGTACATGGTGATTACAACACACAAGGGTCGAATAGGGGGTGTTACATCCTCCCTCCTTATTTGTGCATTGTCCTCAGTGCATTCAATTATAGTCAGATCTTGCAAGAACTGCTATCACATATGACCTATCCTCCATGCATTCATACTTGCAGTTAGCATATTGCAGGCACACTATTCATATTCTACAATGATGTCTTTATTTAAGCACATCCTCAATTCTCGGTGCACTAACCGAATTCAGAGGTCTTTATCATGCCCTATATAATATACAGTTAATAACAATAGATATTAACAATATAAAACTTTAGTAAATGAGTATGGTACATTGTACACCTAAGAGCCTTGTCATTGTTCTTTCTGGAACAGAGAATCCACCATATAACATGCAATTAGCAACAAGAGGTTAACTCTCAAGGTAACACCACATTCAATGAGCAACCACAACTGGAATTTAAGCCTTTCCTCAACGAAGTTACTAGTGCATATAACGTTACTGTTGTTTCCTTGATTTTCAATCCTGCATTTAGGTTGCAAAACCTTGATGCATTGTTTGTCCTGTCCTTAATCCTGTAAATTTTCAGTATTCTAGACTAACTCAGATACCCAAGAACTCTTTTCAATGGTGGAAACTCATTTGCAATAGACACCTTACAAGCTTGCACGTGTTTGTCCCAGAACATACTTGAGTGAAAGATATTTGTTTCTCCTTAATTGTTGATATAAAGCTCCTACACACATTTTACTATTGAAGGTAATGTGCCTAATCATCATCCAAGAAAGGCATGTGTACTATTGAAGGTAATCTGCTTAATCATCATCCGAGAAAGGCATTGTTACTAATTTTAACTGCATCTTCATAAGTATGCAACCTTTCTTTGATTATCGACCTGAGGATGTGTTGATTGTCACATAGTCTTGGAGAGAGCAACACTATATGAACGTAGCTGACTAAATAAATCATCCTTTGAATTATACATGGATGCAACAACAATTTAACAGGATCAAAATGAATTCTCGTATCGAATTTGGAAATATCAATAGAACCACCTTTCCAAGGTATGCTTAACTGGGCCAAACCCCAAGAAGCCACCTCCATTTCCATTTATAGTTGACACTTGAGCCTTATTAGCCTGACCTCATGCATACCTGCCACTGTAGAGTGATGCAATGGACCTTGAAGTTCCTTTGAAGTATCAACTAAATTCCTGGAAGCGATTAAGTTAGGACTAGGTGTATATATTGTCCAACTTGATGTCTTGTAAGCGAGGTTAGAATGCTGCAAAAAATATTTCCAGCTTCAAAATAAACTGAAGATGAAAAACACCTCAATTTTGTAGATTAAATTTTCATTTCATAGGGCTACTGTCATTCCAAGATATTTTGTATCAATGTAAATTATGACAACATTGTAGGAAATGAGTGTAAAATCAAATCCATAGAAGAATTTGGCACATAAATCAGAGAATTGAGGTCCTCATAGAAAATCAGGAAGACCAATTGTTGACCATTTTGACAAACTGTGATCCTTCTTCCTGACACTATTAGTTTGACAGCTTGAGTGGGCCTAATGGATAAGAGCATGTGTTTCCTCCTATGAGGTCACAGGTTCAAAACCAGAGGGGGGTAGAGTATGTACGCCTTTGTAGACTTAGCAGTCAAATCACTATGCAGATGTGGGTCACTTGTCCCACAAACAAAGAAGTCTCATACACCAATTTGGTGTCTGGCTTAGTCGTGATCTTAAAATTGGATAGTAATAGTAATAATTTACATGCTTCAAATCACCGATTCATCCAATAAAATTTTCCAAAACCTTTTATCTACTGAACATAGAAATAACCATGAAAAATATAATCCATTCTTGCATCAATCCATTAGAAGCACCCCCTCTTCCAGAAACAAACTCTTCTATCCATCCATCTCTAAAATTCAAATCCACAGGTTTTAATCCATTGCAATTGAAATATCTCAGCAAGAGGTTACAACCTTGGACGTGCTTTACAACATGATATGTTTATCCATCCCCACAAGAACTTTTGTAAACTCTGTGACACCATAAATGTCTTCTCCAACCAGATCTAGAAATTCTCCTCTGCGGCTTACTTAGAGGATACAATATTGTTTCAAATGCTATTGCAATTACTTTTTTAAAACTATATAGATTTGTTTGTGGTATGGCAGGCAAGCGATGCGTAATCCAAAAGTTCAATAAATGACATGTATTCATCCTGAAATCCTGCAAGGACTATTCTTATCCTTCTTGCAAAATGGTGTTGTATTGCCGTAGATGGTAGTGCTTTAATTGATGGGGGAAAAATGATTTATAAAAATGAATCTTTAAAGCCTGTATGCGCTGATATACATCTAATGTTGTTGTTGGAAGAATTGATTTCATACCTTATTCACCAAACTATATACCTATGACTTCAGCCTTTTTACAAACTCGCATTCGAAACTCTTTCTACTAGAAGTTTGCAAGACAAGACCAAATGCTTGTGGCCATGCATAATAGGCACATTGGTCAACATCTCTAGACCAGCTTCAGATAAAGTTTTCTTTGACTTATGAATCTATGTGATATCCAAAATAAATCCATCATGTCATTTCCAATAACTCTTCATTCGATTCTTCCTAATATGCATGTGATCTCCAACATACTAAAAATGGGGAAAGGCCTATAACTAAAACCTTCTAAGGTCTATCTGCAAATCTGAAACACTTTCACCAACCTCCTTCAATACCTTCAGCATGTTTTGATCAACCCAGAGATGTGATTAGTTGATATATCTACTGCAACAAGGGCAAAACCATAAAGGCCACCTCGAAATAATTTCCTCTAGGTGCTATAATTATGCTTTTGACACATTAAATTCATTGCCATTATTTTTTAATTGTTTTTGAGAAAGGAACTGCCTCTATAGTTCTTTCATGTCTTCCTTAGCAAACTCACAACAATATCCATATTTATGCACCTTATCAAACAATGGAAATCCGGGATGATGTGGGATGGGAAACTTGTCCATCATTTCTCAACACCCAGAAAACATTTTTAGTTTGCAATTCTTCTAAAGGATGCACATCGTTGAATAGCATGCAGCAACTTGTGAGGCAAATCTCATTTGTACATGCATAAGAAAGCATTATAAAGTATATAGGAGGACTGACTGAGATGAATTGATAGATTACCCGTGAATATCAAAGGGTAACGTTTGATTGGATATTCTCTTCCAGGTTTCTGTCTTCTAATTGACATCAAACAAATTGGCTTATGATCATACGCAGGTCAGCCTACCCTTACCTTATTTACTTCTGAGAATGTTTCTTTTCTACTACCATTATACCTAAATGACATGCAAAACGCCCTCCCCTCTGAGGAGAGTCGATGTTTCTTTTCTGCTACCATTATACTTTCACCAACAACTTTAGGTTCAGGGATTCTTTTAGGTGCTAAATGAGCATTGGTATGGTTATCAGACCCACTGCACATAATTAATTTTGGGCTTTTAAGTTTCTTTGGTCTGAGAGAGGTTGATCAAATACACTAATATCACACATGAATTTTTCAACAATAGGTGAATGTATTGCTCTTCCAGGAAGCACCAAAAGCGCTTGTATTTGTGATAACATTTGATATAAAATCTAACAAGTTCCCTCCTTCCCCATGCCAATGGTGCTTCTCATTACTCATAAGTAAAACAAGAGAGTGGGGGATTTTTTTTTTGGAATTCCTTAATGCCCTCTCTAGAGAATGACCAATACAGTAAATTTTTGCACAACTCATCAACCCAACCTTCATTGTTTTCCTTGAGTTCTCTTACCTCTATCAAAACTTTTATAAGACTTTTGTTGCCTCATCAAGACATGTTGCATGCTATGAAATAGATTGACTGTTCTTTCTACCATTTTCCACAAATAAATTACTTTAAATCTTCTCATCATCATGAACTTGAGAATTTGAATTATTGTTCCCATTGTTATTCTGCTCCAGAATTGATACAAATACACAACATCTGGCATGATGTCCTTTCCGATGGTTTCCTGCCACATGATGCCACTCTGCATGTTTCACTAGACCACCAAATTTTCCCCCTTTGAATTCAACCTAAGTGGTATCTTCATTTTCTGTCTGTGTCTAAAAAGTATCAAACCCTCAAGCTCTTTCCCCAAATTACCCTGGATCTGTTTATTAATAAACAAAGATGTTGAAAAAGTGGCATCCATCATGCGCTTTATAATTAAACTCCACGTGTAGGGATAGAAGGCCCTTGCAATAGCTTGCAATGGCTGTAACTGTATAGGAGATAAGTGACATCCCATTTAAATATTAGTGGTGTATGAAATTGTGGCACTGAAATGAATATCAAATGTTCTATTTACTTATGCAAATTTCAGAATTGAAAAATAGCATCCATCTGCGGCTTTGGTCACTTGTGTTACAATCTGTAGCTTCCAAGTTTGAAGACATCTAAAAAAAGACCTAAGTAGACTCCCGCTTTCTAGAAGTTTTCTGTAACTAGAGACTGTAGCTTGGCTATGGGTATGGGGTTTCTATACACAACAATGCCAATTCCCTCAATTGCAACAGATACAATACCAACTACTAAAACATCCCAATCACCTGTTTTCCCAATGATTGTAGCTAATGCATTTGCTGTATAATAAGTTAATAACCTAGAGTAGGAGGAAATTTTTCACTGGAAAATTGCTTCAAGCTCCATTAATTTTCTCTGAGAGTTGACTTGCACTTGCACGAACTACTCTACCCAAGAGACTGTTACCAAGCCTTGATGTCCTAGTATCTCTTCATTGAAAGTGCCACCACTTTAGCACTTATTGTTTTCACTTTGCTTCTCGCTCTCAGTATTATTTTCTCTCCTCTTATGTTTGAAAACCAAAAAAAATATAGAAATCTCCATTATGCTCAGTGTTTTTGCTGAAGCAATTCCCAACACCTCATTGTACTCCTACTAATTGGTAAGATTACAATGAGCCCGACTAACAACCTAGATTCCCATTTCAATTTCTAAGAAAAAAACTCCTTTCTAGAATTTACATGGCTCCCTTAAGGTGATGCTCGAAAGAAGAAATAGAAAACCAGAAACAACATTGTGTCACATTGCTTCTTGTCATTAAATCTTCCAACTACAGTGGAAAAATACAGTGAAAGAAAAAATAATGAATGCAATCCAGCATCCCGCAAAGCTGATGATATTGAGCTTCGGTTAACGATATGCACATTTCCAAAATCTAGTTTCACCTTTTTAGTAGACAAGTCCCTAAGAGTGGGGGTGTCACCAGGGTGGCATAGTGAGAGGATTTATTCACCCTATAATCTTCCATAATTAACCTTATCCTCGTAGAATTTGACCACTGAAAAGGAAAAGGCACTCAGCGTCACTGTAGTAGAGAAAATAAGTAGAAGCCTCATACTCCAAGGCATCACACTAGAAAACTGCCAAAACCAAGATGTAAATATCTAGCAACTAAAATCATGAAGCCTCCCAATGAAAGCAACACACATTATAGACGGAAATATTTTTTTAGTAAAGAGAATGGGCAATGCCAACTACATAGAATAAGAATAATCTTTTTCATTTGTATTCTTATGCAACATTTCTGTTTGTGATTCAGGAAAACAAAATGATGGTTTCAACCATTTAAGGATTTGGGGCTACTATTTTATCAAAATTGCATGAATATCAACTAAAAACACAAGTCCAAATCCCATTGATGTCCACTCATTATGAAAACTTAAGACTTGGTTCATATGGAAAAATGGATAAGATTGATCACAGTCATAAAATGAAGGAATACACCAGAGAAACCGTCTCATTTAAGTCCCTGTACAGTTCTTTATCTACATATCCATTGACTTGTTATGACACAGGTGGTGAAGAAGGTCTAGAATCCAATCAAGTAGCAAGATAACCCAAATCATGCATGCCACCATATCCTCTAATATCCTTCCAGCTCTTCCTGAAGAACTGCTGATCCATTGACATGAATTGTTGCTCTTCATGATTATTAACACCCAACTGCAAAATATAAGGACTTTATAGCTCAACAATGTAGCTATACTAGACTCAAAATTAACATTTTTTGAGTTCAATGATAGATCCATCTCCTGCTTCTGAAAAACCTATGGACCAATTTCATCTTTGGGCCAAATGTATACAACCAAATGCTAAAAACCACCAATCATCATACTAAGTATGGTCCTCTGTTTTTTCTGTCAAATATGGGAACCCAACTCAAGATCTGTGACAATTTTGCCTGGGGGATCCATTAAAACTTATGTGATTACTCTTGATTTCCCAAGCAGAGAAAAACAACAATCTTTCTCAGTATTCAAATCTCAATTCTCTTGTATCAAACGAGCGCCTCCCCCGTATGTTTGGAAGTTTAAAATGCAAAATTATATGGTTACGTTTGATCGAAGTAGTTGAAATATATAACACCATTCACTCATGACATATACAATAATCATTCTATTTGTAGCAAGTATGTAAATAAAAAGGAGAAAAACCCTAGATTTTAGAAGATGTTTGGATTGCATTGAAGATGACACAACATTTAATTAACAGTCAAGTTTTATAATAGAACTTTCAGTAATCTTTATGGTCTCGAAAGCATGCTGATAGACTAACTTTTGGTGTGATACTGAAAGAGATTTTCCTTGTAATCTTGCCCTTAATTTTCTTCAAACCAATAGATTCAGGAAAAAAAATGATGGTTTCAACCATTTAAGGATTTTGGGCTACTATTTTATCAAAATTGCATGAATATCAACTAAAAACACAAGTCCAAAGCCCATTGATGTCCACTCATTATGAAAACTTAAGACTTGGGTCATATGGAAAATTGATAAGATTGATCACAAACATAAAAGGAAGGAATACACCAGAGAAACCATCTCATTTAACTCCCTGTACAGTTCTTTATCTACATATCCATTGACTTGTTATGACATAGGCAGTGAAGAAGGTCCAAAATCCAATCAAGTAGCAAGATAACCCAAATCATGCATACCACCATATCCTCTAATATCCTTCCAGCTCTTCCTAAAGAACTGCTGATCCATTAACATGAATTGTTGCTCTTCATGATTATTAACACCCAACTGCAAAATCTAAGGACTTTATAGCTCAACAATGTAGCTATACTAGACTCAAAATTAACATTTTTTGAGTTCAATGATAGATCCATCTCCTGCTTCTGAAAAACCTATGGACCAATTTCGTCTTTGGGCCAAATGTATACAGCCGAATGCTGAAAACCACCAATCATCATACTAAGTATGGTCCTCTATTTTTTCTGTCAAATATGGGAACCCAACTCGAGATCTGTGACAATTTCCCTGGGGGATCTATTAAAACTTATGTGGTTACTCTTGATTTCTCAAGCAGAGAAAAAAAACAATCTTTCTTAGTATTCAGATCTCAATTCTCTTGTCAAACGAGCGCCTTCGTATGTTTGGAAGTTTAAATGCACAATTATATGGTTACGTTTGTTTTGACTCAAGTAGTTGAAATATATAACACCATTCACTGCGATATATAACAATAATCATTCTATTTGTAGCAGCATGTAAAATAAAAAGGAGAAAACCCTAGATTTTAGAAGATGTTTGGATTGCATTGAAGATGAAACAACATTTAATTAACAACAAGTTTTATAATAGAACTTTCAATAATCTTTATGGTCTCAAAGCATACGCGCACTAACTTTGGTGCGATACTCAAAGAGATTTTCCTTGTAATCTTGCCCTTAATTTTCTTCAAACCAGTAGATTGATAGAGAGTTGAAAGAACCGTAGTCCATAACAACTTAAACAAGTAATTAGTACTGTTCATGCGGTTCTTTTTAGAGTGCGCAACATACCATAGTCCATACGCAGGAGATAAGCTTACAACATCTTTTCCATTTCGAAAGTCCGTAGCCGCTGTTCCTGTTTCAAATCCAGAGAAACCGAGCACGTAGGCTGTGGAGATCTCCCAAAACACCATCTCTTCGAAGTGTATCTTGATTCTGCTATATACGAACTATGGGAGGCCCTAACGGAGTCCGGACCAGAGAGTGACAGACCAGAGAGAGTCGGCCAGGCCCTAACGGACCATGATGGGATTCCTATGACTGTATTTTTCCGACTCGATCTAGCTCAGCCAGCAAGAACTTAGAAGATCGGTGTGCACAAAGCTCAGCCACCTCTCAGAACCACTGAAAAAATGGGGCGAATGCCATGGAAATCTGGAAAATCAGTTGAAAAAATGGGGCGAATGCCATGGAAATTCTGGAAAATCGGGGCGAATTTCATGTTTTTAGTTTTGTGCGCCCTTTTTTTGGTGGGCTAATATTAAATAATTAATTATTTTTAAAATATTTTTTGGGCTAACTTTATTAAACTATAAAAATTGGGTTTTATATAAAAAATTCGCCCTAATAAAATTTAAAATCCCTTAAAATTCGCCTTTGGGCTAAAATTCACCCCTAAAATTATCCCTGGAGATCAAAGAGATGAGAATGGAAAGAATCAAGGAATCTCCTTAGATATTTCATCTTGGAGAAAGCTCTGGCATGTCTCATCACTGGAATGATCAACCAGTGAACCAGCCACAAGCTCCACAATGCTCTACCATGCCTACTTTTTTGGCAGTGGAAAATGAAGGACCTCAAGAGCAAGCATCCATGCATGGAATACTACTTTGAATAATATGAGTCTCAGAATCAGAGATTCAAGGATCACTTGAGTTTTCAAGAGTTTTTTCACCTCAAGGACAAAAGAAGACCAAGGCATCAACATAGAGATGGTGGATTCACTCGGAATCATGATCGACATCATTCTATGGGCAGATTCTTTTTACCCAAGTTTGATGGGTCATCCAATTGTTCCACCAAAGCATGGGTAGAAAAACTTGACATCTACTTTCAGTTGAACAAGGTCCCTGAAATGGAAGCTATCAAGATTGTAGCGCTGCACTTTGAAGGTGAAGCACACAATTCGTGTTTCCATGGCTTGTCTACATTGGGTCATGCCAATGTGACTGCTTATTCTGAGTTCACTAGAAGGCTGGTGGAAAGGTTGGACATAAATGATCTAGAGGCACCTTTCATGAGCCTTGCAAAGTTGAAGCAATCAGGTAATACAGAGTCTTATATTTCTGAATTTTTTGAGATTATCTGTTACGGTTCCTGATTTTTCTGCAGCAAGAAGGGTGTACATGCTCATCGATGGTATAGATGAACCTCTTCATGGGTTGGTAAAATATACCAAGCCCACTATCTTGCATGATGCCATTGAGAGGGCTAGAGACCTTCAAGATGCTTTTCCAAAAGCAAAGGCAAACTTTCAGAACAAGCCCTCTTTTCCTTCTAAAGGAAAGGAAGAGAAAGTTTCTCCTTCAAAGGAGAGTTTATACAAGAAGCCTCTTGATGATGAAGTCCAGAGAGATCTAAGGAGAAAGAAGCTACGATTCACTTGCCAAGAACCATGGGTACCTGGACATACAATGTGTTGCTGGGAAATTACATTACATAAAGGTCTTCTTAGATCTTGAAGAAGATGAAGATGATGAACCAAGAAGAGGTCACAGCGCTGACAATGTTGAAGGAGATCCTACACCATCAAGAGATGGAAATGGAGCCTTTGCTCCTATTGGAGGAACTCTTGCATCTTTGAGAGGAGTAACTAAGTACTTGACCTTAAGAGTTCAAGGTTCAATCATGAATTAGAGGGTTTATGTATTGATTGACAGTGGAGCTACCCACAACTTCATTGATTTCCATCTTGTGCAAAGGAGGGAAATACCCACTGATACTTTTGAGGGATTCTCTGTTTTGGTCCCAGGAGATAGAACAATGCAATGCATGCATTATGTCCCATCACTTTCAGTCACCGTGGGATCCCATACTTTGGTGGATCACTTCTTTGTGGTTGACATACCAGGCACCAATGCTATTTTGGGTGTCCAATGGTTGATTACATTCGGGAAAATCACCACTGATTGGGAGGCTTTGCAAATGGAATGGGTGGAAAAGAAGAGTGGTGAACCTAAAATGATCAAAGGCATGTATACTTACCCCTCACATAATACTTCCACATAGAAAATAGAGATGTATTCGCGCAGTGGAAGCAAGGACCTCATTGTCCCATCTATTATGTTCATGGGATTTTTGCATGGGACACTCTTATCTAGTGGCAAACCACCTGGGAGGCCACCTGATTCAGGTTTTGTGGTGAAGCCCTCACAAATTTTTGCTCCAAACTTACATCCAGGAGGGATTGGAGCACTTGAATACAAAGCTACAACACTGGGAGGCTTGGGCAAGATCAAGGAGGAGGGAGATTTTCTTCCCTCGTCATCACCCCATCTCATTTCTAGATCTGTATTGTGGGAGGAGAAGAAGGGAAGGAACAACCTTCCAAAACACACCTTTTGCATAAGAGGTGTCAAGTATAAGAACAGAAATATGACAGACATTTCTATTGATGCATCATTAGCACTGTCATTGTTGAGCAGTGTAGATCTGTATTGGAAATCCCAACTACTAGTGGATTATTCCAAAGATCTTCACAGTTGTATGATACTTGATGACCAGCTACATGAAGAGGGATACTTAGTCCAAGGAGGGGTCATTTATCATCATGGTAGGATCTTCTTGTCTAGAGCTTCTAAGCTCAAGCAGAATTTGCTACAAGGAGCATACAAAGTTTTATGTTTCAGCCATATGTATTCTATGAGAATCTACAAGATCATCATGAGGAGCTTTGATTGGGAAGGCTTGAAATAAGAACTACATCAACATTTTCAAGAATGCATGAACTATGTGGAGTTGGGGTAGCCATGTGACTATATGCAAGAGTTATTTCAGCCATCTCTTCCTTCTTTTGAGAGAGTAGAAATATCCATGCACAAATCCATCTGTATGAGGAACATTGATGGTGAAGAATATGATCATGTAAAGCAAGTTTCATTTTCTAATTTTACATATCCTTTCACCATGTTTATGCAGGCCATGACTCCAAGGAGTAGTGATGTATCATGTAAATCTCATGGCAAACATTGGGCCACTAAATTTTTTGAATTTGGCCACTCCCTTGTTGTGCAAAGGGAGATTTTCTTTCATGATGGGTGCTTCTCAAAGGCACCAAACATATCTCACACTTTCAACCATGGTGATATGACATGTGCATCAAGTAGGTGGTGGGGAAACCACTTACCATACCTTGATCTGATGCAGGCAGGAGATGCACTGTGCTGGTATCATATGTGGGACTATGACCCACCTCCTCGTTCAAATTTATGTTTGTGTATATGTAGTTTTTCTTCCATACCATGATGATATGGTTGTAATTTTTATGGGATTGTATGAAGGGAGGATGGGAAGCTTGTATGTACCACATGGGATGGAAACTCTCTATGTAACTTATGCTACATGTTTCAGGGAGAGTATTGGTTCAGTCATGTTTGTTTCATTTGAGTTCTTGACTCCTTGTGGGATGGACTATTCACATCTCATAATGACCTTGGAGAAACAATACATGGAAGGTTGGATAGGTGAACACTTATCTTATGCAGAAATCTTCACTCATGATGGTATCACTGTTGGTCACTTTAATTGCTTATTAATTTAAACAACCAAGTGCTACATAAATTGTCAACCCAGGGAAGTCTGTTTATTTCAAAGGCAATCACACACTGTATATGCTCAATCTCAAAAGAAATGAAATGTTGTAGTAAAAATTACACTAATCACACCTTGCTTCAACAAAATGAAGTCTACTTGAGTTAAAGCAAAGGAAATCTTTCTATTGCAGACAATCACCAAAAGAATCCTGGATTACATTAAAAAGACAACAATCTAGGAAATGAAACCAATCTGCAGAAGGAAAGAGCAATTATGCTATAACAGAGAACATGAACCTATTCCCCAAGTAGGAATTTTCAGCACCTATTTCTGATTACCAAGCTTTCACAAACTCATTCTGTAAACAAGATTACCAATCAAAATAATCCACAATTACCTAGGAATGAATTGTATGAAAACAATGCAACAAGTAATGGAAACAGAGTTTCAGCAATAGATAACAGAGTTCCAATACTGCATAAATGAAAAAGAACAGTTAACAAGCTACGGAAATAAATGGGTGAATCTTGTAAAGAAGGCAGGCCCTTTCCTTCTCACAAGATTCCCCGGAAGAAGGAATTAAAATGAAATGCTCAGAACAAGCTTTTATTCATCTGTTGAAAGTAACATATTACAAAGGATTCACGATCCTTCTCTGTTTCAAAATAAACCTCCCGTAGTCTCTAATTGTTCTCTAATGCTGATGTCTCCTCTTTTTAAAGAGGAGACATCTATTACAACTAATTACATTATAGCAATCCTATTTTTAACCCAATCTGATCTTCTATACTGAAATAGGACCTTTTTGTTCTTCCATAGAAAAATGATGTTACAATGGTTACGATAGTACTGGCTTCAAGGTGTAGTTGTTATGGAGAGTGTAACAACTTCCTTACTTATCTTTCCTATTGTTGTCATGCCTGATACTGCTTCAAAATTTCTAATCACGGGTTGTTTCAGCAACGGGATTTGCGTACTATCCTGACTGTTTCAACAATGCGGTCTTCAGACAGCCATGATGGATTAAATTTAGTCTTCAAACAGTTTCAAAAACGTGGTTCAAACAACCATGATGAATTAACTGCAGTCTTCAAACTGTTTCAGCAACTATATATTTTTGATTAATGGTAAAATATGAAAGTAATGTAAAATTACATGTAAAACAAGTTAAACATACAGTAAAGAGAATAATGTTATATACCTTTAGAAGAATGGATGAAAGTGATAGTATAGGCTTTAAATATGGAATGGAAAAGAGTGGAATGATAGTGAAATGTATGGTAAAAAAGGTACATTATAGAGTCCTAACATCCCCCCCAACTAAAAAGGTTGCATGTCCTCAGGCAACTTTAATCTGAATCGGAGTCCAGATACTGACTTTTGGCATGCAAGTTAATTAGGAAGTAGCTATGGAAGGTATTGTCTATTAAGGCTCTGAACCCTTGTGAATTTTGCAATCTTTTCCAAGCTGTTGCTTCATCCTTGTTGGCAAACGTATGATGAGCATGATATTCCTCTGCTGGCATCCATAAAATAAGAAAATGAAAGTGGTACCCTATCCACTTTTCAACACATTACTGAACACATTTGATGTAATTGGGTACTATAGAGAATGCAGTTTCGAGATTAGTAGGACTGAAAGGATTGTACTCCTGCTTTTCCTTAGAATATTGTTGCCAAAACATATTATTTGCTCTTAAAGCAGCAGTTTCTTTGGCCTGAATAAAATTTTGGCAGTCCTGGAGTACTGAAGCCTATAATTGTCGTATGTGTTCAGTCATCCCTGGCTTCTTCAAAAATTGATAATATTCTGCCAAAAAGATGGCAGGGTTCTCTGGTTCTGGCCTTATCCAGAGAATATGGTTGTCTTAATTATTCCTGGTTGCAAGAAAAGCAGTCTGCCATGTAATCTGATTAGCAAGAAAAGAGGCAAATTCCCTGATCTGAATGTCACCAACAAGAGGGTTAAGATTAAATCTTATGTTTTCAGGAATGGCTTCATTGTGAAGGTACAACTCACATAGTAAGTGTTGATCACTGGTGGAGGCTTCTGAAATTTTTTTCACAAACTGTTCAGATGTAAGCACCTCATGGGGTCTTCCATCTTTGATTTCTTTCAACTGAAAGTAAAAAAGGCGTTCTGAGAGGAATAGAGAGTAATTTAGAGATGGTTTCCTTAGCCAGTAATTTTTGTACCAGTTCAAACATTAGGAGTAGTTTTCCTTTTAGCTCTTTATTCTGCTTCTTATGAGCCCTAGATTCCTGGAGTGTTTGCTCCAAGATCTGCCAGTTTGAATATATATGATTCTGCCATACTAGTTTGTGCTGCTGCAAGATTTTATCTTGCTAAATGGCATATTCTTTCTTCCATTTATTCATTATTTGCTGCTCATTCCATGGTTCAATTTGTGTTTCAGTATTGTACGTGGTAGGCCGAGGTATAGTCGGAGTAGAAATAACAACATGAACTCCAGATTTAACAGTTACAGTAGGCTGGGGTACTTATAATTTAACTTCTTTTTCTGAAATTTTGGAAGGCCCTACTGGTTCTTGTGTAACAGTAGGGTGTTCCTCTTTGACTGCAGAAGATGGAGATGCTCCTAGCATTGGGACTTGAACTATCGTATATCCTACTTGCTGATAAATGTTTCCGCATTGGCTGCACATATATTCCTTATATGGATCATTTTCTGTGTGTTTTTCTGCCATGGATGTTGCATGGGCTAGGGTATACGAATTGAGCTCCTTATCATAGGCTTCCTTTGCTGTCGTCAATGCTTGATTATAGGTTTCCAATTCTGATATTAGAAACTCATTTTCCTATAGAAGGGAAGCCAAAGTGACTGGGCTTTGTGTATCAGTCACATTCTCAAGAATTGGTTGTGTTTTAGCTGTAGCTGGTTCTTGTGTTTCAGCTACTGACTGAGTAGCTGGTTCTTGTGGGATAGCTACTGACTGAGTAGCTGGTTCTTGTGTGACAGCTACTTGTTTTGTAGAAAATGATGTCACATTACCCTGGGCATCTGGTTCTTGTGTTTCAGTGCCATTGGCTAAGGCAGGTAATAATTCTGGGGTTTGGGAGGGTGGTGGTGTGTGGAGTTTTAACAAAATGGTTGCGGGATTAGGGGTAGTATGAATTGTTGCTGCTTCAGTAGACGTCCTCATTCGTCTCCTGGGTAAGAAGGTAGAAAAAGCAGTAGTTTTCTTTTTCCTTTTATGAGAGGGTTTTTCCCGAGGAGAAGGGCTATCAGAGGAGGTAGCTTCTTTAGTTGCGGCCATTGTTTTTCTTTTTGGTAAAGAGGCGATTGTGATTAGCCTTTTCCTTTTACGAATAGAGGAGGATGGTGGTGTATCGGATTGAGAGTCATCACTGGGAATATGGATATTAGGATCATATGAGTCTGCTAAGTGGTGGGATGGACTTGAAGAAAGGTTAATTGGATTAGTTGGTTCTGTGGATGTAATTGGTGGAGGGTCAGGGATGTTCTCTAATTTCTGCTCGTGAGGATTTTCAAGAATTTCTTGAGTATTTTCAACAAATTCTTAAGAAATTTCAGCAGCTTGCTAAGGGTCTAGGGGCGGATTGTTTAGAGGAGGGTTTTGTTGAGAAAAACCCCTCTGAATTAGTAGCTGAATAAGACGGTGATGGGTGAGAGAAAGGAGTGGGAATTTTACCTATCTGCAATAATGTGACATATTTCTAATACACCCAAATAAATAATAAGGAATATTTAGCAGTCGACCATGTCATAAATGATTCAAAAAGACAAAATCATGCTGGTAGACTACCTGGTAGCGACCTTCACAAGTGAGGTAATATTTGACGAATTCAGCTACTTTCAGCCAAGGAGGCGGTAATGAGTGAAGTCGGACACCTCGGCCTTTTGGCTCGACTTGTTCTCCTGGCATAAGAAAATCTTGTTATGCATTCAAAATGATATGCTTTCGACTAAACCATCGAGTGCCAGTGACCGACAGACCTGAAACCTATGCTATGTCACCCTCTGAGACTGGAATTCGAACTCCCTAGACAGTAGAATGATCTTCCTGAATATTTTGTGCAAATTCAAGGACCTGTTGTGGATTAAACTCTTGAAGCCTCTGAAAATATCCTACCCAGCCTGTCTGCTGAAAAATATGATACACCTCTGGGTATAATTCAAGCAGAGCTATTGACTATTGAGTCGATAGCAGGTCCTCCCATAGTTAACCAGCTTTGGTAAAATGCACAGTCAAAAGCCAAGTTATCGCACTTTGAACAGAGTAAATTTTGCGAATGAGAACATGGAATAATGGTGAAGGAGCGAGGTAATGGGTAAGAAATATGACGATAATTAGCATGCTATGAAATGATGGCATATAACTTCGATATTCCCCCCCAACTACGGCTGAAATTATGACTTTAAATGTATGGGGATTTGTGAAATCTTCTCATTTAACCATAGTTTAATTGTACTTACATATAAAATTTACATACCTCATGTTTACCTTTAGTTTGTAGTTCGAAAAATATAGTGCTTTCTCATAATGGCTCAATAGTCATGGAAGAACTTTAGAAGCTTTTTGAAACATGAGGGAGATTATATTAGAGGTTTGTTTTATCATAGGAGAAGGCAATGAAAGTACAAGAGTAGCATAAGAAAGAAGAGAAGTGGAAATGAACGAACTGAAGAAGATGATTTCATGACAGAAAATGCTGCATAGTCATGTCTTTGGAGAAAGAAATGATGTTTTAGCAACGGGAAAAATGGATGAAATGCTGCTTAAAAGTGGTGTTTCAGCAGTGGAAACATAGGGAAAGTGTTTCTCAGGAGTGATGTTTTAGCAGTGGGAAAATGGGAAAATGTTTGCTGAAGAATGGTATTTCAGCAATATGAAAAATGGGGAAGATATTTGCTGAAGAATGGTGTTTTAGCAATGGGAAAAATAGGGAAAATGACATGAAAAGGAAAAAGGAATGAAGGGAATGAATGATGAAATGTTACTGGGAGATGGGGAAGTGAACTATGAATGATTTGAAATGAGGGGAGAAATTCTTCTCAAAATGAAGCTTGGATCTGCTTGTGGTGAAATTGTCCTTCCTTGGTGTAGAAATTTGAATAACTGATATATTATTCACCGAGATTCTCCTGATCACACACTATTTTAACTTCATGCATGATATAGAATCTCTTCTACATTGATCATTACATGCGGAAATAAAATCAATTGCATGTGCACATTAAAACCATAAACAATCACACATATGAACACATTATTTCATGGGAAAGCTTAAAGCTGAAAACCCCCAACTATCTGTATATTATATGTCATAGAGATCATGTAACAATCATTGCACAAAGCTCCTAACAAGCTCTCAGCACAATCTCCAATTTCTACACACTAATCAAGCTAGATCTAGCAAATCACATGCTCCAATCTCTGCCACCTGATAGCCAGCCTCTATTGCGTAATCAATGCTATAGGATGGCTCATTAAATAACTTGAACCACATGGCTTGTACTACGCAATCCTCATTGGCTTCTCCAATCATTGGTTGTTGCAAATATGCAATAGTATAGTCACAACTGATAGTTAACCTGCTCTTTCACCTATCTCTACACTGGTCTCCACTGAAACTATCCATGCACTGAATTTAACTGATGTATTCTTTATTTGATTAATGATTTTATAATTAGTGAATTAATTAATAATTAATTCGCACCACTCTTCACTAGTGTATTAATCAGTTAGACTAAATACAACTAGCTCAACTATGTTTAGATTAGTTAAACTGAACACAACTCCATTAACTTCCTCAATCAACTCCACCAAACTCTCTCACATGAGTTCTAACTGAAGTATCCATGCAATAGCTCCACTTAACCCTCGGGAATAGCGTAATTCCTTCTGTCAGCTCCTGTGCCACATCTGTGCACTTAACTCAAGTGCTCCAAGAGAATAAGATAATGTTTATAGTCCAAATATTATTAAGAGCTAATAATATTCGACATATCTATTTTTAGACTGGCAATCTAAAAATAGATTCCGCCCAATATGTCTAAAAATAGAAGTCCATCTATTTTTTTCCAACTTGACCAACCATCCACAAATAGCATCCTGCAACTCATAGAACTTGATCCATATGTCTAAAAATAGACTTTGCGCCAAAAATAGCCTGCAGGCCCACTTAGTGAAGGCGACTTCTTTCCACTAAGCTCATCATCTTGTTGCAATCTCAACACTTGGTAAGTCTTTCCTTAATCAAGAATTTGCAAAATAATCAATTGTAACATGCCAGCCCTTGACAGAGATTATTAGTTTAAGAAATCTAATTTAATAGTAAAAATACAATGCAAAAAAATCAAATGCAATGAGGAGCAGAAGGCTCCCCTAAAAAGAGATAATGTGCATCTGCCATGCAAGTGGCCTTAAAATCTTCTTTGGAAATAGGGCGCTAGTACAGACGAAGCCGATGAACATTTACTAATAATGGTGTTTTAGAGTCATCAATTATTAAGAGCCTTACTATTCCATTGGGAAAAATAGTATCTATTTCGTAAGGTCCCAGCCATCTTGTACGTAGTTTCCCTTGAAAATTTTCAAACCGAGAATCATACAATAAAGCCCAATTACCTTTTCGGAACTGCTTATGGTTGATGAGTTTATCATGCCACTTGGTTCTTTGTTGTTGGATCATAGTTTTCTGATGAATGGCATCTAATCTTTTTTCATCCAATTCATGAAGTTGCTGCAACCTAGCTGCTTGTGCATCAGTCAAATCAAGGTTAACAGCTAAAGAATTCCTTAAGGTTTTAATTTCAAATTCCATAGGAAAACAACACTTTTACCATAAACCAATTCATAGGGAGAAAATCATGTAGTATTTCTCCATGTAGTTCTATAAGCCCACAGCGCTTCAGGGAGCCTTTGAGACCAATCCTTCCAGTTGTCCTTCACTATTTTTGTTAGAATGGCTTCTATTACTTTGTTTATACTTTCCACCTACCCATTGGCTTGGGGGTGTTATGGTGTATTCATTCTATGATGAATGTGATATTTCTGAAGAGTGGCTTTGAAACCATAAGAAGTAAAGGGAGGTCTTCCATCTGTAACTAGCTCTCTAGGGACTCCAAATCTAACAAATATTTCTTCTAATAGAAAAGCTAGGACAACTTCTTCATTAGCTCTAAGGAGTGCTTTATCCTCCACCCATTTAGTCATATAATCTGTGCAGACTAATATATAAACTCTTTGGTTGGATGGAGGATTAATGGGTCCTATAAAGTCTAAGGCCCATCTTTCAAATGGTTCAAATATTACTTGGGGGTTTAATGGAATTTCATCTTTATGATTAGGTTGACCCATTCTCTAACAGCTATCACAAGCCTGGACATATTTCTTTGCATCCTTAAAGAGTGAGGGCCAATAATAACCCATCCTAAGAATTTTATGTGTTGTTCTCTTATCAGAAAAATGCCCTCTGCAAGGGCCATCATGACAAGATTTTAGTATATCATACACCTTATCCTTTCTAATGCATCTCTGGATTTCATGATCAAGTCTTGTATAAAAAAGACACCCACTTATCCAGCTATACCGAGCACTTTGTTGAATGATTTTTCTTTTATCTCAATGTGATAGGTGTGATGGTAACTTCCCTGCAACCAGATAATTGGCAATGTCTGCATACCATGGTGAGTGAGCAGAAACTGCAAATAAATATTCATCAAGAAAGAAATCATCTACTGGAGTATTATCATCAGATTTTAACTAAGAGAGGAAATCAGTAACAACATTTTCTTTACCTGGTTGATCTACAATTGTAATACCAAACTCTTGTAATAACAATAACCATCTGTTGACTCGAGCATTTGTGACATATTTGTTCATTAAATACTTGATAGCCGAGTGGTTAGTATGGACAAAAGTAGAGTAACCAGTAATGTAATGTCAAAATTTATTAATAGCATAAATGACTGCTAAAAATTCCTTTTCAGTAACTGTATAATTAAGCTCAGTAGGAGTCATATTCTTACTAATAAGGTATATGGCATAAGGAATATGGTTTTCCTCTTGTCCCAAGACAAATCCAATTGCAGTATCCGAAGCATCAGAAGATATATGAAAGGGAAGTGCCCAATCAGGTCCTCTCAAAATAGGAGTTATGGATAACTGATGCTTGAGTTCTACAAAGGCCTCCTGGAAAATATTAGTCCACTTGAATTCAACATTTTTCATAAGTAACACAAACAAAGGAGAGGCTATTTTCGAATTTTTTTTAATAAATCTCCTGTAATATCCTGCATGTCCTAAGAAAATTCTCACATCTGTTAATGTTTTAGGAATAGGAAGGTTCTGAATGACTTGTATTTTGGATGGATCCACCTGAATTCCTTGAGATGAAATAAAATGTCCAAGCACTACTCCTTCACTCATCATCATATGACATTTTTCGGTGCTTAAGAAGAGGTGAGCTTGTATACATCGTTTAAGTACTTTCTCAAGGTTCTGTAATTCATCTTCAAAAGACACACGATAAGCGGTAAAGTCATCCATAAATATTTCCATAGAGTCATTAAGCATATCAGAAAAGATTCCTATAACTGCTCTTTGAAAGGTTGTTGGTGTATTACATAGTCCGAATGGGAGAACTCTATAGGAAAAAGTTCCCCAAGGACTAGTAAAAGTGGTCTTATCTTGGTATTGGGGTGCAATTCTGATTTGGTTATACCCACTAAACCCATCTAAAAAGGAGAAGAATTTCTTCCCTGAAAAATTATCCAACACCTTATCAATGAATGGTAAAGGGAAGTGATCCTTCTGAGTGGCTTTATTTAAGGCCCTATAATCTACACACACTCTCCACTTCCCATTTTTCTTAGGAACTATTACCAATGGGGAAACCCATTCACTGTCACATATAGGATATATAAACCCTTCATTAAGCAATTTTTGAAGTTCCTCTTTGAAAATTTCTCTTAAATTAGGGTTCATTCATTGTTGGGGTTGACAGAATGGTCGACAACCTTCCTTGATATATATATGGTGAGTACATAATTCAGGAGAGATTCCCTTCATGTCTGTACAGTCCCATGCGAATGCTTCCTTATTTTCAAGAAGTAACTTCATTAATTGTTGTGTTTCAGCAACTGTCAAGTCAGGTTTTATGTTTAATGTTTTGCCAGGTTCGATTTCTACTATTATACTTTTAAAAGAGATGGTGGTTGATGTTTGATTCAGATTTAAGATTTTCCTGGGTATCTGATTTCAAAAGTGCAGTCAGTTGATTATATGTTTCTGGAATCACAGAGGAGGGTTCACAAATAAAATTATTAATTACCTCATCCTCAGTGGTATCTTTAAGGCTTAAAGCTTTTTCGATAGTCAAAATAGGTTGAATAGCATGATCATCATAGTCCATCCATACATAATTCTCATTATTAATCATGGGTGTAGCGTGAGGGTAGAGAGTAAGCTACTTAGTTTCATATCCATTGGAAATTTTCATTGAACCAGATCTGCAGCTAATAAAGGCATCGACTGTAGCTAACCAGGGCCTTCCCATAATTAAAGGATGTCCCCCCAACTTTGTTTTAGTCTGTAACACCATAAAGTCAGCTGGGTAATTCGAGGACTCAACTGAGATGACTAGGTCTTGAATAACTCCTTCTGTTTTGGTTGTAGAACGGTCAACTAACTCCAGAATGGTTGAAGTCTCTCTGATTATGTTCTTTAGCTGTAACAGTTGTGAAGTTTCAAGAGTCATAATGTTTATAGCAGCACCTAAATCTATCAGAACTTGAGGGATTATTGTTTTACCAATTTGGACTGTCACAGTAGGATGGTCGGGGTCACCATATTTAACTGGAGGAGCTTTACTGGACATTAATGCAGATAGATCACCCATAACATGCACTGTAAGGGGATCTTTAGCTTTCCTACCAAGTTCCTTAACACAAATATTTCTCATTGTTTTGGCATAAATTGGTACATTTCTTAGTGCATGTAAAAGTGGAATTTTAACATACAGATTCTGCAATTCCCCTAGAAGATTAAAAGTAGGTAGCTAAGGCATTCTAGTTAAAACTAAACGCTCGGGGAATGGTGGTTCTGTTGTTTCATCATCCTTATTAGAGGGTGGTTGTACCTCTTTATGTGAATCACGTTTTTCAGTTTCTTATTTATCAGAATCGTAAGAGGTAACTTCATCGATAATGGGTTCAACTATTTTCCCAGATCGTAAATGAATGTCATTACATTGTGCGGGGAAAATAGGAAGTATAGGCTAGTTTTGAATATCAATAACTTGCACAGCTTTATTATTGGGGTTAGGATTTGGTTGTACAGGTAGCTGGGGTCTCATCATTTGATTATTCGGTGGAGCACCTGATGGTAGAGGAAGTGGTTGCTGAAATTGAGGAAATTTATTTGGAAAAGGGAGTTGTTGACCCCTCCAATTCGAATTCCACTGGTTAAAGTAATATTGTTGTTGTGGAGGCCAAGGAGTCCACATTGTAGGATCTACAAAGGGAGGGTTTGTTTGTTTCATGGGTGGGTAACTCATTTGATTGAAGGGTGGGTATTGCATTTGATTAAAGGGAGGGTAATTTGCTTGACTAAAAGAAGGATAATTGTTCCAATGATTAGAATATGTAAATGGAATATTAGAGTTCATACCTTGTCCTCGTGGTTGCCATTGCCTTCTCTGTGTCAACAGATAGACTGCTTCAGCTTCTTCTTCGGTTGGTTGCAATGCTTCTTTTATTCCTGGTAAAGAAGGGCATTGTTGTGTTTCATGATCTTTCTCACAAAGGGTGCAAATTGGCACCTTGTCTAATGGGAATTCCCTTAGTGGGTGTTTATCTCTACATTTGGGGAAAAAGACAGCCAAAGCTGCTTCTGCTTCGGCTTGTTTCTTCTTAACCTGCAAGGTGTCAATATGTGAAGCAAAAGAACTTAAAATTTCATTTTTAAATTCCTCAAGTAAATTACCTATTTCAGCTCTTATTGCTCCTCCACTGGCTGATTTTTGAACTCTTGAATATGTGGTATCACTGCTGTTTGACCTATTCCTTGCAGCTCCTCTTGAACATCTTTTACAGAGGTTAACAATTTCATCATATGATTCTTTAGATATGTCCCCTTTACCAAGCATATTTAGCATATCTAAATAGTCATCCCTCACCCCTTTCAGTAATATTGTTTTAAGAATATCCTTACTTACATCGGGATGATTTGATCTCTGCAGATTGTATTGTAGTCTTTCCACAAAATCCTCCAGATTCTCATCCTCCTTTTGTACCATCTTAAATAGTTCCTCTCTTTTCTCTCTTGTCCGACAGTAGTCTTGATATTTAAGCAGAAACTTCTATTTCATTTGTTCCCATGTTGTGATTACATGGCCTCCCAGACTCATGAACCATCTTAGTGCATTTCCTTTTAACGTTGCTGGAAATAGCTTCAGTTTTTTAGCATTAGTAATATAATCATAACTTCTGCATAATATATCAAACTCGAAAAGAAACTCATCAGGATATTCAGAAAATAAACCATGAAATTTAGGTAAAGCTAAAAGTGGGATATTCTTCATGGGGGTTGCTCCTCTAGGGAGATCACCAATAGGAAACCCCAAGGTAGAGAGAGAATTCTCATCTTTTCCTCCTCCTTCAGGATCTACTGGTCCTCCTCTGAAGAATTCGTCATTGTTCCCTTCCATTGCTTGATCTCCTACTGTGCTTGCTCGATCCTCAATGTTTTCTACTGGCTCTTCAATGTTTTCTGTTGGTTCCTCAACGTTTTTTTTTGGCTCTTCAACGCTTTCTACTGGCTCTTCAACGCTTTCTGCTAGTTCTTCAACGTTTTCTGCTGGCTCTTCAACGTTTTCAGGGCTCACAATTTCTTCTGTTTCGTATTTTGATTGGGGAGAATGTTGAGGCTTGGGCCTTTGAGAGCTTAGCCTCTGAGAAGATTCAGCTTTTGCTACAATCTCGTCAATAAAGGTCTTTCTTCCTCCCCTTCCTTTGCCCTTGCCACCTGTAGGGTTAGTTTTCTTGGGGGCTCCGCGTCCTCTCATGCAATCTGCACATCTGAAAGAAAAACATCAATGCTTTTGAAACCTATAATTTTCATCCCCGGAAACGGCGCCAAAATGTTGGTCACTTTAATTTCTTATTAATTTAAACAACCAAGTGCTACATAAATTGTCAACCCAGGGAAGTCTGTTTATTTCAAAGGAAATCACACACTGTATATGCTCAATCTCAAAAGCAATGAAATGTTGTAGTAAAAATTACACTAATCACACCTTGCTTCAACAAACTGAAGTCTACTTGAGTTACAACAAAGGCAATCTTTCTATTGCATAAAATCACCAAAAGAATCCTGGATTACATTAAAAGGACAACAATCTAGGAAAGGAAACCAATCTGTATAAGGAAAGACCAATTATGCTATAATAGAGAACAGGACCCTATTCCCCAAGTAAGAATCTTCAACACCTGTTTCTGATTACCAAGCTTTCACAAAATCATTCTGTAAATAATATTATCAATCAAAATAATCCACAATTACCTAGGAATGAATTGTATGAAAAAAATGCAACAAGTAATGGAAATAGAGTTTCAACAATAGATAACAGAGTTCCAATACAACATAAATGATTTTAGAAAATAGAGTTTAACAAAGCATAAATGAAAAAGAATAGTTAACAAACTACGGAAATAAATGGGTGAATCTTGTGAAGAAGGCGGGCCCTTTCCTTCTCACAAGATTCCCCAGAATAAGGAATTAAAATGAAATGCTCAGAACAAGCTTTTATTCATTTGTCGAAAGTAACATATTACAAAGTATTCACGATCCTTCTTTGTTTCAAAATAAACCTCTCGTAGTCTCTAAATGTTCTCTAATGATGATGTCTCCTCTTTTTAAAGAGGAGACATCTATTACAACTGATTACATTATAGAAATCCTATTTTTAACCCAATCTGATCTTCTATATTGAAATAGGACCTTTCTGTTCTTCCATAGAAAAATTTTGTTACAATGGTTACGATAGTACTGGCTTCAAGGTGCATTTTTTACGGCCAATGTAACAGCTTCCTTACTTATCTTTCCTGTTGCTGTCATGCCTGATACTGCTTCAAAATCACAAATCACGGGTTGTTTCAGCAACGGGATTTGCGTACTATCCTGACTGTTTCAGCAATGCAGTCTTCAGACAGCCATGATGGATTAACTTTAGTATTCAAATGGTTTCAACAACGCGGTTCAAACAACCATGATGAATTAACTGCAGTCTTCAAACTGTTTCAGCAACTATATATTTTCAATTAATGGTAAAATATGAAAGTAATGTAAAATTACATGTAAAACAAGTTAAACATACAGTAAAGAGAAGAATTTTATATACCTTTATAAGAATGGATGAAAGTGATAGTATAGGCTTTAAATATGGACTGGAAAAGACTGGAATGATAGCAAAATGTATGGTCAAAAAGGTGCATTACGGAGTCCTAACAATCACCAATGAGGGAGGAGAAAGGTTGCAGCACTCACCTTATCAGTTTCTTGAGGACAAGAAACATTCTGGAGGGAAGGACTGTAATATTCCCAATTAGCCCAAGCTAATGGGAATATACAATTTTGTTTCATTTTCCTGTTGCATGAATAAATGTGTAAAGGAGGACAATAAAAAATCCTAAAACAGTGAATAAATCAATGTCCCTTGTGAACAAAGATAAATCTGGGCCATCTTAATAAAACACCCTTATGTGTGAAAGGGATTGAGACATTTGACTGGGTCAACCATGAATATATCAACAACGTTGTCTAGAGGGGATGTACCTCATTGATGCACAATGCAATCTTAGTTGGAGGTGGCACATGTGAAAGAAGCTAAATCATCGAGATGGTTTAGGGTTTTGCAAGACTTCTATCTTATAAAAGGAAGAGGAGGACAACAAAAGAAGGTTGTTGAATATGTTATATTTTTGAATATATTGTATGTTTTTACATATATCATTCTCTTGTTGTTTAGATGAGAATAGTATTGTTTAGCACTGGTTTTTCCTGATCGGGAATCCCACCTCTTTCCTTGAGAGGCCTCTTAGAAGAGTCTTGTTGATCTTGTCCACTATCAGGCATTTGGCCAAGCTTCACCTTCCAACTACAACGCAGATCCTGTTGAGGGTTTGGTTTTCCTTGTAAGCTGCAGCAAGTGGAGGCTAGATCTACTCATATCTAGGCAAATATAGTGCCTCTTTTTAGTGGGAAAGTATTCTATCTCATTGGCAAGATTTTATTGGATCATTGAAGCTTCAGATCCATACCTTGGCATTAGGCCAAATTTTTCTTAAATTCTATAGCATAGTCCATCTTCCAGTACCGCGTTATTTGCAATTGTTAAGTTGCAGGGTGTTTTTGCATACTTTTGGAGGAGAGATCTCTGGTGTTGGGAATCTGCCCTTCACTATTGTGATCCATGGATTTCTGATCTATTCCATGTCATATTCAAATATGATCTGAATACTCCTATATTTGCTTCAGAAATTCTGAATCATTCTACAGATCCGCTGCATAAGATCTCAGATCTACTCCATGTGCTTCATGTATTGTTGAGAACCCCAAGGGGAATGTAAAGTAGAGACTCTATAGTGTATGGATCTGTCACAGATTTGACTGTTCATGCATTATTTTTCTCTAGATCTAAGTTGTAATATACAGCTATTGTATGCTCTATAAAATAACACTGTCAAGCCTTTTTGCAGTGAATACATGTGTTTACAGCACCTCTTTTGAGGGATTTCTTCTATTTTAGTCTTCTATTTCATGTTATACATTGTATGGGCCTCATTGTAAATCTAATTTTCTAATGTATATGTAAATTTTGAGCCTCCATATTTCCCTCCTGCTCTTACTTTGCTGAACTGTGTTATTTTCTGAAGCAGTATTGTTTAATATTGTTGCAGTCCCATTTTGGGATATTACAAATCAAATGATCAAATTGTCTACAATACCTGCATGATTGTCACGTAGGGTTCAAGCAGTCGTGTGCATAGTGTCCAACGTCTCCATAGTTATAGAAAATTATGTGTCCTCTTCCACGATCGACGCCTCCACCTCTCCTCCTCCCCTTCTTCTTGCTGGAGATCCTCCATGCCCAAATGGAGATGCTGTTGAAGATGGGTTGGCCGGCACCCTATAGAGGTTGGCACTGTCCATCATTAGCTCGAATGTTCGGCAGTGGTGCTCATTGTGACCAACTGAAGAGAAAAACCTGCACCATTTCTTCTTTAGCTCTGGCACATAACTTCCTGATCGAGGGCAGTGGTTTGTGTCATGCCTTCCAACTACCTTATAGTCAGTGCACCATAGTTGGGGAGACCCACTTGGTCCTGAAACATCCTTGGGACGCAATGGATTTCGCCCTCCCACTTGCATATAGTCTTGAAACAAGGGACACTGATCTTCTGTGTGCCCAGAACCCTTACACCGTATACACCATACATATGCGGCACCATGGATCTCTAAGTGCATTGCTTCCAATTGATTTTGGATTTGCAGTGTTCTAAATTGGTCATCAACTCTAGGCATAGCTTCCAATTTCATGGAAACTTCTAGGGCTTCAACTTGAGAGTCAATATTATTTTGGTTCATAGGCCCGTGTAGATGTGGTAAGAGAATTGCAATAAACCATTCCTTATGCTGCTTATCTTCATAGATAAAACCTTCATTGCTGATAGTGCGCTTTAGTCATTGATCGACCTCCCAAACAGATTTATTTAGCTCTTGTTTGATATCTTTCAATTCTGTCACACACTGTGAATATGACTTTGGCTTTCTGAACTGCTGCTTCAAAGCATCCTTGACGTCATCAATATTAGGATTATCATGTTGAGCCAGATATCCCATAAACTAGTCCAACACAATACCTTCAAACTCCATAGCTATTTGTGCTCTCTTGACAACATCAGTGTTAACATTTTGCGCAATCCATATTTCATTGGAAATAAACCAAAACCTATCCATGTCCTCATCTCCCACACCCTTGAAGGTTGGTAGCTTCCTATGCACAACCATATCTCCTTCTAGTGGTGGTGGTGGTGGGGTAGGATATGTCTTACACCTGCGCGAGTTTGACTTTGGAGTAGCAGGAGGGCTACCTCTGTCACGCGTAACCTCAACACTTTCTATATCATTGTCAGGTATGTTTCTCAAAGGGATGTATATAGATCTGTCTCCTCTCTAATTAATTTGGTAATAATTTTCACTGTGCATAGTGCTTTCTAGCTTATCTGGGGTCATTCACTCTGTGTGACTGCAAAAAACACCTTTTTCACACAATATCTTCTTAATCAACAAAGGAAAAGAGAGTATGAATTTACCTCTCATTCCTTTGAAGAACCTCCTTTCAGCTTCAGAATATGACACAAATTGATCTATTGCAAACTCTGTTACAAACCAGGCCAAAATGTTGTCAACCCAATGATCTACAATACGGGTGATGGAATTATCAGTTTGCTCTAACTACTAGATCAACTCAGGGGTCCACTGAGTGACCTTATCATCCTTCCAGAGGGTTTAGAACTAAGCTAATCTTGATAGCCACTCCTGTATTTATTGCGCAAAGGTCACAAAGAAGATCTTGTTAACCTTTGTGAAAATATACTTTTGTTTCCAATCTTCAGCAGACAACTTCTTACTTCTGTTTTCCTTAAGGGAAAATTCTCATTAGGGGGATTTTGAGGTCTAAAATGGGTCTCCTAAGGAAAATGTACAATCAAATTCACTTTATGAGAACCAATCACATTTTAGGGGATGACATCATCCCCAATGGTTGATGTGGCATTGCTTGAGTTAAAGGTATTTTTGTTACATTCTCAATGGTGGATAAAAACTCATGGTTAACCATGGTAGTGCTTTAAATAATTTTAAAGTCATAAAGTAAAGTACTAATAATAAAAAGTAAATTACTAATAATAAATGTCATTTTACATTTTTTGAATAAAATATTATTATTTTCATTTAATATTTTTTGAAAGAAACAATGCATGTCCTTACATAATCTTCATGTCTTTACACATTTTTCTAAATATTATATTTGTATATTTTCATATATTTATTTTTGTATATTTGTATATTTTCATATTATAATTTATATTATTTAAATTATATAATAACATGTAATTTCATATTATCTTGTATAGTATATTAATTATATGTTATTATATAATTTATATAATATAAATATTAATTAATAGTATATTATACAATTAAGAGTTTATGAATTTATATTTATATTTTATTTTAAGTTATTTAAGTACAAAGGACAAATTCAATAGTTGTTAAATGATAATGGAATTTTCTGGAAAAGCTCATTCTTATTTATAGTCACATAAATACAATTTTTTTATTAATTTTATTTTGGTACGCATTTTCAATTGAATTTAACCATGGTTACATGGATTGTGGTGCAAAAAGTAAAATGAAAATTCATAAATATTATTTTATTGGTTTAGATATTATTTTATTATTTCCTTAGGAGGCCCATTTTAGACCTCAAAATTCCCCTAATGTGAAATTTCTTCTCAAACTAGTCTTCTAACTCAGGCTTTGATGGCCGCCACATCACCCAGTCTCTCTCAAAATGATCCCAGACCTGACAACAGAACCATTTGTTTTCTTGAAGGGTCCTGGCCCAGGTTTAGAGTTAAGCTTAACCAACAAAACCTTCTTACTACTTTCCCTTTCAGTAGTGACCTACTTGCGCAAGTCAATGTCTCACCCGAAGCAGTATGGGGGGGTGCTGGAACCAGGTTTCCACAACTTGAGAGAGAATTAAATGGTGTGGGTATCTTCATATCTATAATACTATCGGGCAACCCTTCGCAACAAAAACCCTAACCAGAAATCCTAACTTGGAAGATCTAGGTAAAATTACACATGTTATCCTGCACGCGCACATATAAGGCTTCGTAATCCCTTCAATAGTCTTAGTAAGGTGATATTCAATTCTTGCAGTAATAGATCTATGCATTCAACGTTCATATAAGACAGAAAAATAATTATGAAACCAATCCAAACACAGACAATATACTTGTTGCAGTAAATGGAAATAATACACATAAAAATATTCGAAACAATGATGCATTTGAGACACAGAATTGTACAAAACACTTCTTTATTCATTCACAGTTTGTAGTCCATTTACAATAATTTAGTTCCACCAATGCACACAATCATTGGGGTCTGCACACAGCATGACTAAGGTCTCCATGCACAGAGCCAACATGAGCCTTCTCTACCCAGACAAATTCACTTACAGCTCAGAACATCATAATATTATCAAAACTTACTTATAACATCTCTATCTGACTCGATTTAGACTCCTATTTATATCTTTAGCCCGTGCTCATCTAAGGTACGCAAACTATGGTTTGCAACCCCTAGTTCTACCCTTTTTCCCATTACAACTCATGAAGGGGCTTTGACTTGCGTCAAATCCCCTTGACCTGTGCATTAGTTAGCGTGCATGACTCAAAACTACAAAAATACTATATTTTTATCAAAATTTCGGTCCTAAGGTACCCCACTCCAACAATGTGAAAAAATCATGCACAAAACCAAGGGTAGGTTCGCCCATCTATTATGGGGTCAAAAAAAAAATTTCCAGGGGCACTGCGCCAGACCCTATGTAAGGGCCCTACAAACCCCTCGATTGGGGGAGATGCGCCCCCCCTTGCTATGCCTGAAGCAATGAATAGGGTGGGCTCTCACCCCCCTCCCCACTCGTGCGACTAGTCGTGGAAATAATATAAGACACACCCAACATTGATTTCAAGTCAGTGTTTCTTAATGGTGAACTAGAGGAGGAATTATACATTGAATAGCAATAGGGTTTTCATTTATCTAAAGATGCAGATCAAGTTTGTTGACTAAAGAAAGAGCTATATGGGCTAAAACAAGCTCCAAGAGCTTGGTATGCAAGAGTGGACAAATATATTAAAAATAAAAAATAAAAAAAATAAGGTTTTAAATGAGGAACAATAGAAAACAACCTGTACATTAAACTTGATAATGAAAATATGTTAATTATTGTTGTGTAAGTAGATGACATCATTTTTGGAAATAACCTCGATCAAATGGGTCAACAATTTGTTGATGAAATGCAAAAGGATTTTGAAATGTCCATGCTAGTTGAACTATCATTTTTCCTTGGCTTACAAGTCTCTCAATTAGACAAATATATTTTCATTTCCCAGTTCAAGTATCTAAAATAAAATTTTAAAAAGTTTGGTATGGAAGAGTACAAGTTTTTTAGCATGCCCATGGTGACTAGATGTAAATTAGGTATGGATGATGAGTCTCATGATTCCAATAAAAATACTTACTAGTCAACATTGGTTAGATGTATTTTATACCTAGTGACATCAATACCTAATATAAATCAAGTTGTAAGTCTTGTTTCCATATTTAAATCAAACCCTAAAGAGATCCATGTGAATGCAGTTAAAATGACCTTTAAATATCTACATGGCACAATTGAGTTTTGTCTATGGTATGGAAGAAGAAAAAAATTCAATTTAAGAGCATACAATGATGCAAATTGGGTAGGTAGCATTAATGATATGAATATAAAAAGTGGTGCAACATTCCTTGTAGGAAATTGTATGGTGTCTTGTGTAATAAATAAACAAAACTCTACTTCCTTTTCTATAGTGAAGATGAGTATATAGCAACATCTACTTCTTGTACTAAGATCCTTAGGATGAATCAAACACTCAAGGATATCAAGTTTGAATTTGATAATCCTACCCCCATCATGTGTGGCAATACCAGTGCAATAAGCATTTCCAAGAACCATTTTATCCATTAAAAGATAAAACATGTTCCAGTTAAGTATCATTTTTTGAGAGATCCGTTTGTTGACCATGTTGTTAGGATTGAATATATTTTCACTAATGAGAAGATTACATACATATTCACCAAATACTTCCCAAGGAACCATTGATATTTGATAGCAACTGGGAGTGATATCTACTTTATAAAACTAACACAATTTGGGGACTACCAACTATTCATAATATTGAAAAATTTAGAGTGAGTCGGAAAAGAAGAAAACCAAAATGGAGAGTTTTTTAGTGGATTGTATCACGTGAATAGGAGTTGAATATTTAAGCTATGAGAAGTGTTCAGGGGGGTATTTGAATCCTCAACGGAAAAATTAATTCAACAAGAGAAGCCCTATTTAGGGGGAGAAAACTATGATCAATTACCACTACATAATTCCTCAATATCCACCTATTTGTTTTCAATTGGTGTCATTTGTATGTTGAATGTTGAAAAATTAATTTTCAAGGGAGTATGATCTAATTGGGCTATTCTTTATCCATTTGCAATGGAGTAGACTAGGTAGTAGTCAACACCCTTTATTGTCGATGTCAAAGGGGGAGAAGTGTCTAAACGTTGAAAAAATGGAGAGAATCATAAGTGTTCAAAGGGGGAGTGTGATGCAAAAGGGGATTATGATTAGCAGTTGGATTCTGAAATGATGTAAAGGGTGAGTATGATCAACAATTGGCTTCTCATACGTAGAGGGAGAAAGTCTACAAGCAGTAGAAATAGAGCATGAGCAAGAACACATTGAAAAATTGGTATTAGCATACTGTGGGAGTGTTTTTAAGTGTTGAGGTTTCCATGAATGACTTGCAATTTTTGGTGGCATTTCCTTCAATGCCAAAATTGGAGATTGTTGAGAAATTTTTTGTCATTAATGTCAAATCTAGTCATTGATGACAAGTGAGTGAATACAACTTCAAGGGGAGTATGTTTATGATTATTACTTGTGATATGTGACCTATCCTTGAAGGAATTTACTAGACTCGACTATATATTGACTTGTCGGCTTAGCTAAATATCGATTCATTAACTCAACTAAATATCGACTCATCGACTTGACTAGATATCAACTTCTCGACTTGACTAGATATTGACTCGCCAACTTGATTGGATATCAACTAAATGACTTGAATATATATCAACTCATCTATTCAACCTGAGCCTCAAACTATTCAAAATTAAAGTGTCCTTCAGTCAAGTTGAAAGGAAAGCTATGTTGGATTTCTTACCATCGACTTGTGCCTTAACATCTTTTACTAGACAAATGGCATTGTATCGATCTTACTCCATTGAAATGTAGATTAGGCTACATTGAAAACCTCTATACTCTTTCATTGAGTTCCTTTTTAATACTAGCATCAAACAAGCACTCTGTTGACTAGAATGAACAATATGGCATGATTTTATCTCGACCAAACTTACTTGTCGACTAAACCTTTGTAAGAGCCTTGGTGAATATTCCATGTAATAAAGTTAAAATAATAACCACCGTTGATGGGACACGTATTCCAAGATGTATGTTGGGAAAAACATCCTGGTGGGTATTCATTTCGGTTATTATGGCTAAAGGAAATTGGGAAAGGCTTTGGAAAAGCATGAGGCATTAATTGTCATTTTAATTTATGAAAATAAGGGAAATTAGGAGCAAAGGGAGGTGAAAGGTCACAAGTTTCATGTGAGGATGAAAATGAAGGAAAATAATGGAAATTGAATAAAATAGAGGCTTGATAAATAAAAAGGCTTCCGAGGATCAGTGTGTAAGCTTTTATCTCAAGATTTTTTTCAACTCAATTTTGGAGCTCTCATTATTCTCTCTCTCTCTCTCATACTCTTGGATACTTATAATTTCTTGGAGTACTCTTAGAGAGTGTGGATACTTGTTGATTTGGATCAAGAAGGAAAAGGAAGAGAAGGAAAGCGCAATTGGTCATTGAGATTAGTAGCCACAACAGGTTTTGATTGCAGGTACCAAGTTGCATGTATGTTTTCCTCACTAGTGTTATACAGAATTCTAATCTACGGATAAAATAGATTCCGTAAGTGTGGTGTTCCTTCACTCAGAACAATAGAACAAAGACAAATATTATTTTATCTAAGAAAAATAGATATACATAAAGGAAAGAAGCCTACTTGTGATCTTTTTCGCTCTCCTTCTCCTTCTATCGTTGTTATCTTCACTCTCAATCCAACTCAAGCCGCTAGACCGATTCTTGCAATCAAAGACAAAGAACAACAAACATCATAAAAATATACAAGTATCTACTTATCTTAACCAATTCAAATCGATTATATCTGAGAATTCATACATAATCAAGAGTACATTTCACAAGATATAAAAATCTGTATGAGAAAATTAAAAAAAATATCTTTATTAAGAAAGTAGGAGGAGAAGATTACAACCAATAGATCGATTTTTCGTCAACCTGCTCCAAATTCATTCCAACCTCATCACATCCAGCATCATCTCAGCAACATATCATTACATACAACTCTTATCAATTGAGAATCCAACATCATAAATTTGCACAAAATTCTTCCTCTCTAGTACTTAGATGAGTGCTCAATTTATAGGGAAACTGAAGTTAGTTTCGCATTGAATGGATTTATAATAATAGGTGAGACATATTCCCAAGTTCAGAGGTGATGGATGGACACTTGTATTCGAAGTATGACACCTATGGACTCTTCTAGAAGGCATTGGACATGTGGAGATTCCCGGAACAATGATGATTTCGCTCCCAGGAGACCAACGCACCCTTGAGCGTTGAGAAGTGCACTGTAGTGCACCCTTGCATGAAGGTAGTTGCACTGCAACATAGTTATGCCCTTGTAGAGGAGCGTTGATGAGTCAATGGGTCATATAATCTATACTTAAAACCTTGGAAATATCACAATTGAAGCCATAAAAGGAATGTCTTCACTTAGGGCATATAGCAACTGAATTAAGGGAATGATAGACCCTAGTCATTGGTCTTGGGGGATGGTACCAATTTGACCAGGTCTTGTGGGATGATTCCCAAATTGACCTATAAAAGCTTCCCCCTAAAGCATGAAGTCAAAACAATAATGATATTTGGATGAGATGCTTTACGATGTGATGAATAGGGTATTAAGAGGACGGTGACCTGCATCAATTTGCAATACATTACATCATGATATCTTACATCTTGGACATGAATTTCTAAGGGAGGCATACCCATTATTAGCAAATAAACTATCATAACATGTACATAATTCAGAAATTCGTCTACATCATAATGTTTCCCAATATATACATGCCTACAGATATAGGCCCATGTTCGGATGATGATCTGTATGTAAAGCCATCATACAGATGATGTGTACAATTTTCTTGAAATCGTAGCCTGAATGGATGAAACTAGATCAGGTGTCTTCTTATCTCATTCACTCGATCGTTCAAGTACAAGTCTAACCATGAGAATATATGATCTGAATTCAAACATGGTAAGACATAATCTGATTACCAGCCAATGATGTGAGTTGTTAACAGACACGAGAAAACCGACATTGATCTTAATGGCTCTCAAGGTATTTCATCACATTTTGTAAGGCATGAATAGATGATTTGATCTCGAACGCCAAACAAAATCTTTCAGTCGAAGGTCCGAAAGCGAGAAACCTACCGATGATGTAGCAAGCCCCAAGGTACTGGAAGATTTTTCTAAGTTAACTTCCTGGATGATCAAATGATGTAGATAGGAAGCAACTTTATCGCGAAATGGGAGTAATGATTTTGGAGACAAAATGTGACTTGATATAGCAATGTTCATGTAATATTCCCAAATTTCCACTTCATATTTGGAATATTAGAGTCCTTGATTTTCTTAATAAATTAAGTAAATAAAAGGGTGGAGGGACCCACAAACCTCAAAGATGAATAAAATCCACTTTTTATGTGTGTATGTGGATATTTTAGATCTAGATCTAGAATCATGGAGTAGTGGAGAAACTCCATTAATGGAGATCATGTCTCATTTATGAGATAGATTATGGAGGATGAATCAGTCAAATAAGGTCATGCATCTTAAATATAAAATAATGAGGATCTTTGATAAGGTCAACTAAGATCATAGTGCATTCAAAGAAGATCATGAAGCATTTATCATAATATAAGTGGAGGAAGTGGTGCATTTAATGCACATGTGATGGAGAGGGTAATCATCCCATGTGAACATGATGGAGGACATGAGGCTACAGCGTAGTAAAAAATGGAGACTATGTCCACTTGTACAACACAGATTTGGAGTGGGCCCAGGCTATGGAAGGCTCATGCATATAATGAAGGTGAAGGCACAAAGGAAGGCATGATTTTGATTATTCATTTCTTGATCTGTTTAGATCTAGATTTGTCTTAGGACATTTCTATGTAGACTTGGGTTTTTTAGTAGACTTTGCAGGGTGTTCCCAAGCGGGAATCCCACCTCTTTATTTGAGTGATCTCTAAGAAAGAGGATTGTTCTTCATTCCTTATCAGGCATTGGTGCCATATTCAGGAGGTTGTTTCTAGAATTCAGTTAGGAAACCAATGGAGGATTCATCATACCACTTTGTTCTTCAGATCCAACCTTTCAGGAGCAATAGATATACATTCGGCATTTAGGCCATTGGGTTTTACCTCCTTGCAGCAGCAATCCCTTCAAGGATTGTGCAGTTCGGTCTTGTAGATCTATTGGAGGACGAAAGTTTCCAATATTTTAGCTAGAAATCCTGTGAGGGATAACCTCCTCACATTGGATATATTTTTTCCATCACTCATATGCTGATTTTCCATATCTAGCAGCAGTCTAAAGAGCCTCCCTCTATGACAGTGAGGTTTTCTGAAGTTGTTGTTCATTCAACAACTATTCTCAGTGGATGAGATTGGAGGAGCTAGATATTGATCTTTTAGCCCAGGGATTTAGTGAAGGGATCAACCCTTCTTACATAGATCTAATTGTACATCATTACAGCCATATTATTATCAGATCTAGCTTCAAATCTACATTTCCAGCAGCATATATGTGAAGCCCTAAGGGGAAGGTTGTCTTATACTTATAGATCTGAGAAAACCCTCTTGGGTTATCTTGGGAATCCATCTTAGAACCCAGATCTACAATTTCAGCATCATCGAAGCTCCCATTCTGCCTAGATCTAACTTTCTATCTTCCAAGTAGTTGCAGTACTTACAGTTGCAGCAGGGACAACACATTTTACCTTCCAGCAGAGCAGCAGTTACGCAGTCCCTCTTGGGATATCATTGCAGGGTCATTCTAGGCTACTCTTGTGGCTTGTGTGTCTCATATTTTGAGCAATGTTGTACTTGCTTTTTCACCTCCAAATTAATAAAATGGCTCAGCTATTTCTATGTATTCTGCTGTGTATTTAGATCTATTTTTTACTTTTCTGCAGTTCTTATATTGTGTTTTAGTATTACTGCATTCTCCCCTTTGGGATATTACAGTTCAGGGATGAATGTCATGAAAATGAAGGTTTATGAGTTTACAAAAGATGAGGAATTACTGGATGACTTCTCTTGAACATATCAACGACACTGAAATGAGTTGGCAGCATTGACCCAAAACCAAAGTGATGATATGATGAACGTTCAAGAATATTACCCAACCCAAAAGTCAAGGTGAAGGAGTGAAAGTGTCATGTTCAAGAGCGACCTACTACCATAAAGTGTTATGTTCTTTTTCCCAAATTTTCCCTAGTCATTATTGACCAGTAACTCTTTATTTTTTAACAAGATTGAGGAGGGTAACATATGCTTGATATATAATTCGACCCTTCGGGTGAATCCATCGCATTTTAATGTTTTAACGAGTCTAGCGATAAAGAAACTTGATCTTGCAATGATTGAGAATTCTATCGCTATTTTATGTTTTAACGAGTCTAACGATAGTGAAAACCCGATCATTTTTCATGTTTATAGAGTTTGAAAAAGAGGACAAAAAGAAAACTCCATGAGCCCTTTTTCGTAAATTTGTCACTCAAGTCCGAAAAAATGTAAAATGATACTTGAGAAAACCTCTTAGCCATGTTCGACTAAGGTTTTCCTTTTTTGTAAATAATCTATCTCAGTCTGGAAAAGGGTTAAACTTATACTGAGTAGATTCCATTTCATTTACTTTTACGAGCTCAAAATACAATTGTTCAGTAATATTTTCACATTATTAGAGCCTGAAAAGAGCTAAAAGAAGACTCCAGGGGGTTCATTTTTCACATTTATCAAAGCTCAAAAAAGAAATAAAAGTGCGCTTTAATTCCTTTTTCATTTTTATCAAAGCTAAAAAAAAGAGGATAAAATTATGCTTTGTGGTCAAATCATTCTTGAATAAGTGTGCACACTAAACTCACTGTATCAGTTGTAAAACCTGTTCAGAGATCCATCAAACGGTTTAAAAATACATGTTTCATAGTAAAAACGACTAAAATCCATAGTCGCAACATTTAATATGATTTAAAATAATCAAAATGACTAATAAAAGAGTTTTTACCATTTAAATTTTACCATTCTATAGTTACCATTTGAAAATTAGGAGCTTTGAACCAGTTTTTCCCTCAAACTTCAGCGGTCGATTGCGATAGTTTCAGTGGACTATTTCTCTTGTCGTTTGATACAGGTTGGAGCTATGAACCTTCTCTTTCTTTTAGTATCATGTATGTTGCATTTCAAGGTCAATTTTTAGGGTTTTAAGCCCCTTAGGGTAAATATATTATGTTATGAGGGAAATACACCTTTGAATGTCGAAAGATGCATTGCAGTGCACTAAAATTGAAGGCTATATGCATTTCAATGCTATGTCCCTTGACCTGGGGTGCATTGGGCACATTTCTCATTTTTGTTTCTTGTTGTGTGCCCAAAATTTCCCAAATTTTTTGCATGAAATGGATCATAATGAAGCTTATGATTGTGTTTCAGGTATTCATCGGATCAAAATTACAATTACGAAGCGAGAAAGAGAAAATGAAGAACAAGATATGATTTCCCTAAATGATCCGGGTACAGTAAGATCCCTAAGAGATTAAGGGTTTCTGAAATACTTCAGATTATCATGGATGAGGCAGCATATGGAACTATTGGAGTTCCTAGTTCATTCATGGGATCTGGTATTACAGGCTTTTCACATTGGGGACAAAGTGCTCCCAATATTGGTTGAGGAGATTTATTTTTTCACTGGATTATCAATACGGGATTCTCCCATTTCCCTTGCAGGATCTGCTCTTGGAAGAGAGTCAGTGAGGGATTACATACGACAACATTTTCATCCAGGTACTAAACCAAGTAAATATGGGAAAATAAATATTCGTGATGTGTGTGATCTGCCTTTGAGAACCATCCTATTTACTATCGCAAAGCTCGCTGGTTTTGAGACACTACATATTTCAAACAGATCATCCATGCAATATGCACTTGAGTGCCTAAAACCAAAATTATTAAACTGGGCTGAAGAAGTGCTCTTTTAGATGAAAGAACAACTGAATAAAGAAAAGGGTGGTAAGATGAATAATTTCAACTATGGCTCGATCCTAATTTCCTTCATTCTAGAGTGGGTTCCACTGATGCATCCACAACATGTTACACTAAGTATATCTAGCACTAGAGATCCATGAATGCAGAGATGGGTTGAATTGGTGTCTAGAAATGTTGGTAAATCATACATCATATTCTATACTGCATTCTTCACTTGGTTCAGACGATATATGGTCATCATAGATCAGCATGCATATGCAGGTGTAGATTTCCATGGATATCCAGACTCGATTCTACCAAATGGCGCTCAATGGGGTACAATTGGTCAGAATTTTTCAACCATATTTTTTTATTTTTTCTAAGTTTTCTACATGTTTTTGTATTTTGATGTTTCCCATGAATAAACTAAAGTTTTTATGTATACAGATGTGGGCCAGGTTCAACCAGTGGGTCATCTAGAGAAGGGAGCAGCTGAGCTAGCAAAGAGGGTTGTCGGGAGAGAAGTTCTTTGGGATTTAGATATGACCGAGACTCTTATTGAGATACAACAACACGTGGAGGGAATGAATATTGGGATTCCATATTTCCGGATCGAAGAGTTACCTATGAGACTGCAATTCCACACTATTGACGTTCCAAACCGTTGGATGTTTTTATTGCGTAGGATAACTAGATCAGTTGCTTGTTATCATGAGCATCACTAGTTTACTTTGAATTTTTTTGCACACATTTTGAGGTCAGATGAATAATGTGTCTTGGGCATAAATTTTGTAAAAACCTATAACTATATATGTATATGTTTTCAATGTTTTCATATGTTTATTGTGCAATATTATTCAATTATGTGACATGAATTGAAAATGTGTCTTTACATGCATTGAAAATGTATATTTAAAACATTATTTGCTAAGGAATCAGTTAATGTGTTCAAATTTCTGGAAATGTGTTGATATTGAATGTAATCAAAACGTCTTTCCAAAATTCAAACTCTTAGGAACATACAATGAAGTGTTGGATTTTGGATAGTATAAACGCTAGTAATTTGTAGTACGAAAAGTTGTGAGACTAACCTAATGATGATACAATTAATACCAAATGAAATAGCATCAGAGAGAAGTTCAATCAATGCGTTATACTCTTCTATATTATTTGTAGATATAATGATACATATCACTTGAAAACACACTAGCTCGCCACCTAGATCGAAAATGGCACATGTTGTAGAGGATAGATTCTACGTACTACAACTAGCACCATCGGCATACCCAATGAATGGTTCCAAAGATTTAAACATTTGTGATGAAATGTAAAGTGGAATACTAACTTCAAGAAAACTCTAGAAAAACAAACTAAGATACTAAATGAAAATCAAAAGGATATATACAGTATAATGCAAAATTTTACTACACTTAACTAAGCATAGTAACATTTAAGATACAACCCGTTTCAAGGTTGTGCCAATGGAATTCCATCATAATCAACTAACTCGTAGGCGCCCTTATCCAAAACTTTTTTGAAAATGTAGGGGCCATGCCATAGTGGCTCAAATTTTCATGTACCTATCAAATCAACTTCTTGATCATAAAGTAATACCAAGTCTCCTTCTTGGTCATATTGCACCTTGATCCATCTCTGATGCACTTTGTTGGCCAATGTGGCTTCACTAGGAGTTTCATGTATATGGATGAGGTTAAAAAGGCATGCTTCTTCATTAGATGTGTCAGGTAACAATTCAACAGTGAGTTTTAATGATGGAATTTCACATTGGATTGGAAATATAGTTTCTAGACCATACACCAATTGAAAGGGGGTAAATTCGGTTTCATTTCTTACCAAGGTTAAATATGCCCACAAATCTGAGTATAAGATTAAATTCCAATTTTTTTTATGAACTCATATCATTCGTTGAAGCATTCACTTAAGGATCTTGTTAACGACTTCAACTCGTCCATTGGATTGTCGATAATAAGGAGTAGAACTATCATGCGAAAGTCCTAATTTGGCAGTCAACTCATTCATCATGTGATTGAGAAAATGCTTACCATGATCTGTAACTATAGCTTGTGGTACACCAAACCGTGAGATGACATGATTGAAACAGAATAATGTAGTTGTTTCACCTGTGTTATTGAATGTAGGCATCGATTCGACCCACTTGGTAAATTAGTTGACTAAGAGAATATAATAATTCCCCTTGGACGAACGAGGGCTGCAGGTCATGAAGTCAATGCCCAATTTTTCAAATGGTCCCACAATGATAACAGGATGCATCAACGCTGGCAGCATGTGGAATTTATGATCAAATATCTGGCACGAATGACAACTTCTGACCGCAAGGATGCAATTGTGAAATATGGTAGGCCAAAAGTAACCGACGCGAATAATCTTTTGCACTGTAGCATATCCAGAAAATTTTCCACCATAAGCCCCATAATGACAATAATTTAGAACTTTATTGGCCTCCTCTTGAGTGAGGAACCTCCTTAAAATCGTATCGACACCACGATAATAAAGTGTATCACCGACGAGAAGATAATATTTGGCTTGGTATCGACTACGTCATTGTTGTCAGCGAGAGGTATCAGGCCGGAAAGTCTGGGTTTGGAGATAAATGATAAAATCACCATACCAAGGGTCAGATGACCCGATCAGAAACAGAGACTCATCTGGAATTGATGGTTCTAATGTAGTTTTAGTACTATTAGAGGGAAGTTTGTAGAGAAACTCTACCAAAATTAAAGGCTTCTTTGACTTGAATTTGATGAATTCAAAATCAAATTCCTACAAAGTGACTATCCATTTTGAATATTTCCCCCCAAAAATTGACGAGACAAAATGTATGTCAAGGTGTTGCAATCCTAAATGAAAATAGTATTTCGAAGAAGGATATAATGGCGAAATATTTGGACAACTTGAATGGCCACCAAGGCTAGATTTTCGATGTATGAATACTTAACTTCCATATCATTGAGATTACGACTCAAATAATATATCGGATGTTCTATCCCATCTTATTCTTGGACCAATACCATAGTAATGGTCGTATCTTCCACGACGATATATAGGAAATAATCACTCTGATAATTAGGGGGATACATTAACAACGATAAGATCAGTGTATCCTTGACATCATCAAAAGAAGCTTGTGCAACCTTATCCCAATGAAAGGGAATCCCATTTTTCCAGAGACGAGTAAATCCTTTAGCCATTTCAGTGTAGTTGGGTATGAACCTACTTAGGAATTTAGCCTTTCCTTGAATTTTCTGTAACTGAAGTAAATTTTATGGCGTAGGCAAATCAAGAATGGCCTAGACCTTCAGAGGGTCGATTTAAATTCCATATTTTGAAACGATGAATCAAATAAAATGACCAGAACAAAAAAAAAAATGCACATTTGTGTGGATTGAGGCATATCTTGTAATGTCAGAAACGTAAAAATATATCTCTCAAATGTGTCGGGTGATCAGTCCGTTTTCATGAATACGCAGGTAAATCATCTAGATAAGGTTGAAAAATGTGCTTAATGTCACTGAAAGCATAATCCATTTCTCTATGAAATGTTTCCCCAACGTTATCTAAATGAAATGGGAGTTTATGATAAGCGAATGTGCCCCAGTGACAGATGAATGTTTTCTTATATTGGTCCTCTGGGTGGATAATTATTTGATTGTAACCGAAGAATCCATCCATGAATGAAAATATTTCACACCCGACACATTTGTCAATAATCTGGTCGATAAAGGGAGTAGGATAGTTTTATTTTGGATAAGAAAGATTGACATCCTGATAATCGACGCACACTTTGATTTTCCCTTATTTATTCATGACAGGAACAATGTTGGAAACCCAATCAGTAAGCGGAACAGGGTAAATAAAACAGGCACACAAAAAAATTTCAACTTTTTCTTTAATGGCAACAACCTTCTTTGGATGAACATGATGAAGGCATTGATGTACCAGTCTAACATTAGGGTACATTTTCATTGTGTGTTCAACGATACTAGTATCTATGCCTGGAATTTCCTCATAAGACCAAGCAAATATATCTTGGAAATCATGAAAAAGAGAGTGATAAGTTTCAATTTTGGATGGAGAAAAAGACACAACATCATGAATGTTTTCTACAATGTCGTGTTTGGTCGAAATATCGATAGAAATGTTTGCTCTATATTTGATAATTTTTTCTCAGATTTGATTGCATTACTTGGAATAGAATTTGAAAAGAAAGTATTGATCAAAGGGTTATATAGTTCAATAATATTATCTTCTTCGTAATCCTAAATATGGGAATGATGATGATGATCTTCCCATGGTTCTCCTTCTAGCATCATGGATTTCGATATGCTATCATTAGTCAAGAAAGTGGATGAAAAAGGATTAGATGGAGTACCAAAATGTAATGAACGATCGACCCAAACGATTGGTGATGATGAATTAAGATTGATTTCTATGCTAGATCAATTGGGCTTGGCAGTAGGAATTCATCCAGCATAACAACTTTAGAATCATTGGTAATCTTCCTTAAGTCAGATGAAGTGGAAGTTATCTTGCAGCAGGTCTCTATTCTTTCAATTTCTTCCGATGTTGCAGGCTGCGGTAATGCAAAGGTGCCCATTAGGGAAGAATCCTTTAAGATTCCTACACTAATGTTTTTAAGTGTTATTTGGGGTGTGTGAACTAACAAAATTCTTCTAGATACATGGGAACTAGAGGAAAAAAAGGAGATTTGATTGATGACCGTGATAACACCTTTATGAGGGAAGGCGATCATTCTAAAGTAAGTAGATACGATCACAGTCATAGCATAAACCCATGGCCTTCCGAGTAAAATCTCGTAGTCAAGGGGTCCGTCAATGACTCAACTTCAATAGTTACAGTTTTTCCCCCTAGTTCAACATGCAGGTTATTGATGATACCACAAGGCTTATATGTATGACCGTCAAAAGCTTTCAACGTCGTAGGCGATTGAGATAGACATGACGAGGCAAGTGAATTCCAGTAATTTAGAGACATAATGAAAGTAGATGCTCCCTCACAATAATAGTACGGTGAACGAGGTGATTGAGAACATTTACTTGGATGGGGAATGCTAATTTTGCTGGTAATTCTGGCACATATCTCGTATCATTAAAGACTGCAATATTGGAATCTGTCTGGTCAATTCCACTAATTGCCAACACCAAATTTTGTTTCTGGGAGGGAAAATTTTGAAGTACCTCAAGCATCAACATAACTGAAGGTGATTGAGCCAAATCTTCAACTATATTATAATTTTGAGATGCTCAGGCTCGAGGATTGAATGTCGATTTATGGACGACTCTGGAATAACAGTTTGCGGAATTGATTCCATGGACGGATTCGTGGTCGAGGTAGTAGGTTGATCAGTAGCCTGACTAGCATAACATTTATTTCACGTAGACACCAAAACATCAGTTTTTGGCTTTGTGACAGATAGCATAAGCACTTGGGAACTAGAATCTTGATCTGTAGCAACCATGTTTGTGTCTATATTCGAAAAAGGATTTGTCAACACAGAAGATGTAGTCGAGGTATTAAGAAATTTTGGGACTTCAACGCGGTGAGGACAATCACGAAAAAAGTGCTCCTCATTACATATCAAGCAAGGGTAACAAGGTTTTCGATTATTTCCAGATTGTTTATCAAATGATCGTTCCTGTGGGGTTGAATTTCACTTTTTCTTCTCTTTCCCCTTTTTCTTTCTTTCGGGTTGCTTGTCACTTTTGCCTTTGTCAAATGACATGACATGAATTTCGAAAGAAGGTGCAAGATCAGATGTAGTAGATTTGTGAGTGGTTGCAGTACCTATCATACCGTTGCCAGCATGAGAGTCCTTGGATGGAGGAGGAATCATAAAATTATATCACGGCATGTTTGGAACTTTATCATAGAGCATTATAGACTGAGTATAAATCAAATCTAAGTATTGGGCATGAGAAATGACCTGCTCTTTAGTGATGATGCCAACTTTAGCTACATCCTCACTAATAGATGGCAGCAAGGACTTAATAAACCACTCAGCGAGGAGCTGATCAGGAAAAATTTTTTTGACCATTCTACGATGATGACACCACTCATGAATATGATTAGAAATGTGAGTATCAGTTGTCTCTTTAAAATTGGTCAGAAATTCCGTTCCAGTTTCATATCATATGGGTAACTGGAAGTGGGTTAAAAAGGTAGTGGCTAAGGTAGTGAAATTATCGAATGAAGCTCGTGGTAGTTCAATGTACCACTTCACGGCTAGACCTTTCAGTGTACGTTGGAAAAGATGTAGTTGAACGAAGCCATCATTTAAGGAGTTCGATGAGCACCACAAATGATAAGTCATAACATGTGTCGATGGGTCTTCTCCAGGGTTTCCATTGAATTTAGGAATATCAGAGGGTAATTTATGTGGTATCACCAGCCACCAAGGAGAATAGCTAATGGGATTGTTGATAATTCGGTCTAAATTAGGAAATTCTAAATTTGTGACAAAGGGAAACTATTGATTCAAGTAAGGTTGAGCATAACCAGGTTATGATGGAATTTCTTGGGCAATAGGCCTTAAACCACTAACATATGAAATTTTTTGCTGGTAACCCATATAGGGGTTGTTTTGATGACCAAACACTTGAGGAATCTGTTGACCAAGACCTGGGTAAGTTGTTTGTTGTTGGAATGATTGTTGTGGCATTTTCGGTTGTGGTTGCCAAGGAGACTGACCACCAAGATTATAGCCCAAACCACAATAGCTCGGACCTGTTTGTAAATAGGTAAGACCTGGTTGTGCCTGTGACATCCCATAAAAGGGTAATCCAACCCATGAATGAAATATTCTAGATACAGGTGGTTGTTGTAAACCAGCCGAAGGATTTGGAGTCTAAGGGCCCAAAACTTAAGGGTAATGGGTTGAAGGACCCACCTGAGATGGTTGATGTACAACAAAATGAGCCTGTAAAAGGGGTAATGAAGTATTAGCAAGTGGATTATATGTGGATGCAACAGGGTGAACCGGCTGATATGAATGCACAACCATTTGTGGTTGAACAGGCAGGATAGGTTGCCACTGACAAACAATCATTCCAAAATTTGGGTGACCATAAAATGGCGGAGTACTATCATAATGGGTGACCATAGGTTGAACCCCAACATGAGGAGTATAATAAGATGGAATATATTTTTCTCCAAATGATGGGATTCCAGTCGAGATTGTACTAAATGGAATATACCCAGATGAACCAGCTTGATGTTTCATTGAAGATATATATAAAGGATCAGGTCATTCAGTACTAAATAGGGATGTACAAGATAAAATAAAAATATGACATGGGTGAATTCCATGGATATGAGGATGCACCAGAGTAGGTTCCAGATAATTATTGGTAACCCGGTGGGACGGAAGGACCACCAGAAAGATGTGACTCTGGTGATGTGGTAAACATCGACAGAGTAGCAAAAATATATGTTGTCGCAACTGTAACAGATGGTATAGCCAGATATGTTAACTCAGCCATGGTCATACGACCCAGTTAATACCCTATAGGATCTATGGGAACCTGAAGTGAAACAGGATCAATAGAAGTAATGTAAGTCAACCGACGAATAGTCTTGTAAAGATAAAGATAAATGGGTTGGATTTTAAGGGCGTGTTTCTTATTGAGGTTCTTCCTCAATCAATATCAAACCAGGTGGAATGATTTCGCCGCCAGGCCTGAGATATATTTCATGTGGTTGAATGCGCGAAAGGGGAGACTAAATGGCTATGATCGACTGAGGAGCAACCGATACAGGAACAACTTCTAGTTGTTCGACTTCAGGATCTAGATGTTCTAGTAAAAGAATGATGGGATCCAGATAAACTTTCAGTTGAACAACATCATGTTTGAGAGGTATGGTCTCACTGATTGGATGGATAGTGTCCACAGGTAGCTGTGAGGACTCCATTTCGACAACAGTGGATGAACCAAGATGTGTAGAAGCAACTCGAGACAACTATACTATATGTCATGAAGATGACACACAATAGGTACTGATGGTACTGGTTTTGGTAGAAGGATGTCACCTTAGTCAACCATAAATGTCTTCCGGTGGTAAAAGTGGTTTAAGTGTTATTCTACGCGAACGATGGGGAAAGGGATGTTCTTCTTCCACGATGACTGATTGATTTTATTACAAAAAAAATAAACAAATAAAAGGGTAATACTAGGCAAAAGGTTTACTAAGTAATTGTGAACTGTAGAATACCTCCTGGTGAACCAAGAAGTATGGGTAGGTAATCACCCCGAATGTTGTGTTTGGTGTATCACAAGTTACAAGGCAGCCAAATCGGTTACCTATGGATGGAAATAAACCTAAAGTTGTCCTCCCAAATATACCTGAAGGTACGTGGAGTCCCAAGTTTGTATTAGAACTGTCTAATGTGAAACTGCACAGTGAGAGCACCTCCTTATACTTTTCATACTAGAACACCACCCTATATACCCAAAGGTACGTTGATAAGCTTCGATATACTTACGGCGTGGAGTGGGATTTCACACTCAAAATGTATTGCAAACAAGTTAGCGACAGATGCTATTTTAACGACGCTGGAACACATCTCTAGCCTAGACCTTCTAAGTGTCACTGTTAATGCTACAATGATTTCTTAGGTTAATTGATGTAAATTTTATGTTGATCTTGATTAAAATTTTATCTTTGAGTTTCATCGCATGATGTAATGGGAAATTCCTAAAATTCAAACTAAATGATACGAAAAATTTTCAATATAGATTTTTCAATGAAAATCCTAGCTCTACTAAGGGGAAAGAGAAATAATTATTTGAGCATACAACAAAGAGCACAAACTAAATGTATATTTCCCTAAATTTTTCCTGTGAAACACACACAATTATCTAGATGCACATGCATGTTTTTCTTTTCAGTTCCATTTAATGTGAATGAGTGAAAGGAAACTAAATGCACAAATCAATCAAACAAATGTTTTCTTTTGAGAAACGAGGAATGAAACAATAATTTCTCTTAGGAAAATGAAGAATGAAGCTACAATTTTCCTATAGGAAATGAGGAATAAACACCAATTTCATTTTCTAAAACATAATTGATCTAATGCAAAATTAACTACTTTGAATTTGATTTTCCAATGATAAAGAAAACAGATAATGAAACATTGAACAAACTATTTTTGAAAGGAGGAAGAACATGAATTTTTACTAGCCTCTAAGATAAATCAGACATCTGAGAATACAATAGACAATTTGCTAAAACTGAATGCAAAGACAAATTTTGGTGGAATTTGGTTGGCTGAGGGGGAAACACACCCTATAAGGGAAACTGTGTGTTGCAGTGCACCCATGAATGGAACATAGTGCACTGCAGTGCACTGTACCCTGACTAACAATGCATTGGGCACAACTAAGTTTGGAAACAAGAAACTAAACACACTTATAATGCAATTTGTTCAGTCAAATGACTGATAAAAGAAAGTAGAGGCTACTGATGATGGTAAATAGAGGCAGAAACACCAGGAAGGAATCTCTAGTCCCCAATGGAATCGCCAATGTGTTATAAATAATTCTATTTTGTGGATAAACTAGATTCCCTGAGTGTGGTATTCCTTCACTCAGAACAAAAAAAATAAAGACAACTATTATTTTCTCTAATATGAATAGATATATAGAAAGGAAAGAAGCCTACTTGTGATAATTTTCGCTCTCCTTCTCCTTCTGTCACTGTTGTCGTCGCTCTCAATCCAAATCAATCTGCTAGATCGATTCCTGCAATCAAAGACAGATAACAACAAACATCATACAAATATAAAATTATCTCCTTATCCTAACCAAATCAAACTGATTAGATCCGAGAATACATTTCACAAGATATAAACATATGTATGAGAAAATGAGCATATATCTTTATTAAGAAATTAGGAGGATAAGATTACAACCAATAGATAAATTTGTCGTTAACTTGCTCCAACTTCATTCCATCCTCATCACATCCAACATCATCTTAGCATCATATTGTTACTTCCAGTTCTTATCAATTAAGAATCCAAAAACATAACTTTGCACAAAATTATTCCTCCCTAGAACTTAGATGAGCGCTCAATTTATAGGAAAAATGAAGGTAGTTTCTCATTGAATGGATTTCTAATAATAGGTGATACATGATCCCAAGTTCAGAGGTGATGTATGGACACTTGTATTCGAAGTATGACACCTATGGACTCTTCTAAAGGGCATTGGCCATGTGAAGATTCTCGGAACAATGATGATTTCACTCCCAAGAGACCAACACACCCTTGAATGTCAGGAAGTGCATTATAGGGCGCCCTTGCATGGAGGTAGCTGCACTACAATGCATTTAGGCCCTTGCAAAGGAGTTTTGATGAGTCAATGGGTCATATAATCTATACTTCAAACCTTGGAAATCTCACAATTGAAGCCATAAAAGGAATATCTTCACTTAGGGCATATAGCAACTGAATTAAGGGAATGATAGACCCTATTAATTGGTCTTGGGGGATGATGCCCAATTTTACTAGGTCTTGGGGGATGATGTCCGAATTGACCTATAACAACTAGTTTTTCCATGCATGGTGTATGCATGTGGATTTTACTAGCCTTTCCATTTACTGGATATCCATGGTGTTGTGGGTTTATTTCCATTGATTGTTTTCTGGTTGGTTCTCATGATTCCTCTAGTTGTGGTTTGAGTTATAAGTTCTTGGAAGCCTTGGTTGGACAAACGCTCTGGAAGCTTGACGAAAAACTATGGGTTGAGTTACTAGTCCTAGAATACTTGGTTGGAAAAACACTCTGGAAACCCTAGGTGGGTTGAGTTATTAGTCTTGGAAGCCCTAGGTGGGTTGAGTTACTAGTCTTTGAATTCCTAGTTGGAAAAAACACTATATAGCCCTCTACCAACTTGGATAGAGACCAATCTGTGATGGTTGTGATTTTTGACCATGAGGTGGAGTCACTGGTTGAGGGTTGAGGTGGTTTGGCCTCTGGAAACCCTGGATTGATTGTTATTGATGTGTTTTATGAGATCCCACATTCATGTTTGGAATATGGCATGAGGGTGATTGGATGAAGTGAGACTTGGCTCAGCCAATCTATGGTTAGTTGGAGCATGGAAGTCCCATATCCGGTTAGTTTTTACATTCAGTAATGAAGAGATCATTCATTTGGTATCTGGTATGAAAGTGTACTGGTCTATGTCTCAATTTTATTGCTATTGTATCCATTGTATTTCTGTTGTTATTATGTTGTTTATAAGCATGTATTTGATCAGTGATGATGTATGAATCTATCCATGTTTTTACCTGTAAATGAATACACATTGTACCTATGGTCAAAAATATTGTATTTTAGCTTATGATTTAAGGGAGCACTGCTTCTTAGCTATTCTCAGATAAGTAAGAGACCCCCATGTTAAAATTTGTTGTTTATACCTGTAGATGCAATGCTTGTGGCATGTTTGATGAAATGCCTGTCATGGATAGAAGGGGCCCAAATGAGTTCCTGATGATGTTATTTCTTTTGTACCTTTGTTTTAATGTTGTTCATCATCCCCTATAATTTCATGAAGTTATGGGAAGTGACCTGGACCCTGGGGCTAAAAAGGTGGCACAAATGATAGAGTTGCAGGCAAAGAACTGACCAAAATAGGTCCTAACCGCTACCTTGCCTTGGCATGCTCGCGACTAAGGCTAAAATTGGTCAAGAAGTCAGTCTCCCTCAAGGTCCAGGGGCCTGGAAGATTGGGTTACCTCCTTAGGATGTTTTTGATGTTGTGTAAGGTGTGTTTGTATTGTTTCCTCCAGTTCCACTTCCTTAAGGTCATCTAGGAGGTTGAACCTCATATTAGCAGCCTCTTGTTGCATGTTTAAATCAGTTGTTCGGTTACTTGGCTAGATGTGGGAAGATGGTGTTACAACCTTTTTGATCGAAATTTGATTTGACTTCCTCATTGACTAGATATCTTGACTTGATGACCTCAGGATGAATATTAACTATTGACCAAAATAGTGATTGAGGAGTGCCAAGTTCAGTTAAGGAAAAATTATAGTTGTGCATATAACTAATAATGAATTGGTAAAATTATCATGACTTGATACAATTAAACTGAAAATTACCTTAGGTAAAACCATGGACTGATAACAACGGTATTCAAAGGAGTCGAGACTATAAAAGAGGAAGAGATTGATGAAAGAAATGTGGGTGTGATCCTACTGAAAAATATAGGCTAAGAAATTTTTTTGGCATTTGGGTGCCAAATTTGGTCAAGAAAATTAAATCACCACCTCTAAATAAGCAGTATAACGACATGGGAAGAAGTCGTTCCCATGCATAATTGATGAAAAACTGACGATGGAAGTTATTTTGGTGTGAATTTGAACAAATATGTTGATATGTATGATAAGAAGAGAGATATGCATGCTAAAAGGGAATCGATGTAGACCTGTAGTGATGTTAATTATTGCAACAAATTGAAGCAAACTAGATTGGTGCAAAAAAATGGTGAGAAAATTTAGAATTAAAGGAGAAACTGTGCAAAGTATGTGTGTGTATGTGAGTGAAAATTAAATTGGAGAAAGCAAGGAAGTTGTTGAAGACAAAGTGAAGATACTTAATCTAAATTAGTTGAATTAGAAGGACAGGTTTGGCCAGATATCTTTGTCTAAAAATGAATGAAATATAGATCTGGTTGGCTATTATAGGTTGGTGCATGTAAAGATAAGAGGTTGGTGCCTCTAGTAAATTGGGGATTGAATATCTTAGGGGGGTGTTAGCCACCTATAAATTCTATCATACTCAATGGTGGCTAAGCTTGTCTTTTAAACCTTCAAGAGATAGTTCCCTTTGAAAACTTATCATCTTTTAAAGTTTTATGATGATTATTACCCTTTGAGTTAATCTTCACTATTGTTTCACTATTAGCCCTAAAGTACCTGCTGATTTACCAAGAGAAAACTGCTTAAGAGGCTTCATTTTCCATCATTACACTTCTCCATTTCACTCTTCAAATTTCATTCATAAAAACATTTCAAAAACCCTTTTTAAACCTTATATTTCCCTCTTATTTGGTTTAAAATCCTCTTTTTGGCCTTAAAAACCTTTGTTTTGGCCTAAAAAATCAGTCTATTTGCACTATAATAATCTTAAGCCCCCGAGTGCTTATACCCTTTAGCCCTCCACCTCATGTGGCCGAATCCCCTCAATCGGGTGCTTAAAGTTTCAAACCTTCGTGCCAAAACCCTTTTTTCCTTCTATTTTTCCATTTCCGACTTTATGTTTTTTAACAGATCTGGAACGTTGATCTTTGCAGATCAACGTCCGTCGGGCACTCATCCTTCCACCCTTACTCATTGATGGGTATGTGTTATATTCTTTCCACGACGAGCCCCATGCGTTGTACGTTGCGCTGGGCACAACAGGGGGGTCACAAGGGGGGAGGCAACCCCCACTGTTGGGGTTCGGGGCAGCGCCCCGGCGAAAATTGTTTTGGTGTGCAGACCCACTCATAGGTGGACCCACCCATGTTTTGTGCATGATTTTTTACATGGTTTTGGGGTATGATGGTTTTCGGTCCTGGTATTTTATAGATCCAGTCAAGGGAACTACGGTTATGTTCTAATCCAGAGTTAATGGATTGGGGTTTATGTATGCTTCGGCATGTATATATATGTGTTGTAACACTAAAAGGAATATAATGAAAAATCAAGCTGCTCGTCCCAATTTGGGATCCAGGGGAAAATCTCTATGTTTATCTGTTTTATGTTTTATGCTCTCGCTATTTTTTATTTTCTGTTATAAGATTCAAGTGTAGATAATTTTTGTTCAGGGTTAACACCTACATTTGGTATCAGAGCTATTTCGGCTTCGAGGGGACACCTTTGTTGCTGAGGGTTTTTTGTTCGGCACTGAGGTAGACCCTGTTTAGTGGGAGATCTGCGGGATCGATTCTTGCGGTGAAAGAAGATGGCGAGTGACGGAAATATAAAAATTGAGAAATTTAATGGTCAAAGTTTTGAGTTGTGGAAGCTCAAGATGGAGGATTTGCTGGTGGATAAAGATCAGTGGATCGCGATAGATCTAGGTACTAAACCAACGACAATGTCAGATGAAGACTGGAAGAAACTGGATCGGAAGGCTAAGAGCACAATACGGTTGTGTGTCTCAGATTCAGTACTGTTGAATGTATCTGGGGAAGCTATGGCGAAGAATTTGTGGGAAAAACTTGGGACTTTGTACCAATCTAAGTCTCTGGTGAATAATTTGTTCCTGCGGAAAAGCATATTCACTCGAGGATGAAGATGGAGCATCGGTGACAGAGTGTTCAACGTCACTAACATCGTGGTAAGTCGTTCGTCATATGTTGATATTAAAATCTCGGTAGAAGATAAGTGCATCAATGCGTACCGTGTTCCCTTACCGTACCTCCGTGACACTGTTATTGCAATAGGTAGCAATACAACTACCTTGAACTTTGATGACATTGTCTTAGCCTTGCTGTCGGAGGAAATGAGACGGAGAAATATGGAGGGTCAGAATGGAGATGCCTTATCCGTACGAGGAAGGTCACAGAACAGAAACAAGAATAAGGTTTCGAGTGGGAGATCCAAATCTAGAGGGAGATCTAAATCTCCTGGAAAGTTTGTAAAGGTGTGCTGGAAATGCGGAAAGGAAGGGCACTACAAAAAGGACTGCAGATCTAAAGCTCCTGAGAAGGGAAAGGGATCTGATGATGCTCCTTCTACAGAGGCAAAAACCACCTCGGATGAAGGCGGGGATGTGTATTTGGCTTCTTCTTCAAATACACATGTAGATCATTAGTCATGGTTGATTGACTCAGGTGCATCCTTTCACTTCACTCCCCATAGGGAGTGGTTCTGCGAGTATGAGAAATATGATGGTGGTGATGTCTTCCTAGGGGATGATAGGAAGGCCAGAATCGTCGGACGTGGAAAGGTCAAGTTGAAGCTGCAAGGTGGAAGGATTAGAACACTTCCTGGTGTTCTGCATATTCCTGCATTGGCCAGAAATCTGATTTCTATAAGCAATATGGATGATGCAGGTGTAAAAACAGTGTTCGAGAAATATGCCTGCAAGATGGTTCGGGGAGCACTGGTATTAATGCGGGGAGTTCGGACTGGAACTCTGTACAAGCTACAAGGTAGCACTGTTATTGATGGGTGTAACAATTATGTGGTTTCTGAAAGTGGAGCGAAAAGCCTAGCTGTCTCTGGAGAAAATACCATGTTATGGCATCAAAGGCTTGGACATATTGGAGAGAAGGGCCTTCGGATACTACATAGAAATGGCATGGTAGAAGGTATGTCTAATTGCTCTCTGGATTTCAATTTCTGTGAACATTGTGTATATGGGAAGCATAATTGGGTGAGTTTTCCTTCTGGTGCTAAGAGGGCGAACAAGATATTAGAGCTTGTGCACTGTGATGTGTTTGGACCTGTGTCAGTTCCATCACTGGGAAAGTTTGTGTACTATGTTTCATTTATAGATGACTTCTCAAGGAATACATGGATATATTTCTTGAGGAAGAAATATGAAGCTTTTGACAGATTTAAAGAATTTAAGGCTCTGGTGGAAAACCAGACAGAGAAGAAGATAAAGGCGTTGAGGACAGATAATGGTGGGGAGTTTTGCAAGAAGGAATTTGAAGAGTTCTGTAAGAAGTGTGGTATAGCACGACAAAAGACTACTCCATACACACCTCAGCAAAATGGAGTTGCAGAAAGAATGAACAGAACACTGATGGAAAAGGCAAGAAGCATGCTCAGTGGTACCGGGTTAGGACAAGAATTCTGGGCAAAGGCAATGGAGACCGCATGTTACTTAGTTAATAGATCACCTTCATTAGTGTTGGAGGACAAGACTCCACATGAGGTATGGACTGGTAAGAAACCCTCTCTTTCACATCTAAGGGTATTTGGATGTGATGCATATGTACATGTTCCAAAGGAGAAAAGGACCAAGTTTGATAATAAATCTGAAAGGTGCATCTTTATTGGGTATAAGGATGGTTTAAAGGGTTACAAGCTTTGGAACCCAGAAACAAGGAAGGTTGTGTACAGCCGAGATGTGGTGTTTAGAGAGGTGATGTTGTTACACATGAAGTCCTACCAAAGGAACCTGAGAAGATGGAGTTTGATCTAAAGGAGGATGAATCAGACTCTATAATAGAAGAAGACTCAGAAGAGGAAGAGCCACAAACTCCAGCTATGAGAAGATCAACTCGGGAAAGAAGGCAACCAGAAAGGTATAGTCCATCCGCTTTTTGTTCAGGTTTTGCCTTAACTATAACTGATGATGATCCCAAAACTATCACGGAAGCAGTAGCTTCAGAGGATGGAAAACTCTAGAAGGAGGCCATGGTTGATGAAATGGCATCCTTGCACAAAAATGAGGCATGGGATCTGGTGGAGTTATCGGCTGGAAGGAAGCCCATCGGGAGAAAATGGATGTTTAAAAAGAAGATGAATGTAGAAGGCAAGGTGGATAAATACAAAGCTCGATTGGTAGAAAAAGGTTATTCCCAGGTGTTGGGAACTGATTTTGGTGATATTTTTTCTCCTGTTGCCAAAGTTACTTCTATTAGATTACTTTTATCTATTGCTGCTGCATTTGATTTTGAGATAGAACAGATGGATGTGAAGACAACATTTCTTCACGGGGATCTATAAGAGGAGATCTACATGAAGCAACCTGAAGGCTTCATGGTGAAGGGTAAGAAAGAACTAGTATGCAGGTTGAAGAAGTCTCTGTATGGGTTAAAACAGTCACCAAGGATGTGGTATCAGAAATTTGATACCTATATACGGGGACTTGGCTTCACCAGAAGTAAGGAGGATCACTATGTTTATTTTAAATTAATTGGTGACCATGTTATTTATTTGGTCTTGTATGTGGATGATATGTTGTTGATTGGAAATGACAAAGAAATTATCCAAGATTTGAAGACCCAACTGTTCTCCAAATTCGACATGAAGGATCTTGGTGCTGCAAACTATATTTTGGGCATGGAAATTAAGAGATATTGGGCAAAGAGGAAGCTCTGGTTAAACCAGAGGAAGTATGTCGAGACTATATTGCAGAGGTTCAATATGCAAGATAGTAAACTGGTGAATGTTCCTATTCCTGTAGGTGTAAAGCTGTCTACTAAACAGTGTCCCAAGACACAAGAAGAAGAGGAGTATATGTCCCGTGTTCCATATGCAAGTGCAGTGGGTAGCCTGATGTATGCAATGGTCTGTACTAGACCAGACATTGCACATGCAGTGGGAGTATTGAGCAGGTTTATGTCAAACCCATGGAAGGAGCATTGGACAGCAGTGAAGCGGGTTTTCAGATATTTACGTGGCACTAGTGATTATGGCTTGTGCTACCAGGGAAGACCAGGATTGGAAAGAATGTTGGACATTCATGGTTTTGTTGATGCAGACTGGGCTAGAGATCTGGACCAAATAATATCTACAAGTGGGTATGTGTTTAGCCTATTTGGAGGCGCAGTTAGTTGGATGAGTAAAAGACAGTCTGTAGTGGCTCTTACAACTACAGAGGCAGAATACATAGCAACCACTCATGCAAGCAAGGAAGCAATTTGGTTGCAAAGATTGTGTTCAAGTATGGGGTTGGTACAGCAAGCTATAGGGATATATTGTGATAGCCAAAGTGCAATTTTATTGGCTAAGAACCCTACTTACCATTCAAATACAAAGCACACTGATGTTCAATATCACTTTGTTAGAGATAAGGTTGAGGCTAAAAGGGTGTTGCCGGTAAAGGTGGACACTTTGAAGAATGTTGCAGATGCATTGAAAAATTTTGTGAGCACTCAGAAGTTCTCTTGGTGTAGAGAAACAATGGGTGTTGAAGAATTGGCCAAATGACTAAGCTCTCCTATGGCCCCCTGTGGAAAGAAAAAAACAAGTGGGAGAATGTTGGGTGTGTGTTATATTCTTTCCACGACTAGCCCCACGCACTGTACGTTGTGTCGGGCGCAGCAGGGGGGTCACAAGGGGGGAGGAAGCCCCCACTGTTGGGATCCGGGGCAGTGCCCCGATGAAAATTGTTTTGGTGTGCAGACCCACTCATAGGCGGACCCACCCATGTTTTGTGCATGAGTTTGCACATGGTTTTGGGGTACGATGGTTTTTGGCCCCTGGTGTTTTGTAGATCCGATCAAGGGAACTACGGTTATGTTCTAATCCAGGGTTAATGGATTGGGGTTTATGTATGCTTCGGCATGTATATATATGTGTTGTAACACTAAAAGGAATATAATGAAAAATAAAGCTGGTCGTCCCAATTTGGGATCCAGGGGAAAATATTTGTGTTTATCTGTTTTATGTTTTATGCTCTCGCTATTGTTTATTTTCTGTTATAAGATTCGTGTGTAGATAATTTCTGTTCAGGGTTAAAACCTACACTCATGCCTTACCTTTTCCTCCGTTCATATATTTGCTCCTTCCTTTAAATCCTAACCGTTCGATCTGATGATCCAACGATCAGGGCTTAACCTGATAACCCATTGAACCTGTCCACTACACGACAAAAAAATTGATGTCATCATAGACCCCACATCCATACCTCGTGCATCTTACATCCCATCACGCTCGCTCCGCTACGTCCGATCTGTCACCCCAGATCCGATGGTCAACATTGCATTTCGCGCAATTTTTTTCCTCTCCCCGCAGTGCGCTACTTCCACGTGATAAAAGTGGTTTTAGAAATCCACATGTCGAGCGATGAGTCATATCGCATTCCAAAAGTTAATACCGCCTACCCCCCCAAATTTTGCGCGAAAACCACTAATGGTTTTCCCGAAACCGTTTCTTCCCAATTCGCGCCATATTTTCAAATTAAACCCCGGTTCTATGTTTTACCATAGAAACCTGTTCTCAGCTGCAAATCCCTCCATCCTCACAGCTCCTAAACGCTTCCATGAACCCTCCAAAGCAGTTTTAACCCTCCATTCGCAGGATTTAATTAACTTTGTTTGTTTTTTATGTAGGTTTTATGAGTTACAAAGTTAAAAACCCTCTGCAGGAAATTACAGTGTTATGGGCCTAGGATGACGATCCTCATGAACATTGATACAAATTAAAGGGTTTTAAAGTGATAATTACACGTTTTTATAAGATCGATAAGTCATGATTATCGAATTTTTAAACAAAAACTCCAGCAAACCCTCTGCGCACCTGCAAAAAAGCGAACACAGTCAGCATCAGTTAAAAGAAAGAGTATCAGTGTCAAAGATGAAGATCAGAGCATAATTGGAGGATTAAAGATGTTAATCAAAGTTTGAAGGAATTAAGGCACAAATTGAATATCAGAGGCCTAATCCACAAAATGAAGAAAGATCTCCAGAAAAGCCTCGAATGCCACATCACAGGGGCTAATTGAATCCCTAGCTACCAAAATTGCCACCTTGCAGCTTTCTGCCTCAAAGGAATACCCAGATCAAATCTCAGTCTGAAACATTAAGGCCAAAGACAGCTGAAAAATTATTACAAAGCAAAAAAACTATCCCAAACTGTCAATATAATTTATTGTAAAGATAAGAAAGTGCCTTAAAGTCAATATTTTTTCCCACTAAGCCTGAAAAGCAGAAGATAGAGTAAATAAAACAGAGTTGTAATTCAATGCTTTCCTGCCTTATGCCTTGCATGGTTTTCAAGGCTGGAAGTTGCATTTAGTATGGAATTAATGATATTTGAACCCTATAAACTTTTACACCTCCTCATTTTCTTATAAAATCTCCTTGAGGAGGACATTGCAAAGGATTGGTTGGTCACTAGCTGTAACATTGGAACTCCTTGAAATAATACATAGTCTGTCTGAAGTTGAGGAAAAAATTAAAGTCTTGGAAGCTTGATGATGTTGTGACATGCTTGTTCTTGAGAAGGCTCTATCATTGGATCCCTGAGCCATGAAAAATTTTAGGGGCTAATATTCGCAGGTGGGCTAATTTTCCATGGTTTTTCCAAAAAAAAGATTTGCCAATTTCCATTTTTTTATAAAAATGATTCGCCCAAATTTTACGATATAAAATTATTTTACATTATAGCCAACATTATATAGACAATATACATAATATCATTATAAATTTGAATAATTTTACAAATACATCAATAAACATTTTATAGTTTTCATATTAGGGATTAGTGAGATTTGCCAAATTTTTAAACTTCAAGATAACTTTGGGCCTGAGCTTGGCTGTTGGTGATGTATTCTGAACTGTCTGTTGTTTGTCCTGTTTTAATTTTGTTCCATAAATTATTACTACAGTAGGGTGAAAAGTTTATGCTAAGATATGACTCCTGGAAGCACCTTACACCTGTTTATCCTTCACTGTTTTATGTTTTCTTCTGCTGGGGCATTTTAGAGTGTTTAATCATTCTCTTGAACCCTTATGCTTGTTTATTTATCAAATAGTTCAAATAGTTGGTTCCAGCATCATTTATGGTTTTCCCTGCTTGTCTACTACCACTTGAAAGTTGTTTTTGAAGTCTCCCTTTGAAATACCATTGTTTATAGTTTTCCAAAGAGGTATGTTTTGATCATACCCTTTGTTCCTGCTTAAATAGTTGTTTTAAAGGTCTTTATAGTTGTAATCATGGATTTTTAGGCGTTCGCTCTTCTATGACTATAGTTACAATGAATCTTTCATGTTTTCTAATTCATTTGAAATAAAATCTTTGAGGAAATAGGATGTGCTCCCAAATCTTAGATTTCATTTTAAAAGTTGTCTTGAAGTCATTATTTGCTTAAAGTGTGGTTTGTAGAATTCATGGTTAGCCCTGTCTATCAAATGCCTCTTTATGTTCAAGTTATGTTTTTAAGTTCCCTTTGTTGAGAATTCAAACTCTCTTTTCAAATCATTAATGTCCATCTCATTCAAAAAACTAAAGGATCTTGTGGCCAAGTTAGATTTCCCCTTTGATATCCCATATCCATTGATGAGCTTGTTACAAACTTCTTCTTGACTCTGTTTCCCAATGAATCTGACACTCCTTCTTTCTATTTATACTGCCTAGACCTTTCATTTTATGTTGTGCCAATTCAACCAAATAAACCAAATTAACACCTGCACTTAATAACTAGTCTAAAATCAATACTTAAAAGCAAACAAGATATACCTTTGCAAACAAATAATTTGAGAGATCCCTCTCTAAGAATAGGAGGACTAGATCCTGGAACTCTAAAGATTGGTTCTGATGTTGCCTTGTCTTTTGGTTGGCCAATCTATCAAAACACAGGACCCCAATAGGGGGTTGGGGCCTCCTGTGAGTTGGTGCTCATAAAATTTGATGTAATCAAAAGTTGGGGCTTAGAAATACATCATAATAAAAACAAAATTTTTGTTTTTCTCTCGGAAGGGTTTCCACGTTAAATATTTGTGTACAAAATTTTATGCGAATGGTTCATTTTTGTTTGATTTATTACATATAATTTATTATTTGAGAAAATATGTGAAAATTTATATAATATTGATTCACCCACCGGCGGCCCCCCCTCCCTCAATATTATATAAATTTTCAATTATTTTTCATTGTACCCCTCCTTATGGCTATTTTTTTTTCATATTTGTTGTTCGCTTCCAAAGTTACCTGAAACATAGGCCTTGCCTCTCATATATCTTAATTGGAGTGTCCTATTTACCTACCCCCTCAAGCCTTGGTTGAGCCTTTCTCTACGTCCCTTGGCTAGCATCTACGGCTCCAAAATAGAATGACCCTATCACATGGACTAGATTTATGGTAACAATTTCCATTTGAAAACTTGGAGAACAAGTTTTGTCAAGATGTTTCTTTCCCCTTAAAGGTTCAATGTGCATGATGTTGCCTTAAATTTCAGTTCCTCTTGCATGAAATAAAAGTGATCATTATAGTTTCAAATTCCTTCAATATATGTGCTCTCGATGGGATATGGTTTGAATAGCACCCCGTATCTGGTCTTTTCTTCCATACTTGAATTCTACGAGTATTTATTTGCACAAAATTCTCATCTAGTGTATTCCTCACAAAACTTGGCTCGCTTCAAGGCATTAGAACCCTCTCTCTAGTATATTCCCTTTGGTTTTTATCATTCCCTTTTTATTCTATTTGAATGGATTGGTGTTTCCTTCCTCTCTCCTTCCTGAGTTAGCTAATCCTTTTTTTGGGTTGCTTACTTTCCTTTCCGTTCCTAGATCCTAGCCACCATTAATGCTCGACCATCTGGCCCTAACCCTTATACACATAGTTCTTCTCTTTGAACCTAACCTCATGTTATTATTTCTTTATTGGGCCCTCCAGCCATGCCTCATCAATGTGCACATGTTCACAAACGAGCAACCTAATACTAAGAATGAGCCTCTCAAGGTAACGCATGCATCCACCACCACCTGGAGGAAATTGTTGCTCAGTTTCATGAGCTTACCCTAAGCACATCTAAGATGAGCTCAACTGCATGGAGAGAGAAGGAGCCTCTCTTCCACATTAGCTCTTGAAAACAAAGGTTCTAGCAAAGATGGAAAACCATGTGCCAGATATTAGGCACATGCATCAAAATTTATACCAATACATGTGCAATGTTGACTTATATTGGCACTTGAAGTTCCTCCTCGATAGAATATTGATGGATTAGTTCGAAAATTAAGCAAATATCCTTCACTCTATGGAGAATTTTCATCACCAAATGAAGGATATGGATCAAAGACTAGACCACATAGAATAACACCTCAGAATCCCACCCCTAGAAGCAATGAGGACGCTATTCAACTCACAAGTACCATTTATTATCCTTCTTCTTAGTCTTATGTTATGCTCATGCTTCTATCATTTTTGGCTATTACTATCTATTCTCATGGCCAAGTTGGCCTGGTTTTTAGTCTATGTATAGTATTTTTTGGATTTTTGAAAAATATGTTATCCAATACCTCTTTACAAAGGGTGAACTTTTGGTTAAGGTCTAGTCTTTGTTGGGTCTCGAAAATCTCATATGTTTCATCCTCTTTTCATTAAATATTAACCATATTCCACTATTTTATAGCCTTACATTAAGACCATATTTATGATTATAAATGAGTTTAGACTTGAAATTTTCCAAAGCATTTATTTTAGTATTTTGAGTAAATTTATGATTAAATATTATAAAAATAACATGTTTTCACTTATATCTAAAAATTGGATGAGTTTTGTGATGTTTGTAGGCATTTTTGAAGACACTAACAATATCATATTTGACCATTTAGTCTCAAATTCGAATTTTATCTTCAACCCTTGAATATTTGAGGAAGATTTGAGATAATTATTCAAGCACATTTGATAGAGAAGAATCATGGATGTTTTTATAATATTTCTTAGAAAGTATTTAGATATTTGTGAGAGCATTTTTTAAGACACCAACAATATCATATTTGACCATTTAGTCTCAAATTCGAATTTTATCTTCAACCCTTGAATATTTGAGGAAGATTTGAGATAATTATTCAAGCACATTTGATAGAGAAGAATAATGGATGTTTTTATAATATTTATTAGAAAGTATTTTAGATATTTGTGAGAGCATATGTAGAGATACTTGCTAGATGTTAACACATGGTTGTAACCACAAGAGATATTTATGGATCTACATTTATTAATTATTTATCTTAGTTTTTGTATAAATAGTAGTTCCTTCTCCATTCAAAGAGAGGAACTCTTAGAGCATAATTCCAAACGATGATGGAATAAAATACATTTGATAAGTTCTTGTGTTATTTAGTTTATAGTTTTATATTCTTGTTTTTTTGTAAGATGTAGTTTTATAATATATGTAGCTTATATTAGTTTTCTTATGTTTTAAATTAGTTTCTTATGTAGATCATCGGTAGCACTTTGCTTAGTGTTTCAAGTGTGAGCCTTTAGCATTTGATCACATATGGTATTCTAGATTAGAAACAGTTTTCAAGTAGTCAACTTCTAATGCATTTTCTGATCAAACTAAAACAGATCTCAAAACACTAAAATATGGGTTTATTGCATAATGATCCCATTTAGTTGACGCACAATAATTTCTTCAAAACAATGCACAGTTTTGGAGATATTCATGGATCTTTCAAATGGATTTTTTTTATATTTTATGTTGCGACCATCAAATGTAACAATAGAAGAAATATTTTGAAATTTCTTTCCAATTAGGAAAGAGATCACTGTTTATGAATCTAAATCAATCTATTTTTTAAAGCCATCACAGTTCTCTAATCATTTTAATTAAGAAATAAATTACAATGATCATTTATTTAGGATTTAATTAATTTATTTGTTATAGATACTTTATTCGCAGGTTTCTAATTGTCACTTTGTTCTTTTCCAAAATATAGCAAATACAAAAATATTTAAATTCTAAAGCGTTCTCATTTTTTATTAGAGTTGTTTTCTTTCATAGGCTAAGAATGTTTGTTTTCATAGAAATAGATCTCAAGTAATTTATAGATTAAATTTACAAGTTTTCATAGATTAAATTTACTCGCTTTTATAGATTAGATATTTGCATTGCTTTAATAGATTAAGTTTCCATGCTTTCATAGATTAATATTCCACACTTTCATAGACTAAGCTTACATACTTTCATAGATTAGTTGTGTATATTTTTCTAGACTAGTATTTCATTTCATGTAATTTTATTCGCTTTCATAAAGTAGAAATTTCTTTCATTGCAATTTATTTCAATTAGAATTTCAAGCTAAAATCCTAGCATATATTGTTTCGTATACTTCACAAGTCTACATACTTGGATTGACAATTTAATGTAAAGTAATTTAAAGCACAATTAAATTACCCAATAGTCTTCCTAGTGAAATACTTACCTAAATCATCGAGTATTTCCATGTACACTCCTCTTTAGAAGGTAATACAATATTTATCCCCCCAAAAAAATTTAGGGGCTAATATTCACAGGTAGGCTAATTTTCCATGCTTTTTCCAAAAAAAGGATTCACTAATCTCCATTTTTTCTAAAAATGATTCGTCAAAATTTTATTGTATGAAATTATTTTATTTAAAATCACCAAAATATTATAGAGACTATATAAAATTTCTAGAATGTTAAATATTTTTACCAAAATATCACCACACACTTTATAGATTACATATTATGGAGTAGGGAGATTTATTAATGTTTCTAAACTTTGAGATAAATCTCCATCCTTAAAATTTTCCTTTTTTATCCTACAAAAAAAATATATTATATACATAAAATAAATATACATATAGTACTATTATAATAATAATTTTATAATTCATGAAGTTGAAACTGGCTTCAAGAAAGTTGCAAGGTGTTGCAAAACCCTACTGAACGCAGTTAACAGGGTGTTTGATTTGCAATCTCAGGCAGCAGGGTGGCCATACAGTCAGCCTCGTTGGGACTTGTAGCGCATGGTGGCGGCCCAGGGAGGGGGGCCGACCCCCTCCTTCAAAGATGTTGCAGTGGGCGAACATGGTCGTTTTAAATCGCATTTGGGCGGTGGTACTCAGCGGTCTAGCCCTGTACTGGGGGTTGAATAGAAATCGAAGACAAAAGGCCAGTATCTGCCTCGGGCACAAAAAAAACCCAGGTTTGTCATTCCGCCTAATAAATTAAAATACTATCGAGGTTATATGAAAGATCATTCTTTAATCTGTAAGTTTATAGGCATTTGGCCTACGGAGAAAGATCTTTTGAAATGGATTTGGAATAAATGGCAACCAAGAGGTCATCTTGACCTTAAATTTGGCCCACAAGGTTTTTTTACAGTTATCTTCACAAACTTGTTGGATAAAGAACGCATATTTGAAGGTGGGCCATATTTTTTTAATAATGCAGGGTTATTCATCAGGCAGTGGGAAGAATGTTACAATCCTGATGAGGAAAAAATTTTGGCAGCACCTGTTTGGGTTCGATTATTTGCTTTACCCATGGATTTTTGGGACCCATGTATTCTTGAGGGGATAGGTAACTCTTTAGGTAGTTTTGTTAAAATTGTGGAGACAACATGTCGAGATAGATATACTTCTTTCGCTCGTATTTGTGTATATATGAATATTTCAGAGCCTCTTCCAGAATTGATCGAACTTGAATATGAAGGTAATATTTGGCAACAGACCTTGGATTATGAGCATATTCCTTTTCGCTGTCGACGATGCCATGAATATGGGCATTTGTATAAAACTTGTCCTAAAAATCTTCCAGAGGATCAATCAGGTAATATTTCGGTTAATCAAGAAGTAGACCGCGACAAGGAGGAAGGTTTTGTTACAGCCGCTAACAAAAAAAAATGGCCTCGACAGCAGTCCATCCCTACCCATAGTCATAAGTATCGCACCTCTGATAACCCTTTTGAGATACTACAAGATGAAGGGGATTCATCAAAGGATATGGTCGACATGCAACCCTTACCCCCAGAAGTACAGATAGACAAAACATCTACTATAAAATGTAAAGCATCTCTTGAAAATCCAGAACCTCATGACAGAATTGTGGAAGAACAAGTGACGATGGATATTGAAATACCTAAGGATGATCTCTATGCAAAGGAACAGGTTATGAAACGGATTCTTCATGAATGGTGTAATTTCGATGACAGGTTTATTCCAGATGATCAAAAGACTCTTTATAAACAAACCTTTGAAAATTATTTAACGACACAGACTAAAAAGCCTGTAAGTAGTTCAGATTCTAGTTTGCATAAAGTAGGGACTCACCAATCAAAACAAGGCAAGAAGAAAGGAAGGAAAACACTCCAATAATCCATTCAATTAGTTGGTGAAATGCTGATCAATGTAGGCAAGATCATGCCGTTAACAACGGTATTTCAACAAATACCTAAAACTTAATGATGAAAATACTTTCTTGGAATATTCGAGGCTTAAATAGCCTAGATAAACAGAGATATTTAAAAGAAAAATTGAAACAGGAAAAACCGCAAATTATGTTGCTTCAATAAACGAAGATTTCCGTGCCGCGATTTGATACAATTCTAAAGTATTTTCACCCTCATTATGAAGTAATGGTTATAGACGCTAGAGGTACAGTGCGAGGAATTGCAATTCTCTAGAATCCCGATGAAGTAATTGCTGATTATTGGTTTGGTTTATAGTGTAGTCTCTCCGGTTGCTTTAGGCCTGTAGGAACTAAGGAAAAACTAATGATCATGGCAGTATATGGTCCTCATCTACCGGGGGAGAAACAACATTTTTTGGATAGTTTAAGAGCTTTGAGATTATTACATCAGGAAAATTATTGGATATTAGGAGGCGATTTCAATCTGATTTTAAACCTTAATGAAAATAAGGGTGGAATTCGTTGAGACAATTAGGAGATGGAGTCATTTCGGGACCTTTTAATTGATCTTCACTTGGTTGACATTCATACTTCGAATGGTATGTTTACTTGGAACAATTGTAGAGGAGAATCACATCAGATAGCATCTCGTCTTGATCGTTTTTTAGTTTTGGAGGATCTAATTAGCCTAGATCTACATTTTGAAGCCTCAATTTTTCCTTCCTTAGGCTCCGACCATTGGCCTATCAGTCTAACCTTGGATATCAATGATGTGCCCAAAAATAAGCCTTTTTTCTTTGAACGGTTCTGGTTAAGAGACCCTACTTTCCTTGATAAAGTAAATTATTGGTGGTAATCATCATAGATTCAAGGACGGAACTGCATGCATACTTTTAAGTTACAGTTGAAATATATTAAGAAGGAAATAAAACTATGGAATAAAACGCATTTTGGAAATATTCAGAACTCTATGAAAACTCTTCAAGATCGAATGAAACAGATCCAACAGGAAATAATTTCTAATGGTCGTACGGAATTTCTTGCAGAACAAGAAGGTCTTGTTGTTAGTGAATTAGAAGAGCGGCGGAAACAGGAAGAGATATTATGGAAGCAAAAATCCTGAGTGCAATGGTTGAAGAAAGGTGAGAAAAATACCTCTTTTTTCCACAAATCCCTGATTCAAAGATGACAACATAATAGAATATTTTCGCTGAAAGATGCGAATGGCAATAAAGTTTTTCAGCATCATGAAATGGAAGGATTTCTTGTTAGACATTTTCATGATATGGTGTCTGAACCTGTTAATAACAGAGAAGCAGCCATTCGACGCATCACAGTGCATATTCCATCTCTAGTATCACAGGATCAGAATCTCGCTTTAATGCGAAGTATTACCTTTACCGAGGTGGAGGACGTGGTTAAAAATATTCCTACATATAAAGCTCCTGGCCCTGATGGTTTTACAGCTGAATTTTACCAGGCCTGCTAGTATTTTCTTGGACACGATATTTGGGAACTGGTTGAAGAATCTAGGCACTCACGGCAGGTTTACCCAGGGTTGAATTCCACTTTTATAACCTTGATTCTAAATCAAGCTCGGACAGATACCCACGCAGGCTTCCATCCTATCGCTTTGTGTAATGACATTTACAAAATTTTGTCTACTATAATGGTTAATCGATTGAAACCAATTCTCCTTAATATTATTTCTCCAAAGAAAACAGGTTTTGTTAAAGGAAGGAAAATTTTGGATGGGATAGTAACAGTCCAAGAGGAAATCCATTCCTTAAAATTGAAGAAACTGCAAGGTATGTTGATAAAATTAGACCTCTCGAAAGCTTATGATCGGTTAAATTAGGCTTATTTGAAAGCAATGCTACTCTCATTTGGGTTTGATGCTCGGTGGCTGCAATGGTTATTTTCCTGTATCTCCACTCCTAATTATTCCATTCTTGTTAATGTAGCTCCTAGCCAAACATTTAATGCAACTAGGGGTCTCCGTCAAGGAGATCCCATTTCTCCTTTTTTGTTTATCATTGTTGCAGAAGGGCTTGGCCATTTAATTAAGGCTCAAATAGCCAACAATAGTTTCAAAGGGATGAATCTTTGGGGTCGTGATCTTACCCTCTCTCATCAACAATTTTTGGATGATATCATGCTATTTTCTCAAGTTTCTTTAAGGGGAGCCCATTCTGTTCTGCAAATCCTTAATCTTTTTATGGAAGCTTCGGGAACCATGATCAATAATGATAAATCTCATATTTATTTCTTTAACACCACCAGTGCCATCGAACGTTTCATTGCACGTACTCTTGGTTTTCAAGTAGGCCGCTTGCGATTGAAATATCTTGGTTTTCCGATGCATTTGTCATCACTCAATTCGGCAAGTTGGGAGGGCTTGATTACTAGCCTCCATAATCGTTTGCAAAACTGGGCCCTAAGAGCACTCAATGCACTAAGCAGAGTTATTTTGTTAAGATTTGTGCTACAAGCAATCCCCATCTACCAACTTTCTGGAAGAGATGCTCCTAAAAAAAGTTTGTACTACTTTGGTGAATGTCTTTAAGAAATTCCTATGGAAAGGTGCGCAAAATACTAGAAAATGGGCATTATTATCTTGGGAAAAACTTGTTAAAACAAAAATAACAGGGGGACTTGGGCTTCAGGATCCTTTTTTCTTAAATCAAGTCATGGGTGCCAAACTATGGTGGAGATGGATACAGGGGGATTCGGACCTCTGGAAACATATTTGGGAGACCAAATACGAAATTCCTGCAACAGTTGTTGGAAAATTAAATTTAGATGCTACTCCAAAAGGCTCAAATATCTGGAACTTAGCAGCGGCGAACAGGGACCTGATCCGTCAGCATAGTTTTTTGGAAATGCGTGGAGGGCAGACAATAATTTTTTGGGAAGACTCCTGGTAGTAGCGTGAGAAATTATTTATCATATTGGAATTGGGTGAAATATTTTTATTTACAAAATTACCCAATACAAGACTCATTCATCATTACTGGAATAATCGGGTTGATGGACAATGGCGTGTCTGGAAAACAAGAGATCAATGGCTCAATGCACCTGATACAGCTCAATGGAGTAATTTGGCCAGAGAATTGCAAACTCGAACAATAACAACAACTACTGGAGAGGATATTTTACGATGGGGATATCGAACAAAATGTATGTTTACGATTAAAGAAGCCTATTTCCTTAAATCAAATAACAATCAAGATGTCGCTGCGCCAATCTGGAATGTGAAATTTTGGCCAAAGATTGAATATTTTATGTGGTTTTTAAGTCATAAACGAACCTTAACCTAGGATCATCTGCAACATAGAGGACTGCAGGGTCCTTCTTTTTGTGTCATGTGTCGCCAAAATGAAGAGACTATCGAACATTTATTCAACAATTGCCCTTTTAGTAATGAAATCTGGCAGCGAATTGAAGCGCTATTTGGACAAACTGATAGAGACATCAGCAGCGTTAATACCACTATCTGCACCTGGTGGAGTGGAGGCTATAAGAGTGAGGTGGTGAATAGGGCCTGGAGACTGTCTTTAGGATTTCTGCTTTGGGGAGTATGGAAAGAGAGAAATTCTCGAATTTTCAGAGGTGTTGAAAGACAAGTTCCTCAACTCTGGAACGCTATTGTCGAGAATATCAGGGAAACAATTCTGGTGGAACGCTGGGGAGATGATGATTGGTCAGTAACAGCTTGGGAGACACGAATCTTGGCTACTCTTAATCTGACACCTCAAATGCTTGATGCTTCCTTATGGAAGGTTCAATCAAATCTGAATTCCATTCCATCGAATTTTACTCCCCCACCGCAACATTTTCTGAAATTAAATTTTGACGGGGCCTCTAAATGGAATCCCGGGCAGGCAGGGATAGGAGGAATATTTAGAGATTCTTTTAGTAAGGTTTGTCGCATTTATTCTTATCCTATTGGTTATGTTACTAATAATGAAGCTGAATTGATGGCTTTAAAACAGGGTTTAATTATTGCAATCTGGGAAGGTTACCAAAGACTAGTTGTTGAGGGGGATTCTGCAATGGCAGTTGGTATTCTGAAAAAAATCCAGCAAGGAAATCCATGACAGAAAATAAGTAAGAGCTGGAGAACAACCAAACTTGTCGAAGATATTGGTAATCTTCTTTGCCAGATAGGTTATGTCATCTGCACTCATGTTCGATGGGAAGGGAATGAGGCAGCGGATTATTTGGCGAATTGGGCATGTAAGAATATAAACATACATCTTGACATTAATCACTCTCACCAGGCTTGGGTTGTGGAATTATATCCTCTCTAGTGTATCGTGGATAGAGACCGATATCGCTTACCCCCGATCGGGGTGCGAGACTGAAGATTCAGATTTCTTACATTCCCTTGTGTGATTATTATGGAGGTAGTCCTCTTGCTGCAGGTCTCCACTTCTCGTATTGCTTTGCATGCGCCAACCAGTTCATCTCACCCACCGACTGTCAGATGAATTAATGCGGGGTTGTGCACGACGGTTGAGGAGCTTTATTACTTGTTTCATTTTCATTACCATTTACTCCTCGTCTAGGTCTTGCATTGGCATTCTTCAACAGGTGATCGATCCATCCTTGATGCGAATTCTCCGGAGATAGGGTGGACGCAGGTTGTGGCTTCCTTTCAAGTTCTACTATTTCTAGTATGGTTAAAGGGCAACAAATGAAGGCAAATCATGGCAGGAAGTCTCATCCAGGCAGGAGGGGTAGGAAGTCTAATGCAGAAGTGTTGCAAGATATTGCTCAAGTATATGAATAAGGGAATCTAGTAACATTAAAACAAAAATTCATGGGTGGGAAATTCAAATAGAAAGTGAGGATGAGGACATGGAAGCTCGGTTTTCTCAAATGGATTTTATAACAGATCCAGGCAGTACTCGGGGTCGAGTCTCCCTTTTTCAACAGTCAGTGAAGACTTACTCGAAGATGAAATGCCTTCTTGCCAAGGCTATGGCATGTCAAGAAGAAAAGAGTCTCAACTCTTCAATTCTGTTTGAACTGCAACAAATGAAGATGGATATGCATGCCATGTTCAAAGCTCAGATTCAGCTAAATGACAGGGTTGGTAAGATAGAAAAGCAGTCAACAAGTGTTGGGTACCACTGCTAATGCTCCAATTTCTGTTTATCTTTCTGGTTAACTATTTTAGATTTCTATAATTTTGGACTTTTTTAGTTTAACTACTTGTTTTATTAGTAAATATTATGGACATACTGCAGTTCTTAACGCTGTAAGTAGCAGGATAAGACAATTTCATTTTTGGTCTGCGTTTAACTCGATGCGGTGGCCAACAAACCTGGTTTCCTACGGGCAGGTTGAGGTCACTGTATTTGTTTTTTCTTGTATGAAAATCTACCCTATATATTTTGGATAATAGAAAGGTACTACGAAGCTTACAAAAATAAAATAAAAAAATTATAATTCTTAGACAAAAAAAAATATACATATAATACTATAATATGTTTTATACAAGTAAAACTAATTTGTTTATTTTGGAATAGGGTTTTCCGAATTTTAATTTAATTATGAGTAACTAATAGGTAGATGGTAGGGATTTAACCTCCATAAAATATTTTAGAATATTCCTAGTTGCGTCGAGATGCTCTACAACTCAGTATGGGGGAAATGTGTGATTTCATCTATGTTCAACGTGGAGTTGACAGTGCACCTCTTAAAATAAAAATAAAATATTCTTAAAATAGAAAAGCAATGTTGGTTATAACAAAAAATAAAAAATGAATATCCATCTTTAGTTAGTTTTAATTAAAAACTCTATGAACCATCAATAATCCCAACATCACTATGATCACTATATTTCCTGTTGATATTGCAACCCAATGTGGTAAAAATATTTCACTCGTTATAAATAAAATATTAAAACGAAATATTATAATCTTATATATAATAAAATATTTAACATCTAAAGGAAAAAAATATTTGAAAGTTAAAAATGAATAAAAAATATCAAATAATTCCGAATAAGAATAATAAGAAAGAGATATGTATTCATTCAATTCTTAATATAAAATTAATATGTGAGATTTAAAAATATTCACTATAGTAAAAAAATTCAATGTAGGTCATCAATAAAATATTTTTTATATACATGATAAAGTAATATTTACTTATACCAAAAAATATATTGATAACAAAAAAATCATTTTAATCTGGACAAGGTAGTCCACAGTCCACGTCTTGCACATGTTGTCTAAAATATTTTAATGTCAACTATGTATATATTATAAATTGTTTAAAAAAATATGTATATATCATTGTGTCAAGAGGTGTAATATGAGGGCGATGTGATCCATATGTGCTTAATGTGGAGTTGATACATGTCCCTCCTAAAATAAAAATAAAATATTCTCTAAATAGAAAAACAATGTCGGCTTTAATAAAAACCAAAATTAAATATGCATATTTAGTTAGTCTTAATTAAAAGCATTATAAAAATTCAATAATATCAACCTTACTATGGTATTTTTTGTTTGATATTACAATCCAATGTGATAAAAATATTCCTTTCACTCTCTAACATAAATAAAATATTTCAATATCCACATGACATAATATAATTTCATATCAACTTTAAAAAGAGATAAAGTATTAGATATCATTTTTGGGATTCAACTACTTTAAGTAAGTAATTAATTTATGACCATTTCCATGAGAGGTAGTCATAATTGACTAATTTTTCATGATTTTTCAATAGTCCACTTAGCACTCATTGCATCGGGTGATGCTCACAGGGGTGAAGAAGTGGGATTGAAACTAGTTAAATGAATCACATAGCGTCAACCATCACTTCCGAGGCTTGCACCAGGTAACCAGGATTTCCCGAGAGGTCACCCATCCTAGATCACTTCTAGCTAAAACACACTTAATTGTGGACTTTTCCCCACAATCAAGCCCACTTAGATTTCTACCCCATTGGCAAAACCTTAGCAAGTATTGTGCCTCATGAACTATTCAAGTGGAGCTCCCTTCACTCTTTGTTTCTAAGTATTAAGGGTTTTTCCCTAAACCCTTAAATACTTAAATACAAAGAGTGAATGGAGCTCTAATTGAATGGTTCATGAGGCACAATACTTGCTAAGTTTTTGAAAATGGGGTAGCAAGCTAAGTGGGCTTGATTGTGGGGAAAGCTCCACAGTTAAGCGTGCTTGAGCCTAAGGTGATCTGGGATGGGTGACCTCCCGGGAAGAATTGGTTATCAGGTGCAAGCCCTGGAAGTGATGATTCCCGCCATGTGATTCATTTCACTAGTTTCAATCACACTTCTTCACACCTGTTAGCATCACCCATGAGTGCTAAGTGGAATATTAAAAAATCATGAGAAATTAGTCAGTTACGACTACCTCTGATGCAAATGGTCATAAATGAATGACTTAACAAAATTGAATCCCGAAAATGATATCTAATATAATGCACTATGAAAAAACCCTTAATACTTAGAGATAAACTAAATTGAATTAAAAAAATTATGTTTAAATATTATAATTTTCAAAATTATTTCAACACAGGATTTAAATAAAGTATTTGAAGATTTCTATTAAGTTGTGATATCCCTCAGCTTGAGTAATTTATTGTAATTACATGTATATAAGTTTAATTTATATTTATTATGTTATATTAAAGAGACAAACAAATATTTAATTATTAGTAATTTACTAATAATAACTGATGTATTGTTGTTGTTTGTAAGGCTATATTTATGTTTTATTTTTTGAATATAAGAAAAAAATGAGAAATTCATGGTTGATGTACACATGGCTGAAAGAGGAAAAAGGTTGCAAATATTTTAGAAATTATTTTATCCATCAGCAAGTCCTAGGCATCTAATCTAAGTGATTAATTTTTTTTGAAATTATTATATTGGCCAATTTACTGTTTCCTATAAGACATAGAATTGTCTTCTGAAGTGGGAAACAAAAGCTCATAAATGAGATGTTAACTACCTACCACCTGTTGGTGAGGTAGAGGTAGTTAATAACCACCCAAAGTGTGGTAGATAGGTATTATTTGATAATTCTCTTGTTTTTGTCTCAATTATTATGAGAGTAGAATAAGAGAGACTAAAGAGAAGCAGGGAGAATAGACATAGAGAAAAATTAGCAGGCCTAATTTGCTCAGGGGAGGGCGTAGGGGTGGACCTGCTGGAGCCGTGTCAAGGCTGGGAGAAGCCAAGTACTTTCCCACTTAATTTGTTAAAAGAAAAATTCAATTCAGTATTCTTAAATTTACTATTGTGTGCAAATATTTTTATTCTACATTGTTTTGGAAGCTAAATTTAATTTTCTAGACAAAAGATGAAGAATAACAATTGATTCAATTACTAGTTAAAATTTTATTTATTTACTTTTTGTATTTTATTTATGCATTCAAAAAATGTAGGAATTTACAGGGTAAGTTCCTTATATCAAACATCAAAGGTCACTGCTCACAAACATATCACAGATAAGTACACCAATATTTGATGTGGTTAAAAGCCTCAAAGAGATAAACAGTCCACACCCTGAGCCAACGTGGCCACTTCATGCAATTTTTTAATATAAAGAAAGAGAATTTTCATAAGCTTCTCTCATAAATGGTCACCAGAAAAATGACCCTCCATGCTCTTTAAATAGAGATCATGGACCAATCAGGTGTTAAGCCATGGATCAAGTGTCGGTAATACCAAGGAGAGATTGAACCATCAGATCACTAGATATTGTGACCATCAAATTATAAGATACAAAAGTACATAGTAAAGAAACACACTTTACCTAACTCTATGCTAGATCAATTTATACTTAACTATTTCCTATGTGTCGGAATATCCTAACATCCCCCCTTAAGAACAACTTGGGATAGGATTGAAGGATCTACAAAGGTGAAAAAATAGGAGAAGGAAGGAGGCATTAGAGCCTCTCCCCCCTTAAATATAACTTTCCTTAACTCCAATCATAGATTGAAGTTTGGTAAACTTCGCTTCTGTGAGAGCCTTTATAAAGATATCAGCAACTTGATCATTGGTTGAACAATAGTGCACTTTAAGAACACGATCATGAATTAGCTTTCTGATGAAATGTATGTGTAGGTCAATGTGTTTCATGCGCTGATGATGAACTGGATCTTTGCATAGTTCAATGGCACTTTGATTATCACACCAAAGTTTAGTTGGATGGTGTTGATGAAGACCAAATTCAAACAAGATTTGACGAAGCCATAGGGCTTCCTTGTTGGCTTCAACAACACCATGATACTTTGCTTTTGCCGAAGAAGGAGAGATGGCGCTTTGTTTCTTACAAGACCATGTAATAGGTCCTGAACCAGGATTGAATACATAATCTACAGTAGACTTTTGATCATCAGGGTCACCAGCCCAATCATAATTAGTGAAACCAACCAACAATGGAGATGCTCTTGCACTGTAATGAATCTCGAACTAAATTGTACCTCGAATATATCGAATTATTCTTTTAGCTTCTTTCCAATGACTTTCATGAGGTTTGTGTATAAACCGAGCAACAAGACCAACAAAAAAGGAAAGTTCAGGTCGAGTATGGGTTATATACAAAATTTTACCAACAAGTTGACGGTATAAAGTAGCATCAAATTGAGGGAAAGTACAAGTGACTGAAAGATTGAATCTAGACTGAAAGGGAGAAGGGGCTGGCTTATATTCTTCCATGTGATAGTGGCGTAGAATATCACATGCATACTTGGATTGAGAAATGGTAGAACCTTCTTTGGATTCTAAGACTTGAAGACTAAGGTAATAATGCAAGTGTCCTAAGTCTGTCATTTCAAAATTATTTTTAAGGTTAGACTTAACATGGTTTATATGGTTGGGATCACTACTAGTAAGGATAATATCATCAACATAAATAACAAGGATGATTAAGTACTTACCCATGTTCTTGTTGTAGACAGTGTTGTTGGAATGAGATCTAGAAAATCCATTATCTAAGAGAAAGCTATCCATTTTGGCATACCAATCTCGAGGGGCTTGTTTGAGACCATAGAGATACTTCCTAAGGCGACAAAAAAGGCTATATTAATTTTGGATAAAGACAGGCAGTTGTTCCATGTAGATTTCTTCATGCAAGTCCCCATGTAAGAAGGCAGATTTAAAATCCATCTGATGGACTTCCCATTTAAAGGAGCCAACAAGGGAAAGAACAAGGCAGATATAATTCATTTTGGAAACAGGGGAGAAGGTTTCAATATATTCAATACCTTCAACTTGTGAAAAGCCTTTAGAAACAAGACAAGATTTATGTTTATCCACTTTTCCATCTGGTCCAAGCTTTGTTCTGTAAACCCATTTGCATCTGACAAGTTTTCTGCCCTTTGGAAGAGGAACAAGATCCCAAGTATCATTTGAAAAATAAGGAACGGTATTCTTCATGCGTAGTGGTGTCCTAATCTGGATGACCTGGAGCTTCTTCAAAGGTATCTGGATCATGATTTTCTGGAACTTGAGCCAATAAGGAAGAAGCTTTGTCGAACTGAGAACATGTACGACATTGATCTGTAGGGTCACCTGCAAGAAAAAATACTACATCTCGAGTAGAGCGAACCCATTTTGGAAGCTGTGGAACTAAAGGAAGATCCTAAGGAGGTGGAGGATGATTTTCATCCTTGATTCCATCATCCGAAGTAGAAGGAATTCTGTCAAAAGTGGAAGAGAGAGAGAGAGGTGGCACATATGTCGAATCAGGCTCATAGGCCAAAGGTGGCACACCCATCAAACTAGGCTCACAGGAAAATATATTTTCATCAAATTTTACATCTCTTCTAATGATTACATTTTTGGATTTGGGTTGAAGAAGTATATATTCTTTGACATCATCAGAATATCCAACAAAAATACATTTTTCGCTCTTATGTTCTAAGGATTTATGTTTCTCATCTGGAATATGGGCCCAAGCTTGACTTCCAAAAACATGAAAGCGACTTACATCTAGTTTGATTGAACTCCAGGCTTCTTCTGGAGTGATATTCCTAAGAACCTTAGTAAGAGTGAGATTTACTATGTAATTTTCATAGCTAATTGCTTTTGCCTAGAAGTTAAGACTAAGCCCTTTAGATTGAAGCATACAATTAGCCATTTCTTTTAGAGTGAGATTATTCCTTTCAGCTACACCATTTTTTTGTGGAGTATACAGAATATAATGTTTCAATCTAATGCCATGCTCAATGAAAAAATTGATAATTTTTTTGTTAACATATTCTCCTCCATTGTCATATTTTAACTTAAGAATTTGATGTCAAGATTGTTTCTCAACAAAGCCCTTAAAGGCCAATAACATGTTAAAAACTTCACTCTTGAGTTTTAAGAAGTATACCCAAGTGCCTTTGGAAAAATCATCAATGAAATTTAAGAATTACTTGTAGCCAAAGAAAGAAACAACTAGAAGTGGACCACATAAATCACTGTGCACAAGTTGCAAAGGGGTTGAAGCGTGCCAAGAGGCACGTTTGTCAAAACTATCTCGTTGATTTTTTCTGAGTACACAATTGAAACAAACACCATCTCAGAAAGATACCATAGGAAGACTTGTTACTATTTTTTATTTACACGGAGTTTGAAGAGAGCGATAGATTAAGTGACCAAAATGCTCATGCCAAAGTTTTCTCACTTCATCATTATGAAAAAAATGGATGAAAGACATGATGTGTAATATCCCAAAATTGGGAGAGCAGCAATACAAGATATTAAAATGGAAATATGCATAAATATTAGTAGATAAATACATGAGACAACCATAGAGCCATTAGTTGATGTTTATTAGCAGAAAATGAGTACAAGATCTTGAGGAAAATATCACTCAAGATTGGGCAAACAAGCCTCCCATGAAACAATACATCAAAATGTAAAATATTGTTAATACATGAAATGTTGGAATGATATAATTGTGTTGTCTATGAGAGTAGCAACAACTGGAAAATGGAAATATATATATCTGCTAATACAATGCTCCAAATATGTTGGGAATAGAGATCTAAGATCCAAAACAAATTTCCAGTACAACCCAGAAAAGGTTTCCGGAAATAACCAAAATACAACAATAGCAAGATATGGCCCTATAGCTGAATAACCAATTCAACTGAATCACTGATAGGAGGTGGCTGATCTGATATATGATATGGCTAATCCTCCTCCAATATATCTCCTAAATGAAGGGCAGATCCCCTCAATGGAAACCAAACTCCTCCAGCTAAAGCAATAAACCCATTGTTGTAGCTGCTCCCTAAAATAACACAGTCCTTGAGGGAAACTGCATTGTAGCTGATGGTAGCTACTTGGCCTCCTGCCAAATATGGAAATAATTCACCAATATCTTCCTCACTAGTTTCCCGGATTAAAGGATGATCCCTCCAATGGAAAAGAAGATAGGAAACTGAAGATATTTCTCCTCCACTGCTGCAACCCTGCAACACAACACAAATTTGGAATAGACTATGTTGTATATGAAGACTGAAGCTTTTCCAAATGTGAGATAGTGGTAATGATGCTCAAGATACCTCTCATGAGTAGGAACTCAAAGTCCCCTAAGGATGAGGGTGGGATTCCCACTCGGAAACACCCATGTGCTAAACAGCACTGCAGACCCTGCTAAACAAAAAAAGCATGCATAGATATGTCACATGACAAATCCAGATCTAAAAAGATCAAAATCAATAATACAGATGTGTTTCTTCCAATGTTTCCATCCTCTTCCTTTTATGCTTGGTGAGCTTCCTCACCCTGGGTCCCACTCATCAAAGGAGTTACTCTCATCCATACACTCCTCCTTAATGACTGCACTATCCTCCAATAATCCTCCACTATATCCATAAAAACATTGTTGATCTGGTCAAATTTGAGCCTGTCCACATGCTCTAGCCCCTTTTCACACCTAAGGGTGCTTTATTAAGCTGATAAAATGAGCCACCTTCACATGAGAAGTGGTTTTATTCTTACTAAAGAGATTTATGGGTCTCCCTACCCACTTATTCATCAATCTAAGTGAAAAAACAAAAATTTAATATTCCAATTAGCTGCAAGCTAATTTTGGAATATTACACTCTTCCCCTCCAAAACGTTGCTTTTCCTCAAGCAACTGCAAGGATACTACAGAACCATCCCAATGAGAGACTCCAATCTCCACGCTGTCATCCAAACAAAGTGAGCCATCCTTGGTAGCCCATAGAAACAATCACAAATCCCCTGCTTCTACAATGTATAGGGGCTGCATGGCTGAAAATGAGAGATAAAATTGTTCAACACACGCTATCTCTCTCTCTCTCCATTTATGATAAATATGGAACTGCTAATCTTGGGCTGCAATAATGTGGTCATTAAGAAGCCAAAAGGTACTTAGACTCTCATGATCCCATTCTTTGGTTCTAGGAACCTCTCTTGCCCAATTCATCCCACATATAGTGAATAGAATGTCATCACCATAAGGGTTCCAAAAGGAAAATGGATTATCTATCATATAACATGTTGGATGGTGACAATAGTCCCTCAGGTGAGACCAGCACTGTTCTGCTCCTAGCTGTCTCAAAATATGATATGATAAGTGGCCATCCAACCACTTTCTTGTTGTCATAAGCTTCTCAAAAGCTTGAAAATAGTAAAGTACATTAGGTGTTGACTGAATATGAGCCAAGCAAAACATGTCTTGCCCAAATTCCTCTCTAAGAAAGTGGCCATTCTCATCACTAAATGTAGTCCCAAAAGGACCATGAAATCCAAAGAGAGGCTTGCTCTCTTGTGGAGAAATGTGCTGCAAATGTATGGAAAAGGAATGATCATACATGGTTAGTTAATCAATAAGCATCAAAACACAATCCTTACCATATATTGTAGGCAAGTTGGTGAATAGATCCATAGATGAGCCTTCCCATCTTTCCATCAAAAGGGGAAGTGGTTGTAACAACCTTGCAAGCTGGTTGCTTTCCTCCTCATACATCAAACAAGCTACATATCTCCTGATATGTTGGTGCACATATTCTTTGAGATCCCCCCAATATAATCCCTCCATGATGGTGTGATAAGTCTCAATGAAATCTACATGCTTAGAAAAGAGTGCCTCATATGTTGCATGTAGAATCTCCTTCTTGAGCTTGGAGCCTCTAGTCAAGTAGATTTGATCATGGAAATAAATGACTCCATCAACCACTCAATATCTCCCATATATCACTTGCCCATTAAGAACCTTACATGTGAAGAGGTTCTTAGAATACTCCACCAATAATTGGGACTCCCAATATGGATCTATACTCCTCAATAGTGACAACGCTACTGAAATTTTAAATGGAGTACTTGTCACCTTATAACTCCCCTCTTTGACATGCTCAATGCCAAAGCCACATGTCAGAGTACTGTTGTCCCACTTTTGCTGCCTCACTTGCAGCTGATCTTGCCCAAGACAAGACTGAAGTATATGGAGGTCAACCTCCTCTTGGAAGGCATTGCCCCTCCAAAACTTCCATAGTTTGGCCAACGCATGCAAGAGTGTCAATATCCTCTTGTCATATTCATAAATATTCCTCATGTGTGGAAGCATAATTTTATTCTCCAAGGCTATGGAGTAACCCCTTAGCACCATGCTTGTGCCATCACATACTCCTGAATCATCACCTTTCAGTGCAAATAGCTGAGTGAGAGATGGCTATGTCCATATCATAAAATTTCTCATCCCTCCTTTGAACCCATCAAAGGTTCTCTATGTTGTGCTAGCTCCTCCCAAGGATCCTTCCTTAGCCAAATATATCAATGATGCACCATGTTGAGAGAAATATTTGATCATATTCCAATCAGGGGTCTCCTTGGTGGAATGCCTCCATGTAATGAAACATCAAGGCCTAGAGCAGGTTTTATATGTGAGTGGACTAATTTTTCCCTGCCCCCACTGCGTAAATCATCCTCTTGCTTCCATGCATAAACCTCCTGAAAAGGATGGGTGTGTATGTTCCTAATCACTTGACGCTGGCCATCCTTCTCATCTTCTCCTACCTTGTGCAATATCTCACAGTCTAAGGTGTTATTCTCCAATGTAATCAACCCATGCACACCAAAATTCATATTGGTGTCAAGAGTCTTAATCACAAAGAAGTGATCTATCATGATGTATGTCCCCAAAACTATGGTTAATGTTGGAACACACTTCCTCCATTGTTTTGTCTCATTTCCTATCAACATAGACACATGTTGCTCCTGATCTTCATATGTGAGATCCTTTGGAACTTCTTGCAAAGATACAAGAGCTCCTCTAGTTGAAGCAATTGCTTCATATCCATCTCCAAATGGTGGTGGATCTCCTCCTTGTGTCACAGCGCTAGAGGCTCTTTCCAGCTTTTCCTCTTCCTTCTCCTCATCATTCGAGAATAGCTCATCATTAAGAGACCCTTTGTCTTGATCCCCTCTTGAAGGAGGAATCCTCATATCTTATTCTTGAGAAGAAAGTTCTTGCTGAAGTGGCGATTTTTCCCTTGGCAAACAATTTTGAAAATATTTAACCCCCTCAACAATATTTTGAAATGGAGTTGGTTTCATGGATCCTTCCAACTCATGCAAAGGTTTTTATTTCTTGGGTTTGGCTAGCTCACCCAAGGAAGTTTTAGAATGTCTTTGATCAAATATTTTCAGTAACCTCCTAGTGAAATTTTCATAACTTATAAGTAGATATATTTTCATTATTCAAAGAAGAAAATTCATAAAACCACTAGGCATAAGGCTTACCTTCAAGGCGCAGCACTGCTACTCTAATGGCCTCCTCTTATAAAACTTGATGCAACTGAAAATATGTGTCTAGCCTCTTTACCCAAGCCTTAGCTGTGCACTTGGGTGACCCATCAAAAGTACGTAGAAATAATCTACCCAAATTGTGTTGCATGCACCCTCTTCTTCTATTGTGGTTACTGGGTCTTCTATTTTCTTTGATTTTAAAAAACCCTTGGAAGTTTAGATGCTCCTTGAATCTTCTATACTAAGATTCATATTCCTGGAGATAGTCACCAAGAGTCTCCTCCTTTGGTGTGTCTCCTTCCTCTTCTTCTCTTGCTAAGAATGTAGGCATGGTACCACGTTGTAGATCTAATGGTGTAGTTGAATTCTCACACCCATAATGTGAAAAACTGGAGCTTTATTTATGTACAAGACCTCTTGGAGAATCTCTATATATCTCCATCCTCATCTCTTTGATGTCTCTGTTAATGCCCTGCATAGTTTGAAGAAGAATTCTTGAGAACTCCTTCCCTTTCATTACTCCTGATAGTGGATTCTTGCCTACATATATTTTGCAGATCTTCTCCTTTCTATGAGAATCCTCTTTAGATGACATAATGGCTAAATTACACAGGCTAATCCAAGTTTATGCTCTAATACCACTGTAATATCCCAAAATTGGGAGAGCAACAATACAAGACATAAAAATGGAAATATGAAAAAATATCAATAGATCAATACATGAGACAACCATAGAGCCATTCCATTATGTTTATTAGTAGAAAATGAGTACAATATCTTAAGGAAAATATCACTCAAGATTGGGGAAACAAGCCTCCCATTAAACAATACATCAAAATGTAAAATACTGCTAATACATTAAATGTCGGAATGCTATAATTGCGTTGTCTATGAGAGTATCAGCAGCTAGAAAATGGAAATATATATATCTTCTGATACAATGCTCCAAATATGCCGGGAATAGAAATCTAATCTCTAAAACAGATTTCTAGGACAACCCAGAAAAGGTTTCCAGAAATAACCAAAATACACCAATAGCAAGATATGGCCCTAGGGATGAATAACCACTGCAAGTGAATCACTAATAGGAGGTGTTTGATCTGATATATGATATGGATGATCCTCCTCCAATATATCTCCTAAATTAAGGGTTGATCCCCTTAATGGAAACCCAACTCCTCCAACTAGGGAAATAAACCCACTGCTGCAGCTACTCTCTAAAATAATATAGTCCTTGAGGGAAACTACACTGTAGCTGATGGTAGCTACTTGGCCTCCTGCCAAATATGGAAATAATGCACCAATATATTTCTCACTAGCTTCCCGGATGAAAGGATGATCCCTCCAATGGAAAACAAGCTAGGAAACTGAAGCTATTGCTCCTCCACTGCTACAACCCTGCAACACAACACAAATCTAGAATAGACTACGATGTATATGAATACTAAAGCTTGGCCAAATTCCAGATAGTGGTAATTTAGCTCAATATACCTCTCCTGATTAGGCACTTGAAGTCCCCTGAGGATGAGGGTGGGATTCCAGCTCAGAAACACCCTTGTTCTAAACAGCAGTGCATACCCTGCTAAACAACAAAAGCATGCATAGATATGTCGCATGACAAATCCAGATCTAAAAAGATCAAAATAAATAATACAAATCCATGTCTTCTAATGTTGCCATCCTCTTCATTTTATGCTCGGTGAGCTTCCTCACCCTAGGTCCCACTCATTAAAGAAGTTACTCTCATATATACACTCCTCCTAAATGACTGTGTTGTCCTCCAATAATCCTCCACTATCTCCATAACAATTTTGTTGATCTGGTCAACTTTGACCTTTTCCACGTGCTCTAGCCCCTCTTCACACCTAAGGGTGCTTTATTAAGCTGATAAAATGAGCCACCTTCACATGAGAAGTGGTTTTATTCTTACTAAAGAGATTTATGGGTCTCCCTACCCACTTATTCATCAATCTAAGTGAAAAAACAAAACTTTTATATTCCAATTAGTTGCAAGCTAATTTTGGAATATTACATGATGGCCCGAATTTATCAAAATTATACAAACTTGTGGAATCATCAATAGTGTAGAAATTTGAATAATAGCTGAATTATTCACCGATATTATCCTGATTACACACTATTTGAGCTTCATGCATAATACATAACCTTTTCTACAATTGATCATCAATTTGCGGAATTAGAAGCAGTCGCATGCGCACATTAAAACATAATCAAGCACACATATAACACAGTATGTAATGGGGAAAGCTTACAGCTGAAAACCCCCAACTATCTGTATATTATAATGATAGAGAACATGTACCAATACATAGCACAAAGCTCCTCACAACTCTCAGCACTATCTCACATGCTACACACAAACTAGCTCAGATCTGAACAAGTCACATGTTCAAATCTCCTCCACTGTTTTGCCTGCCTCTACTGCGCAATCCAAGATGAGAATGAATGAGATCCAAGTTCGAATCCCACCAACTTGTACTACGCAATCCTCATTGGAAATCTCAATCAATGTGTGTGCAAATCTCATGCACAGTTATAGTCACAACTGATAGTAGACTCACCCTTTCACCCACCTCTAACACTGGTCTCCACTGAACTGTCCATGCATTGCAGTTAACTGATATATTATTTAGTTGATTTATGAGTTTTTTTTTTTTTTTTTTTCTGAATAAGACTAAATCTATTAAGAAGAGGAATATAGTACAATCAGAGCTCGCATAGAAGCGAGGCAAAAAGCAGGGGAACCGGAAATGATATAGTATCAACATCGGTCCCAGAGAGCAACAATGACGAGAGTGACATGTGACAAAGAGAACAGAGAAGAACAAGCTAAGCTGAGGAGTCTACCCAGCATGGGCAGTGTCTCCCAAACGACATTTTTTTCCTTTCTTTTTACTGACTTTGACCCAACCATTCTGATCTGGCTGGACTGGAACCACTTGCAGACTGTTCTGTGCGGGAGGTGAAGTTTCCTTATCTGAGTCAGAAGAAGAAGACTCATGAGAGCGTTTCTGCAAGATCAAAGAAGCAGTGGGATCCTCGGGTCGATCTGAGGGCGGGTCCTTTGGAAGCTCCACATTCTCCTCTTCTACTTCAATATCCTCCTCATCAGAGCTAGAGGATTCGAAGTCATCCATAGGGGGACTATCACACGGTTTCAAGCTCTTGGGTTTGGATTTGCGAGTGAGGTTCTTCTTTTTGTCGAGGAACGTTGCACATGAATTCTGGAGATGACCTGTCTGATGGAAATGACGACACCTGAAGGCTGTATTCTCATAGTCCAACGTTTGCACCCAATGGAAGTCCCCAACTTTCAGGATGATCTGGTCTGGCAGCCCTTTGCTGATGTCAATTTCTGCACAGATTCTGCCAAAGGTATATATACCCTTCTCTGCCCTTGATGTGTCTGTTGCCAGGAAGCGGCCAAGAGTGTCCCCAATTGATTGAAAAACAGCAAAATGCTAGAGATGCGCAGGGAGATTTGGAAGCCTGACCCAGATAGGAAGCTTGGTGATTACAGCAGTAGAGGGGTCAAAATCTGGGAACCAGGGGGTGAGGAAAAGTCCGGCTGAACCCCAGAACCAGGGGCCCCCCGTTAGGGCCTTCTGGTAATCTTCGTTGAAGACAAAGGCAACAATAAAGAAGCCTTTCGAGCATAAAAAGACTTTGGTGTTGTTGGTCCAATTGGTGCGGATCCACTGGTATAGATCAGCAGTACGAGGCCATAGTCCGTTAAACCTGCAAATGATGGCTTTTTCTGCAAATGTCTGGTATTGATCATCCAGAGTAGGATGAGAAATTTCAATAGCTGGGGTTTTCTCCATTTTGTCCACCAAGAAAGGTTTCGGACCCTCAGCAGGTTGAGCAGTATGCTTGGCAGGTTGTGCATGAACTGCATCTTTATAAGAAAATTCTTTGGGGGCAGAGGATTTCCCAACAGCACCTCCCCTTAGTCGAAGCGATAGGATCACTGTGGCATTTCTTGCTATTTTGTAAAAGGAAAGAGGCAGATTGTAGTCAAGCTGCTTACCTGCAAAGAGGAGCCGCAGAAGGGAGGAAGGAATCCCCAACCTTTTCTCAAGGATCTGTGAGAGATAGCCCACAGTAAATGAGGGTTGCACCTCAAGGAGCAGGGTTTTGCCCGTCAAAAGAATTATTTGAATCTGAAATGTCGTTTGCTGGGGATGAGAGGGATCCCAGCTGCCAGGAAGGGGCATCGAAGTCGTCTTAGCGATTTCTCTGGGTTGCAAGGCCAGCTCCAGATCCAGTTGAGACTTCTTCTTAGCAATGGTAGTGTTATCGGACTCTGGCTGTTTCTGATTAGATAGCCTCTGAGTCCCTTCACGCATGAGTTGATTTCAGGTAGCCCAGGAGCCGTTCACCCACGAGTGATCGCGCTTAGAGTATTCATGCTTGAAAAGGAAGCGCAATGGCCATGGAGGAAAGGGGCGGGCGCTCTTCGTTTCCACCGACTTTGAGTTACCGCTCCAATCCACAGATCTAAGAAAAATGACTCGGCAGCAAGAGCCACACATCACAGCCGGGTGCAGGTAATAAACCATACCCCTGAAATCTGTTCGCCAGTCAGCAAAGGGGCAGGGGAGCCGAGTTTCCGCCGCTACAGGTGCAGAGTCTCTCCAGACTTGTGGAAAACTGCCTACCCATTCAAAACCGCTCATGGGGTAGGAGTAGGGCCGATGTCCAGCAGGTGCATCGCCATGAGAGGCCGCAGAAAAATCAATGAGGTCAAAAAAGAAAACCCTAAAGCCGTCGCAGACTGCCATCGCTCCCTCTTCTGCTTGAGCGTTTCTAGTTGATTTATGAGTTAATAATTAGTGAATTAATTAATAATTAATTCACACCACTCATCACTAGTGTATTTATCAGTTAGACTAAATACAACTAGTTCAACTAAGTTAAATCAAACACAACTCCACCAAACTCTGCCACATGAGTTCTAACTGAAGTCAACCATGCAATAGCTCAACTAACCCTTAGGAAAAGCGTATTTCCTTCTGTCAGCTCCATGTGCCACATCCAAGCATCAAACTGAAGTGCTCCAAGAGGATAAGATAATGTTTATAGTCTAAATATTATTAAGGGTTAATAATATTCGACCGATCTATTTTTAGACTGCGTCTAAAATAGACTCCGCCTCAAATATGCCTAAAAATAGAGGTCCATCTATTTTTATCAACTTGACCAACCATCCACAAATAGCATCCTGCAACTCATAGACCATGATCCATATGTCTAAAAATAGACTTTGCGACAAAAATCACTTGTGTGGCCCCCACCTAGTTTTGGTGACCACTTTCCAACTACGATCAGGAAAGATGTTTCAGGATGCCTCCTTCACTGTTTCTTGTTGCCATCTTCAACACTCCGTCTCAACAAGAAAGGACTGTCTTTGCATGTGACATGCAACTCCATGCATTTTCCCTGCAACTCCATGCATCCGCTCTGCAACTCTTCCGAAACTGAAAGGCTCCAAATAACTCAATCAATCTGATGCATCTATCATCAAATTCTTTGACTTATGCTGGTACCAATTGCACATGTCTTCAGGAACCACTGCGTTGTTGAACTCTGCACCCATGCACTTTGCACTTGCTGTCAACTCTGAATCGCTCTCCAGTATCCGACACTGTCACTTTGATCTGCCTGCATCAATCCAACTGATCATGCTACTGCTGCTCTATGGGAACCTCGTAGCCAGGTTCAATTCATGAGATCCACACCATCTCCATGAATCCTTCCCAGAAATCTCCTCTTGGGATTACCCATGCATGTCGCCCCACCTCTCACCTAGTGGTATAGCCGCATGCACTCCCTCTGCCCATATGGCACGAAATTTCTCTGCATGAGTGGTTGCTCCCACTCCATGATCCTCATCTTGTGGCTGCTTCACATCTCGAGGTTCACTCTTACCTGCATGCAAATCTTGCTCCCTCTCAAGCTTCAATTGCATGGCTTTCTTGCACTTCCCAACAGTAGGAAGCTCCATAGAAATCCCATCTACTTCAATTCTATAGAGATTCTTGGCTCAAATCCCAACCTTCTTGACTTTTCATGTTGCTTTGTACCAAAGGAAAACTTTTCCTTCACTAAAGACAACATCATACCCTTTATCCTCTAACATTGCGACTAAGATTAAATTCTTCTTTAAACTTGGAACATGCACTACATCTTGTAAAAGAATGAGTTTACCTGACTCCCCCTGAAAGGTTATGGTACCAATTCTGGTTGCATTGTATCATCCATTGTCACCCAACTCAACATGCAACTGGAGATCTTTCTCCACCAAGTCACCGAAAAGATTCACATCTCCCGTCATGTGAAAGGAAGCGCAAATATCAAAATACCACCCCGATCCCAATGCACTAGACACCATGCATTCGATCAATGAGAATTCCAGCTCAAATTGCGAGGCAAGAGCCTCACCAGCTGCAACTCCAGCAGCCTGCTTGTTCTTCTTCCGTGGACAATTCGTGGCGTAATGTCCATGATCGTGACAGTGAAAACACTTCACTTTGGACATGTCATGCTCTTTACCATCCACACCGGATTGAGAAGCATTCTTCTTGCCCTTCCCCTTCCTTGCTTTGGCAGCCAAAGTGAAATCCTCTTCATCAGATGCCTTTGATGAAGATCCATCCCCGGTACTCCGCCTTATCTCCTCTTGCACAAGATCCGACCAAAGTCGCTCCCATCCTGGAAATTTTTCCCGACCATTGACAGAGTCCTGATAGGAGTGCCAACTCTTCGGAAGCCCAAGGAGAGCCAAGCTCACCAATTCCTCATCATCCACACTAACTCCTACACTCCCAAGCTCATCCCTGCAGTGGACAAACTTTGTCAAGTATACCGGAATAGTGTCATTCTTCTCCATCTTTATTTTCCCGAGTTTATCCTTGAGCGCCAACTTCCTCTGGTCACTCTTGCTTTGGAAAAATTCTGTCAACACTTTCCACATCAAGTATGGAGAATATTTTCCATGCAGGCTGGATACTATGTGATCCTTCACGCCCTCCAACAGAATCCTTCGACACCTTGTTGTCTTCTTTTGCCAAGCCTCAACTTGAGCAGCATCAGTAGGCTTTGGGACTTCAGAATCTATGAACTCCTTCAGCCCATTTTCATCTAACACCACCTCCATCCTGTCCTTCCATGCAACATAATTCGAGCTGCCCTCAAGGGCATACTCCAATCGCAATCCGTTGAAAGACATTTTGACTTCGACACCAAGAAAACACTGCTGCAAATTCAAATTCCACCAGCTCAAAACTCAACCGCTTCTGATCTGTGAGAACAAAGTATTTCTAGCACAGAGATCGACTGTAGGGGCATTTACTGGATTTTTCACCTTTCAAAGAAAGGATGAATCCAGAGGCTACCTGGCCCTCTTACAGACTCTGTCTACCGAAATAAAATGTAATCACTGTAATAGATCCGATGATCAATTTCGCTCCGATACCATGTAGAAATTTGAATAATAGATGAATTATTCACCGAGATTATCCTGATTACACACTATTTAAGCTTCATGCATAATACATAACCTCTTCTACAATTGATCATCAATTTGCGGAAATAGAAGCAGTCACATGCACACATTAAAACATAATCAAGCACACATATAACACAGTATGTAATGGGGAAAGCTTACAGCTGAAAACCCCCAACTATCTGTATATTATAATGATATAGAACATGTAACAATACATAGCACAAATCTCCTCACAGCTCTCAGCACTATCTCACATGCTACACACAAAATAGCTCAGATCTGAACAAGTCACAGGTTCAAATCTCCTCCACTGTTTTGCCTGCCTCTACTGCGCAATCCAAGATGAGAATGAATGAGATCCAAGTTCGAATCCCACCAAATTGTACTACGCAATCCTCATTGGAAATCTCAATCAATGTGTGTGCAAATCTCATGCACAGTTATAGTCACAACAGATAGTAGACTCACCCTTTCACCCACCTCCAACACTGGTCTCCACTGAACTGTCCATGCATTGCAGTTAACTGATGTATTCTTTAGTTGATTTATGAGTTAATAATTAGTGAATTAATTAATAATTAATTCACACCACTCATCACTAGTGTATTTATCAATTAGACTAAATACAACTAGTTCAACTAAGTTAAATTGAACACAACTCCATCAACTGTCTCATCAACTCCACCAAACTCTGCCACATGAGTTCTAACCGAAGTCAACCATGCAATAGCTCAACTAAACCCTATGAATAGCGTAATTCCTTCTGTCAGCTGCATGTGCCACATCCGTAGCTCGAACTGAAGTGCTCCAAGAGGATAAGATAATGTTTATAGTCCAAATATTATTAAGGGCTAATAATATTCGACTGATCTATTTTTAGACTGGCAGTCTAAAAATAGACTCCACACAGTATGTCTAAAAATAGAAATCCATCTATTTTTCAACTTGACCAACCATCCACAAATAGCATCCCGAAACTTATAGAACATGATCCATATGTCTAAAAATAGACATAGTCTAAAAATAGACTTTGCGACAAAAATCACCTGTGTGGCCCCCACCTAGTTTTGGTGATCACTTTCCAACTAGGATCAGGAAAGATGTTTCAGGATGCCTCCTTCACTGTTTCTTGTTTCCATCTTCAACAAATAGTTACAGTGGCTAAAATATGTCTACGATCTCTTAGGTCATTAATTACAACATCATGAGGTGAGAATTCTACGATTTTCCCTTCACCTGAATTAGTTATCCGATAAATAGATAGAAGGTTGCAGGACAAGGTAGGAGCACATAATACATCATTAAACTAACCATTATCTAGATAAATGGTCCAGACCCTACAACACCAAGAGTTCTATTATCACCAACATAAATATTTTTGGTGTTACAATCATTTAAAGAAGAAAACATGGCTTTATTTTTACCCATGTGGTAAGAGGCTCCAGAATCAATGAGGCAATCATGATAATGAGAAGAAGAAGATACATTCAATGCATAACCAGATCTTGATGCTTGAAAACCAAATGTAGAAAGTGCCATTCCCGAAGATGAAGTTGAAGAGTTCTCCAAATGGATGTTTTTCTTCTTCATTGTTGCTTCCAAGGCTTCCATCTTCTTAAAACATGTTGAACCTAAGTGGATATCATGATTACAAAAGGTGAAATGTCTATCTATCTTCTTCCATTTGTTTTTATTTTCCTTATCAGTTTTTTGAGTTGCCTTTTTAGTTTGCGGATGAAATTTCTTAAGACCCTTGTTTGGTTTAGGACCATTCTTTTTAGGATGCTGCTTCTTAGGATTCTTTGGATATGGTTTTTGTTTGGCTGCTAAGGCTTTCTTAGAAGATTTTCGAGTATTAATAAGACTAAGGTGTAAGATTTTTTCTTGTTCTCTTATCAAAAAATCACATAATGCATCAAAATATGGGGACTTGTAGGTTGTCCCTTGAGAAATGAGGGCTTCTCTAGTGGAATGGAAGGTGGAAACAAATACAGAGTATGCAGGGCCTAGCTTATCAAGAATGTAATAGATAAGACTACCATCTTCCTTTTTGACCTTACAACCTTCTAAAATAAGTCTAAGGGTCTTGAATTTTGACAAAAAATCTTCAATAGAGGAGAAATTATTGGGGTCCAAAGTAAGCAACTCATTTTCAAGCTGGAGAGCTCTGATTTCATTTTGAATGCCAAAAACAGTATTTATTTTTTTCATAGCTTCATGAGGGGAGTCAATTTCTTGGATATGAAATCTAAGATCTTTAGCAATGGACATTCCTATCAACCCTCATGCTTGATCTTATTTATTTTCTCATTTAGCCTTTATATCTCCATCGGTAGGTTTAGATTCTTGTCTTCAGGCTATTCTATAAAGCCATTTACTTCTAAGTAAGTCTACCATGTAGGGTAGCCATTGGAAATAATTGGTGCTGTTAAGAATAACTGGGCATGCACTTTCCATTTTTAAAAAACTAAAGCTGAAAGGTTGAAACTATCTGCTCCAATGGAAATATCTCGAAAAAATAGGTCGGTTAAAAAAAATGGATATGAAAACGGCTTCCATATGAAAAAGTTATTCCTTTTTGAAGAAAATTTGTAGTAGATATCGCGTAGTCACATGATAGGTTGAAAGTTGATGATGAAGTTGTAATTTAAAAAAAAAAAAAAATCCCTCACCTTTTCCAAACATAAATAAAATATAAAGTGACTTTAGACGGTAAGTGACTCACTTTTTATAATGAGTGAGAAACACTATTACATAAATTAACTCTAAAATGTAAGTTACATGTGCTTTTTAAAGAAAACCTTTTAAAAAAAATGTAACTTGCCGTAAAGATTTTTAAGAAAAATTAACTTGACAAAAAGCTTTTAAGAAAAAGAAGCTTGACAAAGAGACTTGAACCCAAGACCTCTATTCTCATAAAGTAACTTTTCACCAAGTGAGCTAGTACAAGAATTCTATAATTGTGGTAAAGGAGGAAAGGGGTTTTATTTTATTTTATTTTCGTGATGCGTGTTTTTTTTCCTGAAAAATAAAACAACCACGCAAACAACACAAAAAAATACAAGCATTATGACATAACGTTAGATTTCCAGTTAGTCTGTCCGAAACTATAAATTTTTCTCGTTATTTATGATTTCATGAGATCACACAAAGTCGCGGGGAAAGTGCATACATAGCCTAAAAATCCCATCTTTCTATTTCCGATTTGCTAGATCACACATAGCGTAGAGCAAAGAGCATACACAGAGAAGAGGGTATAGATCCGGTAATAAAAAAATATTGTAAACCGAAATAAACAGAGGGATAAATAAATATAACTACAAAAAAAATACTTTATACCTCCAGATCTAAAATGACATAACTTGGGAAACCAGGAGCCTTTTCGCATGAAACGAAAGGGGTTCCTCAGTGGAGCAAAGGCTTGAGACGCAAAAAAGCATTTCTCCCTACCCTAAAGTGGTTAGAAACAATAGATATGGAAAAGGATAGTCGCATGTAGTCAAATCGGCTTCGGATTTGGATCAACAACGGATTCGGTACTCAAAACAACTCTGATACCATGTAGGAATTTACAGGGTAAGTTCCTTAGATCAAACGCAAAAGGTCACTGCTCACAAATAGATCAAATATCAGTACACCAATATTTGATGTGGTTAAGACTCTCAAAGAGGAAAACAATCCACGTCCTGAGCCAACACGACTACTTCTGGAAATTTATTAATATAAAGAAAGAAAATATACATTAGATTCTCTCATAAATGGTCATCGGAAAAATGAACCTCCATGCTCTTTAAATAGAGACCATGGATCAATCGGGTGTTAAGCCACAGATCAAGCATCCGTAATACTAAGGAGAGAATGAACCGTCAGATCAATACATATCGTGACCATCGAACTATTAGATACAAAAATACATAGTAAAGAAACACACTTGACCTAAATCTACACTAGACCAAGTTATACTTAACTATTTCCTATGTGTCGGAATATCCTAACAAAAAATACTAGAAAATGTTGAGTAAAGTTAAAAACCAAGAGAAATATTAGTAGAAGTATAATTCGTTTATGATATTTCAAAATTTGTGAAATCAATATTAGTAGTATATTGCTAAGTAAACATAGATAAAATGTGTATGTCAGTATATAATATATATTGTTTAAAGCAATTATGTGTATATCATTGTGTTGAGAGGCACATCCCAGTATGGCGGTGATGTGATTCTGTATGTGCTCAATGTGGAGTTGATACATGTCCCTCTTAAAATAAAAATAAAATATTCACTATATAGAAAAGCAATGTCGACTATAGTAAAAACCAAAAATAAATATGCATCTTTAGTTAGTCTTAATTAAAGGCATTATAAAACTTCAATAATCACAATCTTACTATGGTATTTGTTTTTGATATTACAACCCAATGTGGTAAAAATGTTTCACTCACTCTCTAACATAAATAAAATATTTCAATGTCCACATGACGTAATATAATATGATATCAACTTTAAAAAGAGATAAAGTAATTAGAAGTTTAAAAAAAAAAAAAAAAAAAAAATTGTTTAAATATTATACTTTTCAAAAATATTTCAACACAATGTTTAAAGAAATTATTTGAAGATCTCTATTAAGTTGTGATATCCCTCAGCTTAAGGACTTTACTGTGATTACATGTATATAAGTTTAATTTATATTTAGTATGCTATATTAAAGAGGCAAACAAATATTTAATTATCAATAATTTACTGATAATAACTAATGTACAGTTGTTGTTTGTAAAGCCACATTTATGTTTTATTTTTTGAATATAAGAAAAAATCAGAAATTAATGGTTGAAGTACAAAAGTATAAAAGAGGAAAAATGTTGAAAATACTTTAGAAAATATTTTATCCATCAGAAAGTCTTAGGTATCTAATCTGGGTGATTAGATTTAGTTTTGAAATTATTACATTGCCCAATTTAATGTTTCCTATAAGACAGGGAGTTATCTTCAGAAGAGGGAAACAAAAGCTCATAAATGAGAAGTTAACTACCTACCACATTTTAGTGAGGTGGAGACAGTTTATAACCACCCAAAGAGTGGTAGATATATTATATGAGAATTCTCCTGTTTTTGTCTCAATTATTCTGAGAGCATAATAAGAGAGACTAAAGAGAAGCAGGGAGAATATAAAAATAGAAAAATTAGTAGACCTAATTTTATAAATGGGGAACAGCGGGAGTTGTGTCAAGGTTGAGAGAAGCCAAGTACTTTCCCACTTAATTTCCCAAAACAAAATTTTCAAATCGATGTTCTTAACTTTACTATTATGTGCAAATATTTTTATTATGTTGTTTTGGAAGCTAAATTTAATTTTCTAGGGAAAAGATGAATAAGAACAGTTGATTCAGTTACTGGTTAAAATTTTATTTATTTACTTTCTATATTTTATTTATGCATTCGAAAAATACTAGAGAAAGATCAGTAAAGTTAAAAACCAAGAGAGATTTTAGTAGAATTATAATTTGTTTATGATATTTCAAAAGTTGTGAAATAATTCTTAGTAGTATATTGCTAAGTAAAAATAGATATAATGTGTATGCTAGCTCACATGAAATAAGAGAGGTGAGGTATTAAAATACTGGAATATGAAAATAGAAGACTTAATGGCATCATAGGCATATAATTGTCATAATCATTTGATAAAGTTCGACCACTATTCATGGTAGAATAAGGAGAATTATTCTTCTTTTATATACTTGTCTGAATGGTTGTAGGTTAACCAATTTCGTGAAATTTAAAATATAGAAATTTTACGTTAGGAACTAATAGATTTGAAAACTTCACAATAGCCAACCTATAAGGCTAAAAAGAAAAATAATCTCTTACTCAAGATATTTCAAATTTCTTTGGTACACATACGAACAAAAAAATGCCCATACAAATGAGATTATATTTATAATTGCAAAGTTGGAATATATATGTTATGAAACCAGATCCAAAAATAGAAGAAAAGAGAGATCAACGCCTTAGAAATCAGCCACTTCGAGGGGGAAACCTCCTTTACATTACATAAATGAACAATCCTTGGATGATTCAAATGACAAAATCTCCTTTCTATATGTAGGAGTCCATGGCGTCACAATATAATCCTAGCCGACCTAACAATAATGATGTAAGGGCACAACAATAACAATATTGGGGTTTTATGGGGCACCATAATAACGATATGGGGACTACAGGGGTACACCAATAACAATAAGGGGGCTACACTAACACAATAAGGGACTAAATTAGTAATATAGGGACCTAACATGCCCCTCTCCTTCAAACAAGTGTTGTCATCAACGCTTGATTATTTCTTGATGCTTGTGTATAAAATTCTCTGGAATATTCAATGGGTAAGTTCTTCCATTTTCTGAGATACTCTGAAATTAATCAATTTCGTTGTTTTCGAGTTCTTGTTTTTGTGACTGTTTTAGAACTTCTTTTACTGCGATATTGATCTTCCTGTTGTTTCATTCAATTCTGCACCAAATTTAGGTTATCCTTTGAGAGTTGGAGAACTTGTTGTTGATGCTCGATGTGATATTCCACTACTTTATCATCCATATTAGTTTTCATTTGATGCTTCAAACTAGGAGACTAAGCCTTCATTTTTTATTTTAAACCATCTATGTCATCTTTGATTGCTCTTTGCCAAGATCAAAATTCGTTGCACTTAGTACGTAATTTTGATATATCATACTAGAATTCTTCCTCTTCATGCGTCATAGTAGAGATTTCCGAGGGCTTAATGAGTGTGGAATTAATTTTGGGAGGCATTATATAACTCAATACTAATATCTATGCTTCAATTTTCCCTTGGAATCACTTCAAACTAATTTTTCAAACAAATGTTATGCAAACTTGTTTAAAAAATACACAGAGAGCTCCTTTTAAAGGAAAATATTACCTCAAATAAAATTATTCTAAACAACAAACTCAACATGTAGTTTTTTAATTCCAACAATAAATTGCAGCACACACACTAGCGTGGGACCAATAGGTCCTAGCGATACATTAGTGTGATGGCAAAAATAATTAATTAATTTGGTGCAATGTCTAATTTAATTTTCCCTTAATTAAATTGGACAATAAAATGCAATCTTATCTCATGATCACTTGTAACAGTGAATTAAGTGTGATAAACTCAGTTAGCTCATGTATTTCGAGTTGAGCATGGTTGGTGAGGCATGCAGAGTAATTGTATTAGTTATGGATTTCGAATTGCAGCTGGTGCATTAGTTTAATGCATGTGTAATCAATTAACTCAGTTAGGTGAGTTAGAGTCAGTTGAACTAGTTGTAATTGTTTGTTGCACTAGTGAGAGATCAAGTGAATTAAATATTATTTAATTCACAATTAGTGATCTGCCATGCGACTGATGATTTACTATTAATAAATGCATGCATGTCAGTCCTAGTGAAGACCCAGTTGAGACAAAGGTTAAAGGGAGGTTAAATATTAGTTGTGTGATTAGTAGGTTTCTTGCATGCAACTAGACATCCATTGGAGTGACCATGATCCTTGCACAGTTTTGGAAGGCTAAAATTCCTAAATAATAGGGATTTCATTCATCAGGAATTGCGCAAGCAAGGCATGCTATTTAGAAGTTGAGAATTGGCTACGTGTTGGCTAGTTTTGTCCAAGAAAGTGTGGGACAATTGTGAGAGTGCAAGAGACTCTTGTGAGAAGAGTGTGTTGTAATTATTTCATGATTCCATGGTTAATATACAATACAAGATAGAGGGGTTTTGAGCAGCAAGCTTTCCCTGGTAAATTATCTGTGTTGTGGTTTGATTTGATTCTTTCTTTGCTTAATGTGATTGGCGATTGTGTTTAATTTCCGCAATTGATTTGTATAAGGATTCAATATCTAGATTTAGTACATTGTTAGATCAAATTGAATCCATTGATATACATATGTTTTTATAATTTCTACATGGTATCAGAGCACAAGAAATCACTATAGTGTAGAAGAAGTTGAGTTTGTGATTGAATAGAATTCGAATTTGCAGAAGACATTCTTGGTGCGACAGGTGATTCAAGATCGAAATGGCTTTCAATGGCTTGATATTGGAGTATGCACTTGAGGGCACCTCTAACTATATTTATTGGAAATACAGGATGGAGGTAGTACTGGAGGAGAATGGGTTGAAACAATTCATTGACAATGATGTTCCCAAACCCGTTGTAGCAGATGCTGCAAATATTGATGCTTGGCAAAAGAAGGTTGCAAAGGCCAGGAGGATGTTATTAGAGGGAGTACGAGACCACATTGTCTCAAGTATCCATGGAAAAATGACACCATATGCAATGTGGAATGCTTTGACATATCTACTTCAGAGCAGCAATAATCTTAGAAAAAAGGCAGTGAAGGATAAAATCAGGAAAATCAAAATGTAGAAAGGCAACACCATGCAGAAATATTTGACAAAGTTTGTCCAATGTCAGGATGAGATTCAGAGAATTAGCATTACTATCGCGGATTATGACTTGGTAAGCCTAGATCTTCTAGGACTTCCCAAGAGTTGGCATAGTTATCAGGACTCTATCAATAGAAAGGAAAAGTTGCCAGATTGGGAACGACTTTGGTCGGATTTGGTGCAAGAAGAATTCAGGAAAAATACCAGGGATGGTTCTTCATCTAAGCATGATGATGAATAAGATTTCACTTTGGCTTCCAAGGTGAATAAGGGGAAAGGAAAGAAATTTGATTCCAAATCTGAGTCCGCTAAAGATGGCAAGAAGCGCGGCATATCCAGAGTGAAGTTTCTTGCCACTAATTTTCCAAAAAGAATAAGAACAAGAAGGCTTCAAGATCTATAGCTGGTAAGGCTTTGGCCTCGCAATTTGAGCTTGACTTCTTGATCATTTCATGCATGGTGTTAAGTGCAATGGGATCGGTGTGGTACTTGGATAGTGGTGCATCCTTTCACATGACGGTAGATAAAGAACTTTTCAGTATCTTGGAGGTGAAGGACCTCAAGATGCATATCGAAATGGGTGATGGCAGGAGGTAATGTGCTACCGGGATTGGTACAGTTACCTTGTAGAGAAATTCATGTAAACCCTTTCAATTAAAAGATGTAATGCATGAACCAAGCTTGAAGAAAAAATTGGTCTTAGTCGCAATGTTGGAGGATAGAGGCTATGATGTTGTTTTCAATGAGGGAAAATCCTTCCTGCAACACAAAACAATAAGACAAGCCAAGAAGATTGGGATTCGAGCTAAGAATCTCTATAAACTTGATGTAGATGGTTGCGCAACTTTAATGGGTAAGGTAGACAAAGTGGTGAGCCGGGAATTGCACACGAGATTGGGCCATCTTCACTACAGAGCCTTGAAGGTCATGTAACAGATTTCTACGGGTCTTCCCAAGGTTACTCTTGCGCAGTTAGACACATGTAAGGGATGTACTATGGGGATGTATGCAAATGCCGCTTTTCATGAGAAGGAGGACTGAGCTTCGGAGATCCTTGAGAGAGTTCACTCAGACATGTGTGGACCATTCTATGTTGCTTCGACAGTAAAGCACAAGTACTTTGTGATATTTGTTGATTAATTTTCTTGAAAGTGATGGATCTACTTCATGCAGAAGAAAGATTAGATGTTCTCAAAATTTCTTAAGTTCAAATAACTGGTGGAGAAAGACATGGGGAAGCATGTGAAGGCTCTTAGGAGCAACAATGGTGCTGAGTACATCTCCAATGAATTCAATAAATTCTGCGGTAGAGAAGGAATTCATAGAGAGTTGATTTTGCCTCATAACCCACAACAGAATGGGGTTGTAGAAAGAAAGAACAGAACAATTATGGGTTCATAACGAGCGATGTTGCATGATCATGGCCTACTGTTTCATCTATGGGCAGAGGCATGCAACACAACAGTATTTGCACAAAACCATTGTCCTCATCGGATACTTGGCATGAGTACAGCAGAAGAGGATTTTATTGGTAAGAAACCTGATGTTTCATATTTTAAGATTTTTGGCTCATATGTTTATGTGCATGTGAGAAAAGACGGTAGGGAGAAGCTTGAACCAACAACTAAGATTGGGATATTTTTGGGGTACACTGAAACTCCCCACAACTATCGGGTGTATTTTCCAAACAATAGAATGATTGTTGTGCAACGGGATATAAAATTTGATGAGGAGAAAGCCATGAGATTATTGTCCCTTGAGAGGGAGCTATATTTGCATGCAGAGGAGGAAATATTGGTTCCAAAGAATGAAGTTCAAGATGTGGAGCAGCCACATGCGGGGGATAACGGAGTCGCAGAAAACACTCATGTAGAGCCATCCACCGGAAATGGTAGAAGGCGCACCATGGAAGCTGATAGATTGAGACTCGATGCAGCAGATAATGTAGGAGCCCCTACTTCACTGCGCAGACAGGGACATTCTCCAGAAAATTTTACTGGATACATGGCTCTTAGGATCAAGTGGATTGTGATAGAACCATCTTCCTTTGAGGAATCAGTGCAACAACCAATCTGGGTTGACGCTATGGTAGAGAAGTATGACTCTGTCGTTAAGAACAGTGCATGGGAAGTTGTCCCAAGACTGGTCATAAAATCAGTGGTTTGATCTAAATGGATCTTTAAGGTGAAGAAAGTTGTTGATGGGAGTGTGGAGAAGTACAAGGCCAGATTTATGGCCCGAGGATTCTCACAAGTTGAGGGGATCGACTATGAGGATAATTTCACACCAGTCGCGAGGTACTCTTCCGTTAGATATATCCTTGCACCCTTAGCGTAGATGGGGTGGTGCATTCATCAGATGGATGTGAAAACTATGTTTCTCAATGGAGTTATTGAGGAAGAAGTGCACATAGAGCAGTGAGAAGGTTTCAAGAACTTTGACAGTGAATCACATGTGTGTTGACTCACGAGAGCATTGTATGGGTTGAAGCAAGAACCTCGTGCTTGGTACACTCAGATTGACAGTTATTTCACTAGGTTGGGCTTCACCAAAATTGAAGTGGTTGCAAACATGTACCATATTGTGGTTGATGGTAAGCTCTTGATATCGTACTTTATGTTGATGATCTAATTTTGATAGGTGATGAGTAGCTGATAAACTCATGCAAGGAAGATCTTGAAAGGGAGTTCAAAATGAAGGACATGGGACTCCTTCACTATTTCCTTGGTTTGGAAATATGGCAGCGGGATGGTGAAATTTTTGTTTCTCAAGGAAAGTATGCCAAAGAGATATTGGGTAAGTTTCAAATGGAGAGAAGTAAAACCATGGACACTCTTCTTCCAGGAAATCGGAGGAAATAGGATGCTACCTCTAAATAAGTAGTGGACGCTACTGTCTACAGGCAACTAGTGGGTTCATTGATGTACTTGGTGAACACTAGACTAGAAATTTTCTACGCAGTTAACCAGCTGAGTCAAGCTATGGTTAAGCCAACTAATCTCTTTTGGAACGCGGGGATGCATCTCTTAAGATATTTCAGGGGCACTATAGAGTTTGGATTATGGTACAAACAGACATAGGGAGTGAATATTCAAGGATTCACGGTTGCAGATTGGGCACTTAGTTCAGCCGAGGCAAAGTAGATGGCAGCAGGTCAAGCTGCATGTGAGGCCATGTGGATGTGAAAGATCCTGGTTGGTTTTTTTGGTTCTCAGATGGATCCGACTGTGATACATTGTGATAACCATAGTTTCATTAAACTCTTACTCAGTCTGATGTTTCATGATAGGTCCAAGCACATAGACATCCAGTAACACCATATCAGATATTGTGTTTAGAGGCACATAATGTTACTTAAACACATTCCCACGGAAGATCGGGATGCAGATATTCTGATGAAGGTGCTCACCAGGAGAAAATTAAAATACCATAGAGGCAGGATCGGGGTGGCAGAATATCCCTTTCTTGTTGATAGGGAGTGTTGAAGTCCAACAATAAATTGCAGCACACACACTAGTGTGGGACCAATAGGTCCTAGCAATACATTAGCGTGATGGCCAAATTAATTAATTAATTTTATGCAGTGTCTAATTTAATTTTCCCTTAATTAAATTGGACAATAAAATATAATCTTATCTCATGTTAACTTGTAACAGTTAACTGAGTGTGATAAACTCAGTTAGCGCATGCATTTCGAGTTGAGGGTGGTTAGTGAGGCATGCAGAGTAATTCTATTAGTTATGGAGTTTGAATTGCAGTTGGTGCATTAGTTTAATGCATGTGTAATCAGTTAACTCAGTTAGATGAGTTAAAGTCAGTTGAACTAGTTTTAACTATTTGTTGCACTAGTGGGAGATCAAGTAAATTAAATATTATTTAATTCAAAATCAGTGATCTGCCATGCAACTAATGATTTACTATTAATATTTGCATGCATGTCAGTTCCAGTGGAGACCCAGTTGAGACAAATGTTAAAGGGAGCTTAAATATCAGTTGTGTGATTAGTAGGTTGCTTGCATGCAACCAGACATCCATTGGAGTACCCATGATCTTTGCACAATTTTGGAAGGCCAAAATTCCTAAAGAAAAGGGATTGCATTCATTAGGAATTTCATAAGCAAGATAGGTTGTTTAGAGGCTGATAATTAGCTAAGTGTTGGCTATTTTTGTCGAGGACAGTGTGAGACAGTTGTGAGAGTGCAGGAGACTCTTGTGAGAAGAGTTCATTGTAATTGTTTCATGATTCCATGGTTAATATACAATAGAAGATAGAGGGGTTTTGAACAGCAAGATTTCCTTAGGAAATTATTTGTGTTGTGGTTTGATTTTATTATTACTTTTCTTAATGTGATTGGCAATTGTGTTTAATTTTTGCAATTGACTTGTATAAGGATTCAGTATCTAGCTTTAGTACATTGTTAGATCGGATTGAATCCATTGATATACATATATTTGTATAATTTATATAGTAGTCACACTTCCTTGAAAAATTACAAAGTCAACTGCCACATGTGGAGGTAATGTATACTGGGATTAGGGTTCAGAGAAACATGTTACTCTTCCAACGTTAAAAAAGGGTAATGTTGTTGAAAATTTAAATGACGTTGTAGCGGCATTTGAGGGCATAATAAAAAATACTCTAGGTAAAGATGAACTCGTAAGAATCTCTCCACAAAATGATTGTGTGAATAGAATAAGAGTGTAGTCATTAAGGAAATGAAACCTTAGAATAAATCCCTTACTGTCGATTTGAAAGTGAAACAAATACACCGTGGATAAGTTAGGTAACAAAAACATGTGTGGAGCATTGAAAAAATAGACATGTAACACATGGAACTCTCGAGAAAACCGCCTAGTAATAATATTAAGAATTAAACGAACCCTTAGAATGACATTATTATAAGAATTAAATTACCACATGTATAACTATAACCAAGTATTAGCCATATAAATTCTTATACATAAGGTCAGACACAAAATGAATAACACGTAGTAACTTTAATAAGAAATCGAGAAGGGTATTTACATAACAAAATATTTATGTAAATATATCTTGATATGAGCCATGCTCAGACACTGACAATCGTAGATTTGTAAGATTTGTATCAATATTTTCTAGTACATGTATATGTGAGAAACCAAAGGCATTGTTTAATACATGTATACTTAAAAAGTCTGATAGTGGTGACATAGAATTGAATTTAGAAACTTGCTCTTCTATTTAAAAATAATATAGTGAACTTATATAGGTATAACAAGAAGAAAGTAATGTAAATGAAGCATAATATTGATTGTGGTTATCTTCACCAAAAAAGATATATACTCCAACAATAGGAAAAATAAATGATAGACTAACTCACTTTGTTGTATGAATTATGTAGAATACAGTGATACACGAGGGCTTCACTAGGGGAGAAATACCATACCACATGTATTTATATTGGGGGATATGTATTATTAACACTTCTGAAGAAGGTAAAAAATAACATTCTTATTGACAGTTAGTAAACATATTCTTATTTTCTTACAATTAAATTGGGCCTTTCTTGGGTCCTGGAAACTGAAAATACTACACCTGTTAGGAACAAATTATAATGAAGAACAAAAGAAATGAAAATGGAAGAAGAGTTTAATGATCAAACTTTTGTGGGATCACCTAAAGGTGAAGCAGAACATGATACTAAGATGGGAATGGTTGGAGGTCGAACCAATAATGTTGAAAGGAAAAATATTGAATTGTTGCAAGTAATAACAAATTTGAAAATTGATGTGGATGATATTAAATAAAATGAGGAAAAGTTGTCCACGGGTCTTGGATAGATGGTGATCGGGTGTGTTATTAAGGGACTCTTTAATGTGAAGTCACCGGTTCAATTCCCTACCCCGATCAAGGTGATGTATTTGGACATGATCATGAAGATGTAGTCCTACCTAGCTTACAAAAAAATATCAGGAAAAGTTGGTCAAATCAAGAGAATACCAATAAGAAATTAATGGGTACCTGTTAAGAAAAATGGAGAACGAAAAATCTAGTAAAAGTCTCATAAGAAGAGACCTAGAAGTAATTTTTTTATTACTACAAGAATAAGTGATTCAAAAACTTATACTGATAAAAAAGCCAATGATTCTAGTGATCAAGAAGAACAAAAATCAAGTAGTAACATTTCTTCATCCAAAAAAAGGAAATCACTCTCTCAATTGCAGGGAGAATTTAAGAAAGCCAGACCTCCCAATTTCAATGGTGAAACTGAAGAAGGAGCAGAGGCATGGCTTATAAATATGTCAAAATACTTTGAAGTATACAATTATCCAAGTAATCTTAAGGAAATGTTGGCCATATAACAATTGACTAGTAAGGCAACTTTATGGCAGGAATAAAATAAAGTTGTTAAAATAATCAGAAGCAATAATCTAACTTGGAAGTTGTTCAAGAAGGAATTTAAGAAGAAGTACTTGATTGAAAGGTACTTTGATGAAAAGGCTAAGGAATTTCATGAGATTAAACTTGGACAACTTACCATGAATGAATTTGTAAATAAATTCATGAGTTTTTTGAGGTGTGTTCCTTACTTGAAGGAAGAAAAAGAAAAAATCAAAAGGTTTGTTAGTTATCTGCCTTTCTCATATTGAGAATGGAATTTGATCAACCAAAAACAATGGATCAAACTATTAGAAAATAAAAACAGCATTTAAATTAGATATAAAAAAAAGGGAAGCTATAAAGGATGGGTGTCCAAGAAACTTGAAAAATTCAACGCAGTAAGAAAAAGGGGTTTAAAAAACCCACTTTTACAAAAAGTATGCAAGTCAGAAATTATAACAGAAATTTTAATCAGGAAAAAATTACTAGACAAAAAGGAGGACTTGTTGTAAGTGAATCTGTGAGACCAACCATAAAATATTGGGGTTGTGGTGAGAATCACCTGTGGAGAGATTGTCCACAAAATCCATTAAAGAAGAAAACAACATTAAATCAAATTCAGGAAGAATAAACAATAAATGATGTACCTTGTAATATACCAAGGACCAATGCGGCATTAGATGGAATAGAGAAAGATCATCAATCAACTATGGTATAAGTACAAGGTAAGATATTTGACAACAATGTATTTGTGCTTATAGATCCAGGATCTACCTTAAGCTATGTCTCACTTGTTGCAGTTGAAAAATGTAAACTTAGAAAGGAAAAACATCATAAGCCTTGGTTAGTACAACTAGCTATCGGAACCAAAAGAAAAGTACCTGCAAATAGTAAGAACTACACTATAGATCTGAACGGAATGAAAAATATCCTCAATTTAAATATTTTACCATTAGGATCCTATGATGTCCTCATAGGAATGGGATAGTTAGAAAAAAACAAAGTGATATTAAGCTATATAAACAAGTCCTTTACCTGTGTTTATGTTGGAGAAAAATCTTTCTTGGTTCAAGGAATTCCAAGAAAAATCTTTGTAAGGCGAATTTATGTTGTGCAAACGAAGAAGTGTGCTAGGAAGGGTTGACAATTGTTCACTATTCAAGTGAAACAATTGCCTGAAAATGACCAGAAACCATCAATAGTTGAATATCCTATATTAGAACAGTTTAAAGATGTGTTTACATAAGAAATACCAAGACTTCCTCCATGGAGGGATATTGACTTCACAATTGATCTTGTACATGGTGATGTTCTGGTTTCTAAGGACCCATACAAAATGAGTGTACATGAACTAATGGAACTGAATATTCAATTGCAAGAACTATTAGAAAAAAAGTACATAATGCCAAGTGTGTCTCCTTGGGGAGTGTTTGTATTATTTGTAAAATAAAAGATGGAACATTGAGGTTATGCATAGATTATAGAAAGTTGAATAAGATGACCATAATATCCCTTACCAAAAATATATGACTTGTTTGATCAAATTAGGGGAGCTTCTGTATTTTCAAAGATTGTTCTAAGGTTGAGATACCATCAAATAAAAATCAAGGATGATGATATACCCAAGGAAATGTTTCGTATCGACTATGGGCACTATGATTTTGTGGTGCTTCAATCTGGGTTGACTAATGCACTTGCCACATTCATGTGTCTCATGAAAAATGTGTTAAGGCCATTCCTAGACAAGTTTGTTATTGTCTCATAGATGATATTTTAGTATATTTAAATAGTGAGGAAGAACATGATCAATATCTGAAGATGGTCCTCTAAACTCTAAGAGATAATGAACTTTGTGCTAAATTTAGTAAATTTTTATTCTACCGAAAGAAAATACATTATTTGAGTCATGCAATATCAAAACATGGAATTGTTGTAGACCCTAAAAAGGTAAAAACAATTTTGGAATGGCTAGCACCCAAGAATGTGGAAGAGGTTAGATCATTTATGGGAATCACATGCTATTATAGGAAATTTTTTATAGAAGGATTCTCTAAATTTTCTTATCCAATCATTAATCTACAAAAGAAGGGAATCAAGTTTGAGTGGAGTCGAAAGTGTCAAGCCATTTTTGACAACCTTTAAATAACTTTTAACAACAACTCCCATTTTAAAATCGGTTGATCCCAATAAGGAATTCATAGTGTGCACAAATGCAAGCAAGGAAGTATTGGGAGGAGTTTTAACGAAAGTTGGCCATGTCATTTGCTATGAATCTAGAAAATTCAAGGAACATGAGAAAAACTATGCTACACATGATTCAAAATTAGTAGCAATAATTCATGCATTTAAAATGTGGAGACACTATTTGGTAGGGAGAAAATTTCAGCTAAGGACAAATAACGTGAGTCTGAAATGTTTTTTTGATCAACCTAACTTGAATGCTAGATATGCTAGATGATTAACACTCATTAGTGAGTATGAATTTTATATTTTACACATAAAAGGGAAGAAAAGCAAGATAGTTGATGCTTTAAGTAGAAATCTTAACTAGATTTGTGTTGCAACAAAATTTAGTTAGTCAACAAATTTAGTTGAAAGCGTCAAAACAATTGCAAATTCAGATTTATAGTATGTGAAAATTAAAGAAAAATTGCAGAAAACTAAAATTTTGGGAGAAATAGAATTTGATTTCTCAATTAACAACCAAGGTTTATTGTTGTTTAGATGCAAAATTTGCATACCAAATGAAGTAATCTAAATTTTTTTTAATTAGATGAGTTGCATAAAATACCAACAATTGGTCACCTTGGTTCTACGAAGTTGATTACAGTGTTGAGGAATTATTTCCAAACATGAAAAATTATACAACTGAGTATGTGGAAAGATGTCTTTAATGCCAGCAAGTTAAGGCATCTCATCAACATCCTGCTAGTTTGTTACAACCATTGCCCATTCTTGAATGGAAATGGGAGACTATCTCAATGGATTTTATTACTAGACAGACTCAACAAGGAAACACACTTTATTCTAGTCAAATCCACTTTTAAATCCATAAACATTGTAGAAATATTTATGAGGGAAATTTTCAGACTTCATAGGGTACCCAAGGTTGTAATTTCAAACAAAGATGCTAAGTTCACCTCAAATTCTAGAAGGGATTATTTGAAAACATGTGAACTCAGTTAAAATTTAGCACATCCTATCATCCTCAAACTGATGGTCAAACATAAAGGACCAATCAGATATTGGAGGATATGCTAAGGATTTATGCGAAGTATAAGCAAACTAGATAGGAGGATTACTTACATTTAGCTGAATTTTCCTATAACAATGAATATTAGAAATCTTTAAAGTCATGTATGGGAGTCATGTATGGGAGAAGATGCAAGGTAACATTGAGTTGGGATCACCATCAAGATAGTTTGATATTAGGAACTGACATGTTAAGAGAAATGGAAGAGATAGTCAAGCAAGTCAAACAAAATTTGAAAACAACCCAAGATCATCATAAGATTTATGCAGACTTGAAGAGAACTCAAAATGAATTCAATGTGATATAACATGTATACTTGGAAGTTGTGCTAAGCTATCTCCTAGATATTTTGGACCCTTTGAAGGGTTAGCCAGTGTTGGACTTGTTTCTTACCTACTAGCCCTACCAACCAACAATAATATTCATAATGTGTTTCATGTTTTGTTATTGAAAATATATGTGCATGATCCTTCTGATGTGATTGATTAACATGTTGTACATGTGGAACCAGAGGGAGAGTTCCTAGCAGAACCACTGTGTATTCTAGACCAAAGGGTGGTTACACTCCGAAATAGAGAAGTGGTGTAGTCAAAGGTTCAATCTAGATGAAGAAACCTGAGAATTGGATGACACTTTCAAGGAATATTATCCTTCTATGGTTTAGATTCTGAAATGGTTTCCAAAATAAATAACTGATTGAGACACATGGATGGTGTTAAATTTAAGTAGGGAAGGATGTGATATCCCTAAGCTTAAATAATTTAGTGTAATTACATGTATATAAGTTTAATTTATATTTATTATGATATATTAACGAGACACACAAATATTTAGTTATTAATAATTTACTGATAATAAATGATGTACAACATTATTTTTAAAGTTTCATTTATGTTTTATTTTATGAATATAAGAAAAATTGGGAAATTAATGGTTGGAGTATAGATGGCTGAAATAGGAAAAAGGATGCAGTTATTTTAGAAATTATTTTATCCATCAACAAGTATTAGGCATCTAATCTAGGTGATTATATTTAATTTTTAAATTTTATATTTGTCAATTTAATGTTTCCTAGAAGACAAAGAGTTGTCTTCAGAAGAGGGAAACATAAAATCATAAATGAGCAGTTAACTACCTACCAGCCTAGATACATCTTAACACCGGATCTATCAAGTGCCGAGAGGGATCAAATCTCCCGAGGTGAAAACCTCTTTTTTGAGTGAAAAACTTGAGGAAAGGTTTGCACCTCGAGAGATTTGATCCCTCTCGGCGGTTGATAGATCCGAAGTTAAGATGGATCTAGGCTCATTTCATTCATGTCCGGCCAAGGAAACTCTATCGATAATATGAGGAACATATGATTAATTTTATCAATAATATGTAAATACATATAATATTAATATAACCATTTTAAATATGCTAAATATGTCTGAGATTGAGTCTGCTTAGTTATCTTCATTTGTTGAGATGATACATATTGTAAAATAACTTTAATGATGAAAAATGATGAAATAAAAATTTTGAATGCAAAGTGACAATGTAATAATATTGGATGAATAAAAAAAATGTAGTCAATTACAAATAGTCTTCATTGTGATCAATCTCAAACTATTTTCTTCTACTATTCTTATTGTCACCCTTGTTAGTTTTGTCATCTTTTCATATCGATTATATGAAAAGGAAAGTTGGAATCGTAAACTATTTAAATATTTAGCTCGAGGTGTTGTAATAAAAATCATACGTTGTCTCCCTTGCTCTCCAATATTAATAGGTTTAATTAATATAACACAAAAATCAATGTACATTGTCAATAATTTTTTGTGCTTACATTGAAATCAATGCACACTATTAATCCATTGACTTTAAAATTAATGTACCATCATACATCATAACATAAATCAACATATACAATCAATGCATCTAATGCAAGAAATGAAATAAGATTAGAAAACAACATCTAGACTGAAATCAATGCATCTAATGCAAGTACTGAAATAGGATTAGAAATCAACATCTACACTCAAATAAATGTATCTAGTGCAAGTAGGAAAATAGGATTAAAAACCAACATCTACACTGAAATCAATGCATATAGTGCAGACAATAAAATAGGATTGGAAATCACCATCTACACTAAAATCAATGTATTTAGTTCAAACAATCAAATAGGATTAGAAATCATCTACATTGAAATAAATGCATCTAGTGAAAGCAATGAAATATAATTAGAAATCAACATCTACATTGAAATTAATGCATCTAGTGCAAGCAATCAAATAGGATTAGAAATAACCATCTACACTGGAATCAATGCATTTAGTGCAAGCAATCAAATAGGATTAGAAATCATTTACATTGAAATCAATGCATCTAGTGCAAGTAATCAAATATCATTATAAATCAACATCTACACTAAAATCAAGGCATCTAGTGCAAGCAATCAAATAGGATTAGAAATCACCATCTACACTAAAATCAATACATCTAGTGCAAGAAATATTCTTCCCTCTCTCCCCCCTTCCATCTATATCTATATCTCCCTCCATATCTCCTTCTTTGTCTCTTTATCACACCCCACGAAACACACACGCTCTCTCACTCCATATCTATCAATATCTTTGTCCATACCTCCTTGCATCCATCTATCTCTTCTTTATCTTCACCTCCCATCTATATCTCTATCTCCCTCCATCTCTCTATATCAACCCCAAAAAATACACTCTCTTTCTCCAATCTGTCTATTTATCAGTCCCTCCTCCTCTCCCTCTCCCTCCTTCTATCCTCTCTCCCTCTCTCTCTCTCTCTCCACCTTTCACTCTCTATGTCTTTATTCTTACCTCCCTCTCTCTCCCCCTCCTTCTCCATTTCCCTTTCCCTACCTCTCTTAAATCTCTCTCTTCCTTTCTCTGCCACCTCTCTCTCTCTCTCTCTATCTTCACCTTCCAACTTTGTTACTATATGCCTCTATCTCTCCTTCTCCCCCCCTTCTCTCCATCTCTCCTTGTTTGTCTCTTTAACTCACCCTCAAACATACACACTCTCTCTCCATCTCTCCCTTGTCACTCCCTCTCTTTCTCAACTACTTACTATTTATGTCTTTGTTCTTCCCTCCCTCTCTCCTCATCCATATCCTCTCTATATCCCTCCCTCTCTCCCCCTCCAACTCCATCTCTCTTTCCCTCCCTCTCTCCCCCTATCTCCCTCCCTCTCTCCTCCTCTCTTTCTAGTCCCATCTCTTTTCCTTCCTCTCTCTCCCTTTCACTTCTACCTCCCTCTCTCTTCCCCCATCTCTCTCTCTCTCTCTCTCCTGCAATCCTCCCTCTTCCCCCATCAGTTTCTTCCTTTCTCTTAAGTCCTCTCTCTCCCTTTATCTTCTTCCTCCCTCTATGTGCGCCCCCCTCACTCTCTCTCTCTCTCTTTTCCTTTTAATCCTCTCTCTCTCTCTCTCTCTCTCTCTCTCTCTCTCTCCAATCCTCTCTCTTCCCACATCACTCTATCTCCCTCGCCAACAATGTTACTACATCCCTCCATTTATTCGTCTCTCTCCTTCTCTCTCCTTCTCTCCACCCTTGTCTCCATCATTCCTTGTATGTCTCTTTATCTCACCCTTAAACATAAACACTCTCTATCCATCTCTCCCTTGTCACTCCCTCTCTCTCCACTTCTCACTCTTTATTCCTTTCTTGTTCCCTCCCTCTCTCTCCCTCCAACTCCATCTCTCTATCCCTCCCTCTCTCCTCCTCCTCTCATCCTTCATATCTCCCCCTTTCTCTCCTACTTTCCTCTCCCTGCCCCCTTCTCTCTCTCTCTCTCTCCCCTCCAATCCTCTCTCCTCCTCCCTCCCTCTCTCCTTCTCTCTCCCCCACCTTCATCTTTATGTCTCCCTCTCCCTCTATTACCCATCTCTACCTCTCTCACTCCTCTCCCTCTCTCTTTCTCTTCATTCCTCCTCTCCCCTCTCCTAAGTTTATCTCCATCTCTCCCTTGTCACTCCCCCTATTTCTCCACCTCTATCATCTATCTTTGTTCTTCCCTCCCATATATATCTAGAGTTAATATATATATCATGATATATGAATATATATTATAATATAACAAATTAAATATTGTATTAATCTAAAGTTATTAAATTTAATAATATTAATATTATAATATATTAATATGAATATTAGATTTAACAATAATAATATTACTAATATTAATATTAATATTAAGGTTAATAATGTTTTTTGGGCATGGTATTAATAATAATTTGGTCCATAGTATTCAGGCCATAGACTTCATATATAATTAGATGTTGATTTCTAATCCTATTTGATATATTTTTATTTATTTTCCTTACCTCTTTATACCTCTTTTATATTTATCTATTTACCATACCTCTTTTATAAATATGGTATTTGGCCCATGGTATTTGACCCATAGGTTTCACTTAAATAATTTTTTTGATTTTTTGTAAATATAGAGGTTTATGGAGTAAATATATATAAAAAAGTCTATTTATTTACCATACCTTTAGGTTATTTATATTTTTATTTGTTTACAGTATAAAAAGAAGTTTTATTTATTTACCATACATCTAGTTTATTTATATTTTGATTTATTTACCGTATCATTTTTTTAGTGTTCTTAAACCTCTTCATATTTTAATAAATTTATTTTTTAATGAATTTTTAATTGTTTATTTATACGAGTATGTAGGTTATTGTTTAAGCCGATGTTATTTAGATTTAATTTTTTTTAGGTTTGTTTTTTTGGGGGCTTCCGACATACTTACACATCAAGCTGAGGTGGAGGTATATTTAGATTTTAATTTTTTAATTTTTTTTAGGTTTGTTTTTTTTTGGCTTCCGACATACTTACACATCGAGGTGAGGTGGAGGTAGCTAATAACCACCCAAATAGTAGTAGATGGATATTATTTGAGAATCCTCCTATTTTTGTCTCAATTATTATGAGAGCATAATAATAGAGACAAAAGGCAAGTTGGGAGAATTTGCTAGTGAGATTAGCAAGAGTTGTTTGAAGATTGGAAAGAGCAAAATACTTTCTCAATTAATTTCCAAAAATAAAATTTTCACGTTAGTGTTCTTAAATTTACTATTATGTGCAAAAAAAAAAAAAAAAAAAGAAGAAGAAGAAGAAAGAAGAAAGAAATAAAGAAAGAAAGAGAAAGAAAAAAGAAAAAAAAAGAGTAAGTTTATTATGCTCTATTTTTGAAGCTAAATTTAATTTTCTAAACAGAAGATAAGAACACAAACTAATTTAGTTAATCGTTAAAAATTCATTTATTTATTTTTTATATTTATATATGCGTATTCAGTTGAAATAAAGAGGTGACGTATTAAAATATCGGAATATGGAAATAAAAAGCTATAACAACAACGTAGGTGTATAATTCTCTTAATCATTTGATCAAGTTCAACCACTATTCACGTGTAGAACAAGGAGAATTATTCTTCGTTTATATACTTGTGAGGTTGGTTGTAGGTTAAACAATTCCGTGAAATTTAAAATATAAAAAATTTACCTAAGGCAGTAACACGTTTGAATAAGGTTCAAAAGAAAAAGAATCTCTTAGTCGATATATTGTCAAATTTCTTTGGTACATATAAAAACAAAAAATGCTTATACAAATGAGATTATATTTATAAATGCAGGGTTGGATCGAGATATGCATATAATAATATTATTATAAATTTATTATTATTTTATATTATTATTGCAATGATACTTATTACACTATTTTAGTAATTTTATTTTATTTTTAATTTTTTTTAATTAAGTTTATTATTTAATATAGGTTAGATATGTTTTTGTTTTACTATTATATTTTATTTTATAGATGAATTGTTTTTAATGTTATCTATATCATATATTAGTATGTTTTGTTATCTTTTTTTATTATTAATTACCATTGGACTTTCCTAAGTTTTAGGATTTGTTTATTTATATAATGGTTTACTTTTTAATTAGTGTTTTATATTATATTTTTTTATTCTTTATTCATATTGTTTTATTTCATGGTTGTTTTTCTTTTGTTTTCCACAATTTTGTGTATTTTTTATTAATAAATTTGTTCTATTAAATTTATATTAGATTACATAATATCAAAATATTTCTGCTGGGGTTTGTTAGATTGGAATCCAGATAAACGGAAAAATTTAATTTCTTTTATGCCAGATGTCTATATACTAACTGGATACATATGAAAATCGGTTGAGTTGGATTAGAGAAATCCAATCCAACTAATATGAAAAATCAACTACAAATCCAACTTTCACTTCGTCTAGGGTCTTAGTTGCACCGTGGGGACCAATATATATAAAATTCATGTACCAATGCATCTAGACCTAGCCCGCAACATGGTTTGGAACTACACTAGTTTAATTCTAGATAGATGATCTTCTTCACCCTTGGAATTTATTCAAATAAGAATCAATGTTGCTTAGCATAAATATCATTGTTCCATAAGAACTCATGAAAATGCATTATTGTATTGTCTTCTACTCTAGTAATCCCATACTATCAATTTGACCATCCTTTACAATGAAACTTTGTTGACTTGGTAGACTAATTATACTAGTTCATCCACTTGAACTAGAACCAAATATCACTATTTACACTTTCATTTCTTATAAATTCCCATTTGCACTTTTCTGTCCACCACGACTATTCTCTAAAATAATGTTAGGAGGCGCTTTTAAATCAAAACTAAAAGAAACATCACTAATTACCTCAATTCCTAACAATGTGCATGGGATGGTGTCTATCATGGATCATGTCCGCTTCTCCAAAATATCCTCCTTCAAAGAGCTGAAACATGTCATCAAGTGTCCCACCATTTTGTGGCTCGATGACCATGTGTTATTCCATTGGGAAATTAAAAATTTCTTCAGACGTGACTTCTCATTGCATTGTTTCTAATCCATTAGTATACAGATATTCACCCTATTTCTATGCTTCCTTTACTTAATTTTCCTCTTCCTTGGATGTTGATATTTCTTCCATTCTCCTTCCTAAGCTTCCTCTCTTACTAATCCACATTCTCTTAAACACTAGTCAACTTTCTCTCTTATTTTCTGCGACTTCTCCAACTTCTTCCATTGTGTTACTATGCTTCCTTACTCTTCAATCTCTCCACTCACCATTTCAACTTCTTGATGAATCTCCCTTATCTTGTTTATTTACACTTTTCAAATACCGTACCTTGCCTTAAATATCACTCCTCTCTTCCCTAATCTTATGTCTCATCCATCGTACATTTTTTCCTAAGCTTCTCTTTCATTAAGTTCCATCCCGGGCCACCCCTTAACACAATTTATTATGGTACCATGACCAATGGGTTCAAAGGCATATTGATTTCTTTCACCAAAATTATCTTCACCCAAACTGGGATTTCTTTCTCCAACATCTTGTGACCATTTTTCAGTTGTTGTCCCTCTCATGGAAAATACTAGCCAATTTCAACTATGAATTCAATAATGTAGTTTTTAATAGTGTCATTAACCCAAAAAAATTGATATATTTGGTGACTTATGATCAAATAAAAAATAGGCTCTAAATGCTCCACTAGATATATCTTCCTCTTCCAAGGAAGTCATAAATGTTCTCTCATTATACTCAACCATTCAAACAAAACTATTAGAAACTCTTCTTGAAGATCTTGTATGTGCCATTGTCTTCATGAAACCAATGAGACTTAAAAACCATTACATACTATTTCTTAAGAGGTAAATTGCATACACCACCAATATTCGATGTAGCTATGAGTTAGTGTAATAGTCGTATTGAAAAATATCACACGCATCATGATAATGTCTTGATACTAAACCCATATTTTGGTCCTTTAGACCGAGCTCCACAACAATGTCCACCAAAGGGTATCACCATAATATAGGTGCTATCATTTCCAATCCTCATAATGTATAAGGTTTCCCCTAAAGTCTTCTGCTAAGACTTAAGTTTTTACAAGGATTTAACAATATGATTGTCAAAATAATTCCCATCTTATTACTCATACTTCCATGTTAAATATTATTCATGCATTTAAGCATTAATTTGCAACCATTCTCTATCTAATTATTGATTAAGCACTATCATAACAAGAACCATTATCCCAACCTAATAATGCACAACTAGGTAACTAGATTACTATCATTCAACATAATAAATAAAGAATAATAATAACAGACATAATCACGATATGGTGTAAATCCAACCAAAATTTGAAAGGGGGGTCTCGTTCAATTTATCTCTAAGATAACCTAATACATCATTATAAAAGAGTTCATTATTCATGATAGCACAACAAGGTCATAGTTTAGTACTTAGATAACAATCTACTAATCAACATGTCATTAACATACATTCAAGAATACAAATGACTAATGGGGAATGACCCTTTCATAGGTTGAGATCGTTAAATTTATATTGATGTTCCTGAAGGTGGGAAGGTACATTTAAAATTAAAAAAAAAACATTATCATTATCTTAGTTCATTATTTATGAATCAGTTAATATTTGCTTCTACTCTAGCTAAAAAAACATTATCCTACTTTTAGTTCATTATTTATGAATCACTTAATATTTTCTTTTACTCTAGCTAAGTATCTTTACTCTTTAAACACGCATATCCTTGATCACTTGGAATCTTGCTTGTTATTTTGATTCTTATCTCCCTCTATTGTAGACAGCCTTTAATGTTACTAACAATCTTAAATTTTGGTTACAAGACTTGTATCTTTTTTTTCTAATGAGTTTGTGCCACAATTTCCTTTCCTCCAAATGCAATGTGTCCTCTATCAAAATAAAAATGAAGGGCCCAAGATGCCATATCTTGAAAAAATATCTTAAGTTTATACTTCTAAGTTAAACATAAGGGCCCACAATGTTAATAAGATTGATCGAATAAAATTAAATTAAATATTTGAATTAATGAGTCATGACTTCCTATAACTTACCAAAAAGGAATTATTGCTCCTTTTATTCATTCACGTCTTCATACCACCATCCTCCTTATAAATCCATTAACAAAAATTATTTTTAACAATAATAAAAAATAATTATTTAAAAATATATTCAAACCATGTAACTAAGAAAATAACGGAACCAAAAAATTATGCATAATTAAATAGAAATAATCATGTAACATCATATTGGTGAAAAATCACTAATTTTTTTGAAGAATATCACTGATACATAATGTTGTCCATGGAATAAAAAAACTTTCATTTTTTCATGAGAAATATCTTTATATTCCTTATGAGGAATATACATGTTTTGGTCCTTGAGGGATTACTTAGACAATAAGGATGCATTACAAGAAATGCTCATTATGAACTTAACATGTCACCTGCAGAAATTAAACCTTATTGGGAAAGATAAAAACTCTCCCAACCACTCGAACTAAATTTAATTGACAACTACTACTTATATCACTAAAACAATATAACCAACATATTATATTTAGCATCAAAATAAAGGCAAACTTAAAAAAAATATACTATCAATATTTTGTTTGATAAAAAATAGTACCAATGCTAGCAACCACTACAAAAGCATATATAACATTTTAGTTACAAATAATAAAAGTCCATGACTTCACAAACTAAATCAATATTTCATGTTCACGTCCAACTTAATTTGCAGACGGTTTTTAGGCCACTTTCAATGAATTTTATCATAAGGAGGATGGGGAGTGTGCATGGAACACAAAGATGAGGACCTATTTGAGGCAATATTTTAGGCATCAAGTGAGTTGGAGGAAAATTCATGATGAAAAAATATGAAAATGACAAATTACTAATGTTGTGTGCCAAAAGGAAAAGGAAAGTGATCATATAGGATCATGTAAACTTGATTGGCTTATAGGTGACAAAGCAACATGGATCTTATTGAAAATATTGGATGTAATAAGAAAAATTAAAAAGTCTTAGGGTTTACAACAATAACAATATCAAATATCAATAAGGTGAATCATTAAAAAAAACATGATATCAAGAATAATTTGGAAAATGTCATTTATTTCAATATGAATTTGGTTTTGAGGAAAAGCTTATCTAACATTAAAAAAAAAAATGTTATTAATAACTTCTAAATCAATAGAAATAGAATGCACAACAACATTAAAAATGAGTTTAAGAGCATAATTATTTACAATCTAAAAATGAGAATTTGCATCATGAAAAAGAAAAAGATCTATTGAATTTTTAGTGGAGGTGGAGCAACATTAGAATAAGAATTTGAGCCACTATAATCATCACCCAACCATGTGTTTTGAGGTGAGGGAGGCAACTAAGAATGCTAGCTCATCATTTTTGATAGGTTAAGAGGTAGATTAAATTGTAATAATGAATTTTCACCTTGTACTATATCTTCTTGAATAATTTCATTCAATTCATAAAATATTTGGGCGAGGAGGAAATTTCGAATCAAAAGTAAGGTTCAATTAATGTAAATTAGGGTGATGGTAAAAAAACAAACTGACAATTAGTACAAGTTCTGCAAACTCTTCAATGTCAGCAACAATATGGAATTAAACCTATCTTTGCCCCTTCCTCAACGTCTTCGAACATTGTTGTTTGTCCATCCAAAGAATATTCCTCAACTAGGAGGTTAAGCATGCTTGTTTCTTCCATAAAATCTCATCTAACCAATCAAAATGTCACAAAAACTAAACATTTAGTACCATTTACGCTTCATTCTTATTTCACCATTAATCAATCATTGAAATCAATTTTATAAATATTCAAACAAAAAAACAATTCTCTATGTAACGAGGAGATTAAAATACATCACAATTAAAGAGATTTATATGTAAAAAAAGGGACAACACAAGAGCTGACATATGCAGAACGTAGTATATTGGCCAGGGGAGATTTAGTCAAAAGTTTGACAATACACCTTGCTAACAAGAGAAAACTTCTTTGACACACTTCTCAAACTCAATTGGAAGCTAGTTATACACTTTAACTCCCACCCAAAAAAGAAGTTGGAAATATTCCTAAAATCATCATCAAAACTTACTTAAATCATATTGTTCTAAGCCCTTCAATTAAAACATGAAAATATGAGATTGCATTTTTGTAGATCCAAATACTCACTTTGCAAATCTTCACTTGTGAAAATGCAATTTTCTAGTGTAAGTTAGGATTGAGTAATATAACTTATACTACTTTAATGCTAAGATTATCAAATTGAAGAAACTTTGACCTATGAAATTCAAGCAAAATCCTTCCACTATTTTGGAAATCAAAATGTTAAAATGCAATTAACATGGTGTATCCATAAAAAAATCAAATATTATCATTGAAGCCCATAACTAATTTTGTATTCAAATTATATTTGAATAATAGAATTATTTTTCATATTCTTAATAAATAAAATAATTTTATATACTTTATAATAGGTGTTGTTTAATTATTGTATTTTAGAGTTTTTAGTTGGAATTAGATAATAAATATTTTTGGTTAAATATTGATCTTTTGTTATTTAAAATATGTTTTTGATTGTATATATTGATTCAACAAGGATTGTGGAGAGTTTACAATTCAAACTTGTGATTTCAACTGATTTTTATTGGATTCTAGACAATTTTGAAAGAAAAATATATGAAAAATACTCCAAAACATATAACAAATAGATTATAATTTTCAATATAAGCATAATGATTAAAAGTATATATTTTCTCAACAACAAAAGAAGTAAAATATTTATCTATATTAGATATCATTTTTAGAATGCAATTGGGTTAAGTAAGTCATTCAACTATAATCATTTCCACTAAAAATAATAGTAACTAACTAATTTCTCATAACTTTTGAATAATCTACTTAACACTCTTATCCATTTTTAAAATTAAAATTAATGAATAAAAGTAAATCTATGATCTCACAAATAAAAGCTTCATACACTTAGAAAATGTCATTTGTAATCATGATGCAATATAAAATTGAGAGGTGCTTTGTTTCACTGGAAAACAATTTCAACTAAACAACAATAGTAAAATTTTGCGATTAAGTTCTCGAAGCTGAGCTGGAAATCGTTCAAATTTATGTAGAAATGGGTGAAACTGACGAATGTGAAAAGGTGGTGACGAGAAATATTATGTTGGCAATTTTAATATACCCCGTACGTACGCGTGGTGGCGGTGCAACACATATATATATATATATTTACCAATAAGAGTAGATTATGATATTTTTTCAAATAAATCATATATATATATATATATATATATATATATATATATATATATATATATACAATTATTTATAATTTAATTATTTTGTTGAGAGTTTTGTTAGTTTAGTTTAATAAAGATGTTATAATGTTTTATCTTTGGATTTGGTAAAAATAAAATTTCTCCACTCTAATATAATATGGATGCTTTTTGAGCATAGGAATAAAATCTTAAATCAAATTAAATAATTCTTTTTTTTAGGTTTGATAGACCAAAGATTGGTCTCAGTGGACGTTAACCATCATCATCATCATTTTATTTATTTTTTTGATATATATATATATATATATATATATATATATATATATAATGTAAGTCTTCAAATGGCTACTAACAGATTTAACCTATGACTTGAGTAGCCATGCCTAGGAGTATCTAAGCCATCAAAATCATCTGAGAGTGCACCTAGTCTGGGCCACACCAACCTTATCATGGCTATATTTTTTCCTACGAAGTTTCGAACTTGTGACCCTTTCACCACATAGTGATCACCACATAGTGCCTTAGCAAAACCTCTCCTATGACTTGAGTAGCCATGACCCAGGGGCATCTAAGCCATCAAAATCACTTGGGAGCGCACTTAGCCTGAGCCACACCAACCCTTAGCATGGCTAGATTTTTGCCTACGAAGTTTTGAACTCGTGAATTTTTCACCACAGAGTGCCTTAACAAAACCTCCTATCATGGTCTATTCTAGGTATTGTGGAATACCAATAAAAATAAATAAATAAATAAAAAACATAAACTTAATAATTATTATTATAATTTATAATTAAACCAGCCTAGATCCATCTTAACTCTAGATCTAACAAGGACCAAGAGGGATCACATCTCTTGAGATGCAAACCTCTTTTAGAGTAAAAAAATATTTGATCCCTCTTGCTGCTTGGTAAATCCAGAGTTAAAATGATCTAGGTTGGTGTTATATATATATATAATTTTGCACTGAGAGAAGTACTCTCCAGCCGAGTATGGTAGAGATGTAACTTAATGTAATGTAAACATTTTAACTTGGTCAAAATAAAATAAAAATAGGGATAGGCAAGAGTGGTAGGGGTTGTATTTAGCCTTGATGAAGAAATTGGGTTTCAATTTGCCTGGGGTCTAGGTACTTTGTCCAACAACCAAGCTGAGTTTGAGTTTTTCGCATTCTGGAAAGGCCTAAAATTAGCTATGAGAAACAAAATTCTCAATTTATTGGTTTGTGGTGATTCATTGCTTGTTATCTGCCAAGTTATAAAGGCCAAAAATAGAACCGTACTCATAATCCTCCCATTCTTCAATGGATCTCCACCCTAGTATAATATGGATGTTTAATATTTTATTTAATATTTTGATTTATTCAATATATATATAGTTAGGTAATGTAAGTCTTCAAATGGCTACTAGCAGAGTCCCTAACCTATGACTTGAGTAGCCATGACCCAGGGTATCTAAGCCATCAAAATCACCTAGGAGCGCATCTAGCCTGAGTCACACCAACCCTTATCATGGCTAGATTTTTGTCTACGAGGTTTCAAACTGCTCACCTTTTCACCAGATAGTGCCTTAACAAAACCTCCCGTATGACTTGAGTAGCCATGAACCAGAGACATCTAAGCCATCAAAATCAAGTGGCAGCGCACCTAGTATGGGCCACACCAGCCCCTAGCATGGCTAGATTTGTTTCCTATGAAGTTTCGAACTGGTGACCTTTTCACCACAACAAGGGCCAAGAGGGATCACATCTCTTGATATGTAGAGTAAACAAATATTTGATCCCTCTTGGCACTTGGTAGATCTGGAGTTAAAATTATCTAAGCTGGTATTATATATATATATATATATATATATATATATATATAATTTTGCAACTAAAAACGTACTCTTCAACTGAGTACGGTAGAGATGTAACATAATATAATATAAACATTTTAACTTAGTAAAAATAAAATAAAAATAAGAATAAACAAGAGTAGTAAGAGTTGTATTTAATGATAAAGAAATTAGGTTTCAATTTACATATGATCTAGGTACTTTTTCTAACGACGCAGTTTTTTCACATTTTGGAAAGGCCTATAAATCTCAATTTATTAGTTTATGGTGATTCATTGCTTGTTATCTGCTAAAGTTATAAAGGCAAAAAAATGAAACACACTCAGAGAATCCTCCCATTCTTCAATGGATCCCATTGCTAGCGTCTCAGTTTGAGCACCTCGATTATTTTTATGTGTATAGACATCTAAACATGATAGTAAACATGTTGGAAAAAAATGAATCCTCTATAGGCCAAAGAAAAATATAAATAAATCTTGGAATTACAAAATATGCCCCCATTCTTTAATTATGATCAGATTCCCAAGGTATACGACTAGTGGCCAGGTGTTTTCCTTTAATTAGAAACTTATGTATCCTCAGGTTGAGGCTTCATGCATTGCATTATAGTCATTTCCCGACGCGAATATTGAAGTTGATGGGATCCATAGTATGGATATATTACACTATGGGATCCTCGATGGCACATTCGTGCAACAAGTGGAAAATGTTCATAAATGTTCCTTGCATAGGCAGTGTGAGAGGGTTATTATGAGCTTTCTCTCTTGGAGAGCTATAGTCAGATAGAGCATCGTTCATTCAAAATTTCATTGAGACGGAATATCAATGCAACGTTGGAGTAGGCTAACAAGCGACATTGGTTATTATGAGCTTTCTCTCTTGGAGAGCTATAGTTAGATAGAGCAGCGTTCATTCAAAAGTTCATTGAGACGGAATATCAATGCAGCGTTGGAGTAGGCTAACAATTGGTATGTCATGGCATTATTTCCTTTCATATTACAGCTCGACTTTCCTTTTCTGCCTCTGCAAATCATGAATGGTAGTCACCCCTATGTCTCTGCTCATTCTCTATTTTTTCTGGATTTGAATTGGGTTAATTCTATGTTTATTTATTTCTCTGGGTGGTATAGAGAAGAGGAGGCGGTCTCTCTGGAAATTGAACCGCACTTCCAAAGTCTTCCTTATTTTAATACCTACTATGTCAATGTATCGTTTTTTTTCCCTTTTGGCCTTCATTGACAACTTAGCAAGGATTGCTCAGGCCTTTAATCTCTTGTTCAGGCACAAGACGGTTGATAGGAGTTACTGCATGCAGTCCTGTGGACTAAGCTTGATTTTTGTAGATTTCTTCTTGGTAGGTATTTTGGAACATGTCTGTCCCTGTCTGTCAAATTACTTTCATTTTCAATATAGTGCTGGAACCAATTTCCTGGGGGTTTGCATTTCGCAACAACCATATTCCTGTCTGTTGAATTACGTTCATCATCAGTCTCTTACCTAAATATTTACAACGAAAATGAAGTGGTGAACAATCGTTTGTATTAATCTATGATTTGTACAGATCCTTCAATTTACTAACTCAATTGAATCCACTCTGGGCAGGGTATTTGATCGAAGGGTCGTTGTTTCAAATGATCAAGGTTGTGACTATGTCGACAAGTTCGACCCTATCCATTTGTCACATATTCAGATTCGATGAATCTAGACCATTTTAACATTCCCTTCTGATAAGTTAAGTATGGTGAAATTATGAGAAAAAGAAAAAGAAAAATTCCATTGGATTTACCCTTTACAAAAGAAGAAAGGGAAGAGAAAGGGACTGAATGAGAAACAGAAGACCATTACCCCATCTATAAAGGTCAAGGGCATTTACACTTAACCCTGTGGCGCAACCGTCTTTGGCTTTTGTAAAAATCTCCTCTCTGCAAAACTCAAATGTTAAACAGGTTCAATACGGTTGTGTTAATTAACAATTTTGACTGTTCTACAATCCTACGCACAAACCAGGAAGCACCAGAGGTTGTGTATCCCTCTTCCAGCAATTAGTTAAGACATACTGGAAAATGAAATGCCTTCTTGCAAAGGCAATGGCTAGCAAGGAAGCAAAGGAAGATAATTCTTCTATTCTATTTGAACTTCAGCAAATGAAGCAAGACATACATGAGATGTTTAAAGTTCAAATTCAGAAAAATGACAGAATTGAAAAGATAGAGCAATAGCTTCAAAATGTGCAACGAGGTGAACCGTTGCTGGACACCACTGCCAAAGACCCAGCACCAGTGGATTCTTCCAATGATATTTCTGCTTAAATGCATAGTTTTTTCTTATGTTTTTGGCATATATTAGTAATAGTTTCTGTTTCAGTTGCAAATATTATGGACATAGTAAAGTAATCAAGGCTGTAAGTAGAAGAAAAAGACAATTTATGTTTTGGTCAGTTTATAACTCGTTGCGGTGGCCAACAGACCTGGTTTCCTTCAGGAGGGTTGAGGTTACCATAAATGATACAATCTGTATAGCAACTTGCTCTTTAAAAATATGAAAATAGAAAGGTACTACGAAATTTACAAAAAAGAAAAAATTTATTATTATTATTATTAATGATAAAAATAATCAATATATATGTTAAACATAACTTTATGTAGCCTTGAGGGTTAACTCAATTGGTTGAAGTCTTGTTGCTAAAGCATCTTCTATTAGGAAGTCACAAGTTCAATTCTCCTTGACTGTCTTGGGGTTAGCCTCGAATTCGTTTGGTATATGTACCCAAAATACCGTAACTTGTTTCATATGACATAATTTTTTATTGAAAATTTTCCATTTTGAATCCATAACCTTTGTACAAAAATTTCCTTAACAAAATACCATGTTATCAATTATTATACCTCTCATAAATTATATTATTATAATATATTATTTTGTTTTACATACACAAATAATTTTATTATATATATTATTCAAAATGATAATTCACTCAAAAATCATAACTAATTTGCACCACATCAACTATTAACATAATTGTATTTTTTATACCTATGATATTTTGAATCCATAATTCAAAGTGATAAACTCTTGTCTCATTAAGTTGGGAAATTTTTGCTCAGTAAATATGTCCTCGTAAGACATGTGAAGCAATTAATTACAAAATGCTACTTAGCGCAAGCCAAGGTTATGTTCTCACGTGTTAAATAAAGTTATAATGTCACACAATAAATTACATTTTTGAGTTTATTAGTTGTTTTTTGGTAAGCAAAGGGTTTCTATTAGTAATAACAAGTGTTACATGGTAGTTATTACTTTCAAATTAGTTTAAATATAGTTATTTTAAATAAAAAGAAATACAAAGTTATAATTGTATATATTTCAACAATTGCACATAATTGTATTTAGACAAAAAAAAAAAAACATTTAATATTTATTACCTTTGTTTTGTTCCTTTATATTTATGTGATGTTAGTAAATGAAATAAGAGTTATGATGATAACAATGTCATTGTTTTTTTAATATAATTGTTTTTATTTAGTTTATTGTTTAGAAAATGTGTTATTAAATATATATAAAATTGTAATATTATCAATTTCAATGTATAGAAGATTAAAAATTAATAGATTTTTGGTTTAATTGTATTATATATATATATATATATATATATATATATATATAAATAATTTTAATTTTAATTATTTAAAATTTATTTTTAAATATATAAATAAACTCAACCAATTAAAAAACCATTTTACAAATTACACTCCTAAAACTTAGATTTATTATTTTAAAAAAATTTCATCTTTAAAGAAATTGAAACAAATAGATTAAAAAGAAAACATCAAAGATTAATAAAAATGACAGTAATAGATATTAAAAATAGAAAAAATTTAATAATACAGATTTACACGGTCCTTGTTTTAAGTAAATAGTACGAATATTGATAGAAATCCCGGTAAATGGGGGTTTGCTAGCTATTTCTTGATAGAAGAGTGATGGCGCTATGAATACTAGTTCCTATCAGGTCTTTCCAGGAAAGGAAAACTCATTAATAACGATAAGGCCCGTACAGGACTAAAATTAAATGGCACGGTTTGGCGAATAATAAACATCTTTTCTGGAAATTAAAGATTTTAGCAGTTGCAGTTAATTGGTGGAGTTCTTTAATATTAAAAATTAACGCTACAGTTTGACGGCTCATGTGAGCAGATGCTTGTGCGCAGGAAAACCATTGAACCGACACGAATAACAATGACTTTTGCAATAACATGTTAAATTTTTGAACTAATAGAATTTGATATAAATATATTACATTATTATTAAAAAATCATGAATTTTTATTCATAATGTTTAACATTAGATAAATTTTAAATTTTTTGAGTCAAACAGAAATTAATATCAAATCAATAGCCAAATGCAATAGTCATATTTGTAATTAGTTATTCAAATTCAACAAAATAAATTAAAAATTGAATATTATACCTTGGATAGGGTCAAATATTGAAAATCAAACCCTTAAAAAGATAATTGGATATTTAAATTCTCTTATTGTTATATATTTCATTGGGTTTGTATTCCATTTCCACATAACCACTCCACCCAACGTAGAAAAGAAAAATATAGATATGGTAAATATTTAATGTGGAACGGAATCATTGCCTCCAAATTCTTATAACTTTGTTTGATCTCTGAAATCGCCAAATTTCCAATTGTTGCTTTTATCTCTAACATCACAATCGTTTAATAATTATGGATTATTTATGCGGTAAAGAATATATATATTTGTTATTTTATTCTAAAGATTTTTATCTGCATCTATTTTTAAAGATCTTTTGAAATTAATTGTGATATGGGAATCACAGGGATGGTGACTCCAGTGACTCCACCTGGCATAACAAAACAATTTGTAAGCAGCATTAACGAGGTGATGCTGACTCAGAAGGCGGATTGTCTTTTCCAGTGAAAATAATTCTTCAAACACCGTCTTATCAAATGGACTCACCAAGATTTTATGTTTGTACAAAATCCACGACTTGATAACAACATCGTCGTTTTAAAGGGAGAGTCTGTGAACTCACATTTAATATGACTGCAGAGCTGGGATTGACAACCCACTGAAATCATTGAACTGGCACTAAGATCTATGACTTTTGAAATAATATGTTAAATTTTTGAACCAATAGAATTTGAGATAAATGTATTAAAATATTACTAAAAAATCATGAATTTCAATTCATAATGTTTAACATTAGATAAATTTTAATTTTTTTGAGTAAAACAGAAATTAATGTCAAATCAATAGCCAATCTAATGCAGTATACACTCCCTCTGGCAGGTATAATTAAATGTTACTTATATTATTGATATTTTCATATTAATGACATGTGACATGGGAAACCAAACTGATATAACAAGAGATTATTTTTCTTTAAAATAAATTAACAAAAAACTTGTTGTGATTGTCAAAATAAGTTGTTTTTGTCCAAGGGCTAAAAAAGAATAATCTCAATAATGCATCATAGCCTTAACAAACTTTCTACTAAATAAAATTGACAATTGACAGAGAACAACAAAGCATCAAGTAAAATAAGAAGAATTAGAATCATCGACCTCTTTTGGCATAGGGTCTGGGCGGTTGTGGCTACTTAGTCCAGGGCATGGAGCCACACTCTCCTTTGTGCACATTAATCTATTGTTAGTCTCCTTCAACTATAACACCATGTCATCCAAGATTAGTATAATTTCATCTTTGGTGTCATTCTCGTCAAGAAAGACATGATCCAAGAAAACCTTCATATGCTAATAAAGGTCTAATATGTATATATATATTTTTTTCTATCCAAGAGTGTGCGTTGTGTTCACTACCTCCATGACTTCAAAATCAAACAAACAATATGATGATCCCCCACTAGATATGTCTCCACCTTGCTTAGCTAATCCCTAATGTTTAGTGGGATTTGTTCATTGTATATTCATGTCGAGGAATCAACATGTTGTTCATATCGAGAGACCCTCGTTGAGTCATGATTACCACCCCATCTTATGAAATAAGCCCATTGTCCCATAATAGTTTCAAAAAATGAAATAGGAAGTGACACTAGATGACTAGCGGAAGCCACACAATAGATAAAGGAAGGTCGAAAAGTGGAATGCAATTGAGGGGAAAGAAAATACAAAGTCATAACTAGGGTGCCACAAAAAATTCCACAATGAGACGCCGAGAAGAAATATAATACATTGATGTGTCGAAGGGACTGCACTAAATGACCAACATTTGACCAGAATAATGGAGAATAATGCCTCGTACTCAGCGAGCCAAATCCCATTATGGCAGATAACGTAAATGCAGTGAGGCTTAGCCTAGCACATGTGCAAATCTCAGTAGGGATACAACCTAACTCCATGGAGGTTGTAGTCTGCATAACACAATGAATACCCACCAACTTGTTTAATATCACATTTCCCATCATTGTGGGGGAGGGAGGCACATCATCATCATGTTAAGCTCCCTCGAATTCTGGAAACGGTCGCTTAATTTATGGAAAGCTGCCTCTCCCAACGTGCCGATTTCTAAAAGCTGATCTGCAATTGTTTCCTTAATTTATGGAAACCAACTGCAGTAATTTCCCTAAATTACGGAAATCAACTGCAGATAATTAATTTCTTGTTAGGAGCTACTGAAGTGGTCCATTACTCCCACTGCAGTTCTCTACCATGATTTGTGGAACACTTGACACATAGCCAACAGAAGCTTGATGGAAGCTAGGTTATAAATATTTATGTTTTGTCCCCAAGCTCACTAACTCAACCCCTTCAGTTTTACACCATCAAGTTAGAGTGAAGAGAGCTTGGAAGTGCCTTCAGATTTTTCTCCACTATGTGTGCTCTCAAGCTAAGAGTCTCTCTACCCTTTCGTTGGAAACAGAGCATTTATTTGGTGCTAGAGTTTTTCTACCGCGGTAAATTTAGTTACCAGAGAATGCATTTCTAATCACAACCAATCGAAGGAGAGCTTTAGGCTGATGATTAATTTCATAAGGGTTCATTCATGTGTTTTGTTGGTGAAAACGTTTGACTTGTGTGGACCGGAGGTTATGGTTTCTTGCTGGTTTCTATTTGGGCATATTATTTTACTTTGCCATAAATCTTGTTGAAGACTCGTTGCATAGAAAGAAATAATATTTTTCATAGCGACGGAGTTTCATTACTTGAAGAAAAATATGAAGTTTTAAAGAGTTTCAGCAAAACAGAGGGAGTTTCAACAAAACAGACTGGAGTTTCAGCAAAACATATTTGTAGCGAAAGGTTTTCATACAGTGAAGCAGCCGGAAAATTTTTGCATACAAAATAGATTTGGAGAATAATTTCAACACCAATGGCTGGAGGTATTTAAGATTTACTGGGCAATTTTAATTTTTACTTTTCAATTCTTTTAAGTTTTTTTATTTTGCATTATAGAATCGATATTTAGCTAACATTTGGTATTAAAGCAACTTTATCTCTGCCTTGGTAATTATAGACATAGTTTGGCTAAATGTTTTATTTTTAAAAAAATTTCCGAATTAAAACATTTATTTGGAAATATGTCTACTCAATTTTTTGAATATAATATTTATTTAGTTTAATTATATGCAATTTGTAAAATATGCTCGTATTTAGTTTGCATGAATTTAATTATTTAAGCTTTAATTAAAACATGTTATTATGAATGAATATACGAGACCTATGGTTAAATGTAATGCATGAATATTGTAGTTTTATTCATGCAAATTATTAGTTGATTTTATGAAAATAATGTCTAGTGATCCATATAATTTTAATTGATTAGAGAATAGCCACAACATCTCTAATTAAATAAATTTATATATTATGATTGATTAGGATCACATAAAGAATAATTAGACATTAATTGTAATTAATTATATTAAATATAATAAATTTTATCCCACAGGAATTTTTGTTATATTTAAGTAATTAATTAGGATAAAATATTCATAACTTACCCACAAGAGTTATGAATTAATAGTTTTATCATAAAGTTCAAAACTAAGATAGAATTTGATAAATTCTATCATAAAGAATAATTTAATCTGCTTGAATTAAAAATTTAGTCCACAAACAATTTTTATGTCATTAGATTCAATTTTAAGCATGATTTACATTGGTAAAGCATGAAATTTTTTATTTATGCCTCAATTTTAACATAAGCATGTGATTTTATATTTTATGCAGTTGTACAACCTGCAAATTTCTCTGAAATTCGTACTGATATCCCTGAACTTAAGGGAGATAACTATAAAATATGGAAGGAGAGAGTTCTCCTTCATTTGGGGTGGATGGACATAAACTATGCTATTAGGAAAGACGAACCACCGGCACTCAATAATACCAGCACTGCAGCGGACATCACGCTTTATGAACGATGGGAACGATCTAATCGTCTAAGCATGATGTTCATTAAGACTAAAATTTCAGCTGGTATTCATGGTTCCGTTGAACAGCATGAAAAGGTCCGAGACTTGCTGAAATTCGTTGATGATCAATTCGTCACTTCAGAAAAGGCGCTAGCAAGCACCCTAATTATGAAGTTCTCATCCCTAAGGCTCACCAGTATAAAAGGTGTGTGTGAGCAGATCATGCAAATGAGGGACACTGTGGCTCAATTGAAGAAACTCGAGGTTGAAATATCAGAGTCTTTCCTGGTGCACTACATCCTGAACACCCTTCCACACCAATACGGACCCTTCAAAATCTCACACAATACACATAAGGATAAATGGTCAATTAATGAACTTATGACCATGTGTGTTCAAGAGGAAGAGAGACTGGTGATGGAAATGGGAGAAAGTGCAATGTCGGAAACGCGAGGAAAAGGCAAATCTCAAGCCAATCGGAAAGGGAAAGGTAAAATACCTCCCCAAACCGATATCAAGAAGGATTCCAAGTGTTTCTTCTATAAAAAGAAGGGACACATGAAGAAGGAATACGCCAAATTTCAGAAATGGCTTGCAGATAAAGGTAATCCAATCTCATTTTTTTGTTATGAATCTAATATGGTTAATGTCAATATTAACACCTGGTGGATTGATTCTAGATCAACAATTCACATTTCGAATTCCTTGCAGGGTTTGCAAAACCTAAGGAAGCCAGTGGGAAGTGAGCAAAGCATCTTATCAGGAAACAAGATGGGCTCACATGTGGAGGCTATAGGAACATGCTATTTAACTTTAAGTAGTGGCTTTGTTTTAGAATTAGAAAAGACCTTTTATGTACCAAGTTTTTCTAGAAATTTGATTTCAGTTTCAAGGCTTGTACCTTTTTGATATTCCGTTAAATTTTTAGAAACATCCTTAAGTTTATTTTATAATTCTGATTATGTTGGGAATGGTATTCTGTCTAATGGTATTTACTGCATTAATTTACAAAAAAAATTCACTTATGATTCAATGCATGTTCACACTGGTATTAAAAGATGTGTTATTGATGAAAATTCCTCTAAATTATGGCACAGGAGACTAGGTCATATCTCCATAGAAAGAATTAAAATATTGGTAAATGAAGGAGTACTTAATACTCTAGATTTTACTGATTTTGAGACTTGTGTGGACTGCATAAAGGGAAATCAGACCAACAAGTCAAAGAAAGGTTCCAATAGGAGTTCAAACATTTTAGAGATCATACATACTGATATATGTAGTCCAGACATGGACTCACATGGTCAGAGATACTTCATCTCCTTTATAGATGATTACTCATGATATATGTATCTCTACATGCTTCATAAAAAGAGCGAAGCATTAGATGCCTTTAAAATCTTTAAGGCTAAAGTATAGAATCAATGTGGCAAGAAAATTAAGATCGTGAGATCAGATAGAGGTGGAGAATATTATGGTAGATACACAAAAGATGGACAAGCACCTGGGCCATTTGCAAAATTTCTTCAAGGGCATGGGATTGTTGCCCAATACACCATGCCTGGTTCACCCGACCAGAATGGTGTAGCAGAAAGAAGAAACAGAACATTATTGGACATGGTGCGGAGTATGCTTAGCAGCTCCAATATTCCTAAATTCTTGTGGAATGAAGCACTTAAGACAACAGTGTATATATTAAACCAAGTTCTAACCAAGGTTGTTCCTAAAACGCCATTTGAATTATGGAAAGGTTAGAAACCGAGTTTGCGACATATACGCGTTTGGGGATGCCCGTCTGAAGTGAGAATATATAATCCACAACAAAATCAGTTGGACCCAAGGACCATTAGTGGGTATTTCATTGGATATGCTGAAAGGTATAAAGGTTACAGATTTTACTGTCCATCTAACAGCACTAGGATTGTGGAATCAAGAAATGCAAAGTTTCTTGAAAATGACTTGATCAGTGGGAGCGATCAAACCAGGAACATAGTTTCTGAGAATGATCATTCAGAATTTCAACCTTTCACCTCAAGTGATAGCTTGTTTATTGTTCACAGCACCCCTCAAGTACAAACTAGTGTTGAACAACCAATTGTTGAAGTTCCACAAGCTGCTGACAACATTCCAATAGATCAAATAGTTCAAGAATTGCCAAGAATTCTTGAACAATGAGCTGAAACACATACTTCTCATGAAGATGGTGGTACAACATTAAGAAGATCTACTAGACCAAAGAGATCAGCAATTACTGATGATTATAGTGTGTATCTGCAAGAATCTGACTACGACATTGGACCCGAAAATGATCCTGAGTCTTTTTCACAAGCCATGAGTTGCAAAGAATCATAAGGATGGTACGATGCCATGAAGGAAGAGATGAATTCTATGAAGAGTAATGTTGTCTTGGATCTTGTTGAGTTGCCTAATGGTGCAAAAGCCAATGGATGTAAATGGGTCTTTAAGACAAAGAAAGACTCATTGGGCAACATTGAGAGATACAAGGCAAGACTTGTTGCAAAGGGATTCACTCATAAATAAGGAATCGATTACACAGAGACTTTCTCTCCCGTATCTAAGACATATTCCTTGCATGTTATTATGGCATTAGTAGCCTAGAGTTGCACCAAATGGATGTGAAAACGACATTTCTTAATGGAGATCTAGAGGAGGAGGTTTACATGAAACAACCTAAAGGATTCTCCTCTAGTGATGGTGAACATTTGGTTTGCAAGCTCAAGAAGTCATTATACAGATTAAAACAAGCATCCCGCCAATGGTATTTGAAATTTCATAATGTAATTTCTTCTTTCAGTTTTGTAGAAAAAATTATGGATGAATGTATATACCTTAAAGTGAGTGGGAGTAAAATATGTTTTCTTGTTTTATATGTGGATGACATTTTTCTAGCAACCAATGATAAGGGTTTGTTGCATGAGGTGAAACAATTCCTCTCTAAAAGTTTCGATATGAAGGATATGGGTGAGGCATCTTATGTCATTGGCATTAAGATTCATAGAGACAGATTTCGAGGCATCTTGGGTCTATCTCAGGAAACCTATATTAATAAAATTTTAGAGATATTTCGGACGAAGGATTGTTCACCAAGTGTCGCTCCTGTTGTGAAGGGTGATAGGTTCAGTTTGAACCAATGCCCGAAGAACGACTTTGAAAGGGAACAAATGAAGAACATTCCATATGCTTCTGTTGTCGGAAGCCTAATGTATGCTCAGGTCTGCAAAAAGACCTGACATTGCATTTGTTGTGGGAATGTTGGGATGATATCAGAGTGATCCAGGTTTAGACCACTGAAGAGCTGCAAAGAACGTAATTAGGTACCTTCAAGGAACCAAAGACTACATGCTTATGTATAGACGGATGGACAATTTGGAAGTGATTGGCTACTCATATTCTGACTTTGCTGGATGTGTTGATTCACGCAAATCAACATCAGGATACATTTTTTTGATGGTTGGTGGAGCTGTATCATGGAGGAGTGCCAAGCAGACCTTGATTGCCACTTCCACTATAGAAGCCGAATTCGTCTCCTGTTTCGAGGCTACTTTACATTGTGTATGGATTAAGAGTTTCATTTCTGGGCTTAGACTTATGGATTCTATCTCTAAGCCATTGAGAATATATTGCGACAATTCAGCTGTTGTTTTTATGGCTAAGAACAACAAAAGTGGGAGTCGAAATAAACACATCGACATTAAGTATTTAGCTATAAGGGAACATGTTAAAGAAAAGAAAGTGGTCATTGAGCACGTTAGCACTAAGTATATGATCGTTGATCCTTTGACTAATGGCATGCCACTGTTTAAATTCAAGGATCATGTAATGAATATGGGACTTGGTTCCATTATGTAGTTTCTCATTGTATGAACAATGTTATTTTAATGAAATTCTTAAATTCTGTGATGTTTTTCTCATATTTATGTGCACCTTAATTTGGTTTGAGAGAATTCATCTATGTAGGACCAAGAATAAACATAGGGTTTATTCATTACGAAATTGTTTCCACATAAATTTTAATAAAAATAAATACATAGTAATACATGGAAGATAATACTCGTCATTAGAGGACTTATTTCCATGATTCATGTATCTATTACTTAATACAGATTATCAATGGGTTTTAAGATGAGACATTAAGGTTGGAAGTATGGACCAAGTGGGAGAATGTTAAGCTCCCTCGAATTCTGGAAACGACCGCTTAATTTCTGGAAAGCTGCCTCTCCCAACGTGTCAATTTCTAAAAACTGATCTGCAGTTGTTTCCTTAATTTATGGAAACCAACTGCAGTAATTTCCCTAAATTACGGAAATCAACTGCAGATAATTAATTTCTTGTTGGGAGCTACTGAAGTGGTCCATTACTCCCACTGCATTTCTCTACCATGATTTGTGGAACACTTGACACATAGCCACCAGAAGCTTAATGGAAGCTAGGCTATAAAGATTTCTGTTTGGTCCCCAAGCTCACTAACTCAACCCCTTCAATTTTACACCATCAAGTTAGAGTGAGCAAAGCTTGGAAGTGCCTTCAAATTTTTCTCCACTGTGTGTGCTCTCAAGCTGAGAGTCTCTCTACCCTTTTGTTGGAAACGAAGCATTTATTTGGTGCTAGAGTTTTTTTACCACGGTAAATTTAGTTACCAAAGAATGCATTTCTAATCACAGCCAATCGAAGGAGAGCTTTAGGCTTATGATTAATTTCGTAAGCGTTCATTCATGTGTTTTGTTGGTGAAAACGTTTGACTTGTGTGGACTGGAGGTTATGGTTTCTTGCTGGTTTCTGTTTGGGCATATTATTTTACTTTGCCATAAATCTTGTTGAATACTCGTTGCATAGAAAGAAATAATATTTTTCATAGCGACGGAGTTTCATTACTTGAAGAAAAATATGAAGTTTTAAAGAGTTTCAGCAAAACATATTGGAGTTTCAGCAGAACAGACTGGAGTTTTAGCAAAACAGATTGGAGTTTCAGCAAAACAGATTTGTAGCGAAATATTTTCATACAGTGAAGCAGCCGGAAAATTTTTGCATACAAAATAGATTTGGAGAATAATTTCAACACCAATGGCTAGAGGTATTTAAGATTTACTGGGCAATTTTAATTTTTACTTTTCGATTCTGTTTAAGTTTTTTATTCCGCATTATAGAATCGATATTTAGCTATCACCTCACCCATTAAAGGAGGTGTTGTCAACTTCACCCTCCCCACCATAGCTCGCACATCGAGTTACCCTATACGAGGGAAAAATATTAGTTTGTTTTATTAAATATTTGTTTGCATATATTAAATAAATATATATTTTATTTGAAAAATAAATATGTACTTTAATAGTTTATTTTATCATTTTAATACTGATGTGAAATAATAATAATAATAATAATAATAATAAATTTTATGATGTAAAAATATAATTTAAATTATAACCCTAAGGGTTAGCTCAATTGGTCAAAATCGCGTTGTTAAAGCACCTTTTCTATTGAGAGGTACTCACTGGTTCAATTCTCTCGAAACCCTTGGGGTCGATTTTTGTGGTTAAGTCGATAGAAAATGATCCCTTTGGGTGGATCTACCTGGTACAAATATTTCGTGGATGAAGTAGCCACCGATCTTCAGGGTTCATGAACCTCATAGAAATTTGATTTTATTAGCTATGTATTAGGGTTAGTTGCTATGTTGACTATAACTTTTAAATATGTATGTTTTTCCTATATAATTTTCTCATTAAACTTTGTTATACCCCTCACTAGAACTAGGGATTCCCAATTTCTAATATGCAAATTCCACCTCATTACAATATACAAGTAAGTTATGCAATGTTAGGAAAAATATTTCTCTTTTCTATTTCTTTCCTTTTGTAACTCTTATAACTCATTTAGATGATCCCATCTTTTTTTCTCACATCTCAACTAGTGTAAATTGGGTTTTAGTTGCACTATTACATATTTTGCATGTCAATGTATGCTAAGTTTCACATAGTTTTATTCTTTAAAATTCACATATCTATTGAAGTTATCTATGTAACGATATTATTTTCTCTATTTTTATATTTATATAAAAAAAATTCTTAACTTTTTAAAATTTTCTTTTTCTTTTTTCGCACTTATTTTCTTTTATATCCCATTCTTCAAAAAATTTCCATTTTCACATTGTTTTTTTTTTGTAAGCTTGGTAGTGCCTTCCTTTTTCATTATATTAATAGCAAGTTACAACCAATTTTAAAGATAGCTAGGTGGCATCAAATTTCCCAGAGGGAAACCAAGTTTATTAGCCACCTAACAACATGGTATGTCATCCAAAAACAATAATTTTTAAGTCTTTCTATCCACGCTATATATGACTGAGTCTTTTCATATCCTACCAACTAATTTCCTAGTGGCATGACTATCTATACATTGAAAAGTAAAAGCTATCAACATACTTGAAAACATAAATATAAAAACTACGCAGAGAAACATCTAATAATATAATCTTCTTCATCAGCAGAAGCAGAGTCCATCGGTGTCGAGTCCTTTGCATTAGACCCCTAGAAGTATGTTTAAGAAAGGATGCAAGGTAGGTGGTTTTCAATGCATCGGAGGCACCCATCCTATTTCTGCATATGGAACAAGAGTTTCTGAAACTCTTGTAGTCCGGGATATGCTGCACTACAGTGGCCATGCTCATATAAATATGCTCCAGGGCTTTGCCCAGTATACCCTTCATAGACCAATAAAGGAAAAAGGGTATTCTTAAAGTGAGTAGTGTGGCCTCTAGTATGCCCAGGATCAGGCAATAAGGTCTACCAATCCTCTACATTGATCTCCGTTGAGCCTACCTGGTGGTTCAGATCCGCCTCCCATTCCTCAATTAAATTTTTTTATTTCTTCATTTGTGGTCTTGTGGCAAGCCTCTACTGCTTCATTAATGATGTTCGTTATAGGCTTCCTGCCTCTTGGTTTTCCTCGGGATGAATTGGGATTCCCGACTGATTCCTTACGTGTACTTTTCCTTCCTCGACCCGTCAAGGTTGTGATTCTAGTTCTGTCCACTACACAATCCATGGTTGCAGTCCTATGGTTTATGGATTTATTATATGACAGAGTCCTACTAGGCGGTAGACCGAGCCCGAAGCAGCTCTTCTTGCAGGATTTCTTACCAACCTTCCCACCTGCCCAGAGATCAATAAAAAACCGTAATTCTAGAACATGGGTATGAATAACCTTGATTTCTTCCCAAGAAGTTAGAAAAATGTTCCCTGATACGAACCAGAGGCCTGTCAGCATATATCGTGACCAACAATTATTATGCACCATACTTTAGTATAAACCCTATAGGTCTTTGGTCCACCAATACCTATAGTATTAAAATGCAGACTATACATAGAAAAACTCATAGGGGGAGGGCCGGAAGGTTTGCACCTGCAGAGCAAAGGCTAGGATAGCCCAAAAATAGGATAGCCCCCCCTCACCGACGTATACACCAACAATATGTCCCAACTTGACTCAAAATCCGAGAGGCCATAAGCTCGAAACCACACAATATTACCTCGGAGCCATTCCCGGTTGAACCAGGTCATTTTAAGAACTATGGAATTGATGACCGCGATAAGGCCCTAGATTAATACCCTTTGGGAAAACAAAATACCAAAAAAGAAAGAGACATGAAAATTTACAAGCAAATTGCCATATTTTCTCCGAAAAACAGACACGTGCATCACTAAGATAGTACACAAACCCTCTAACCCCAACAAATTCAGACCAAGAAAACCTAATTCCCTTACCCAGGAGACTTGGAGCATAGAGAAAAGGGAGGAGTGATGGGATACATACCATATTTCCAATGTGAAGGGTTGTTGAAGGCTCACCATTTCCAGCCTCCCTGACTTTCTGTGAAACCATAGACCGATCACCAACTCTTGTCGATCCCGGGCCAGAGGTTCCCCACCAAAACACCGCATGCAAACAACTTGATGCCAAAGCCTTGAATGGATATCACTGTCGCCACCCGCGATAATATTAACAACCTTCATGCATGAAGCTTCCCTGACAGCATTGTCATGCATGTGGAAGGTGATGGGCTTGTCCTTTGAGGCGACTATCATTAAATGGGATAGATATGCCTTAGATCGAGTAAACACCGCGATCGTGGAATCTTTTCAGGAGTCAGCGTGCTCCATGAACTGTTTATCTTGTCTTGCTCGAGAATCTCTTGGAGGTGTTCCAGACTTCCTTCCCTAGGTTGAAGAGGCAAGGTAAACTCCAAAGGTTCGTTTTGGTGTCAACAAATCGATTTCCTTTGTGCTTGACATGCATTTTGATGACATAGTCAAAGTTTTGAATAAGATCCCTCGGCTCCTGCACCAACCTAGCAGTTCTCCAACTGTGACCAAGCTTGTCCCATTTAGTCCCCTACCTCAGTTTTTTTAGAGTGTTGGTTACTAGTTGGGAGTCTCCTTCCACTACTAGTTTTTTGTACCCTAGCCTGATAGCCAGGATCATGCCTTGGTGGGCACCAAAAATTCTACTTCATTATTACTTGCATGGCCGCAGTCATCCACATAAATGAGTCTAATATTTTCTCTTTAGTATTGAAAGAGTCCTTCGAAACCTGTCGAACTTGGATTTCCTTTTGAGGCTTTGTCAAAGCTTAGCTTTATAAACCCCTTTGGTGGCATGATGAAGATCTAAGCTAAATCCACCCTACTCGGTATCATTTTCCAGGAGTTTGGAGCAATCATAGTCAGGGCAAGTTTTAGGCACTATAGAATTCTAGCCTTGTGGGGAGGAACTTGCTAGTCATCTGGTAGTTGTTTCTCTGCTAAGATGATTTCACGAATATTTCTAGTTATCCCTTCCCACACTAGCTCTTGATTCTGTCTCCTGTTATTAAATATCATGTGATTTCTCTCTTTCCAAATGGCCCAAAGAGTAAAGCATGTAGCTAAGTCCCAGGCTCGGTTAAGGATCATGCTAGAGAAAAGGCCTTGTTGTGAAAGAAGAATGGATTCTTTAATGCTTTGGGGATATTGATCTATTCTGCCGGAGATATATTCCACTTGGTTCCAATTTTGAGTGGCGAAGGGAACGAATTAAGAAGTTGTCTAGGTCCTCAGTGTGTTGACCACAAAGGATACAGTACGAAGGTCCATAGAAACCTCTTTTTTGGAGTTTATCTCAGGTTAGGATTCTGGCCTTGCAGACCAGCCAAAGAAATAAGGAAACTCTTGGCCACCACCTCCCCCCTGTTGAAAAGTGTAACTTGGATCGGTCTTCGTATTGACTATGTAATTATGTATTTATGTAAAGAAGAATACAAAGATAATAAAATATATTTTGTATATACTTGCTTCATAGGTTTCATGAGCAAGAATTTTTATTGTAGGTCAATGTTAGGTCCTTATATTACTAATATAGTCCCTTATTGTTGTTAGTGTAACCCCCTTATTGTTATTGTTGTACCCTTGTAACCCCCATACTGTTATTATTGTGCCCTTACATTATTATTGTTAGGTCAGCTAGGATTACATTGTGGCCCCACTAGGATTATATTGTGGCCCCATGGACTCCTATATATACAGAGGAGGTTTTGTCGTTTGTATCATCCAAGAATTGTTCATTTATGTAATGTATTGGAAGTTTCCCCCTCGAAGTGGCTGATTTCTAAGGCGTTGATCTCTCTTTTATTCTATTTTTGGAGCTGGTTTCACAACATTTGGTATGAGAGCTTTGGATTCTAGGGATTCGCTGCTCCAAATAGGTCATCGTGGAATTTTCACTATAAATTTTTTTCTACGAAGGTTTAGAAGCTGAAATGTTTAGAGTGCGAAGCCGAAATCCTAAGGAACATCTTTGCAAAATTTGAGAGCTTGGTTCACAATATTTTCGGAGATATGATCTGTGGAAATTGGGGCTTTTTGCAAACTTCTGAATTTAACCCAAACAGGTCATTGCAGAATTTTTGCCATAACTATTTTTCTACGAGTGTTCAGAAGCTCAAATTTTCATAGAGCGAAGCTGAAGGCCTAGGGAACCTTCTATGAAAATTTCAGATCTTGGTTCACAATATTTGGGGAGATATGATCTGCGAAAGTTAGGATTTTTTAAGGGTCCCAAAATTCATATCAAAGAGGTGACCGTGGGAAAAACATCATAACTCTCTCTCTAAGCATCGGCCTGGGATTCTGTAAAAAGTGGCCATAATTACACGGACTATAGTTTTCGTTATATCAATTTCAGAGCCGAAGGAGGAAACAGTGACACGTGGCAAGTCGTACAAGTTTTCTCTACTGAACCAGTCCATAATTAGGTCATCGTAGGAGATTGGGCATAACGTTGTATTCAAGAATCCAAATCAGGTCAGACCTGTGGCATTCGAAATAAGATTCAAAGGGCTACTTTAGGGCCAAATTTCAGATATTGAAGATCCAAAATCATAGAGATAATTCAGTTTCAATATCAAGCTCCTAAAAATCAAGAAAAAGGTGTGTATTTTTTTTTCAAATTGCATAAGTCTTGTTTTAAAAATCAGTTTTAAGTGATTCCAAAGGCCTACTGAGCATAGATATCAGTATTGGGTTCTAAAATTCCTCCTAAAAATAATTCAAAACCCATTAAGCCCTCAAATTAATCTACTATGACTCATGAAGATGAAGAATTGCAACATGATCTATCAAAATTACAAGGGCAAGTGCACCAAAATTTGCTCTCGCAAAGAGAAACAAAAAATGAAATGGATGCTTTGAATAAAAGCATGGAAGCTAAGATGGATGGTTTCAAGAAAGGCATGGAAGCTACGATGGATGGTTTCAAGAATTGTATGGAAGAAAAAATGGATGGTATGGAAGAAAAAATGGAAGGTTTGAAGGAAGTTTTGTCAAAGTTGATGCAAGAAATGATTCCTAATGGAAAAAAGATAGTAGAGGAAACTCATGATGAGAAAAAAATAAATGTTAATCGTGATTTCATAAACTCTAATGTTGGATTAAAGAACCACCATATTCCAAAGATGGATATTAGGAAGTTTAATGGCAAGGATCTCGTAACATGGATACTATAGATGGAGCAATATTTTGACCTCAATAATGTGCAAAACACAAAAAAGGTATGCATTGCAACCTTACATTTATAACAAAATACATTTGTATGGTATCGATGGATTTTCTTCCGTAAAAAAATGTCACTTGGTAAATTTTTACGGAGGAAATGATAGCCCATTATGAGGATACAAAGAGCAACACCTTCTTTAGCCAATTGATAAATCTCAAACAAAAGGGTTCAGTGGCAGAGCACATTGAGGACTTCCAAAAATTGAATATAAGGGTAACTGATATTCCAGAGGAACACATTATTGATATCTTCATAGGGACTTTAAAGGATAATATCCAACATGAATTTCACGTTTGGGAACCAGATTCATTAAAGAAGGCATTCAGGTTGGCAAGAAAAATTGAATGTAAAATTATGGAGACAAGGAAGCCTACCACTCACATCTATAGAGATGGAAGTATTGCTACTCCTAGACTTCCACAACCTACAAGGTTGAAACCACAACAATTGGAAGAAAAAAGAGAAAAAAAGCTTTGCTACAGTTGTGATAGCAAATACACTAAAGGTCATAAGTGCGCTGAGAAGAAATTATTTTACATAGATTGTGAAGAGGATGAAGAAAATGAACAAGAAACTTCAAAAGAAGATGATATACACATGGAAGAAACCCTAGAAGAAGAAGAAATGAGTCCGACCATATTATGTAATGCATTGGCAAGAATTACCACTCCTCAAACTCTCAAGATAGAAGGATATATCAAGAAGAAAAAGAAAATAATGTTGATTGATTCGGGAAGTACCCATAGTTTTATCCATTGTAAGGTAGCCAAGGAATTGATTTTTTTCCTATAACCAGCACCATAATGTCAAGTGATGGTTGCAAATGGAGGAACTATAAATTGCTATGGAAAATTCCATGATATCAAGCTATCCATGGGGGAATATGTATTGAATAGTCCAATGCTTTCCATCCCAATGGAAGGTGCTGATTTGTACAAGGAGTACAATGGTTACAATCTTTGGGGACGGTAGCTTTTAATTTTCAAGAACTTTTCTTGAATTTTTTTCAGGAAGGAAAGGAAATCGAATTACGGGGTATCACAGGGAAGCCTGGAAATATAATAATCTCTAATGTCATGAAAAAGCTTCTGAAGAAAGAACAACGAGGCATAATTGCACAATTATGCTTACTAGAAGTTCCAACATCAAAATCATTTATTTCTCCAGATCTCCAAAAAGTCTTGGAAAATCATTCCAAGGTGTTTGATACTCCCAAAGGACTCCCACCTATTCGTGATCATGATCATGCTATTCATTTGATTCCAGGAATATTTCCTCCAAACATCTAGCCTTACAGATATCCTTATGTCCAAAAGAGTGAAATTGAACGTATGATTGCAGAAATGTTAGAGGCTGGTATAATTCAACCTAGTCAAAGTTCTTTCTCTGCTCCAGTAGTATTGGTGCACAAGAAGGATGGATCATGACGCATGTGTCCAGATTATAGGGAGCTCAATAAGCTCACTATTAAAGATAAATTTCCCATTCCTGTGATTGATGAATTATTGGATGAATTACATGGAGCAATTTATTTTACCAAGTTGGATCTTCGTTCAGGATATCATCAAATTAGAACGAAGACTGAAGATATTCCAAAAACAACATTTCGAACTCATGAGGGTCATTATGAATTTTTGGTCATGCCTTTTGGCCTTACCAATGCACCTTCTACATTTCAAGGGTTGATGAATTCCATTTTCAAACCCCTCCTTAGAAAATTTGTGCTAGTATTTTTTGATGATATACTAATCTAAAATAGGTCTTGGAAGGATCATGTTGAACATGTTGACAGGGTGCTCAAACTATTGCAGGAGAAACAATTATATGCAAAAACATCCAAATGTTTCTTTGGAGTACAAGAGGTGGAATATCCGGGTCATATTGTATCTCACGAGGGTGTTAAGGTAGACCCTAACAAAATTAAAGCCATTAAGGAATGGAAAGTCCCCACGACCATAAAGCAGTTGCGCAAATTTCTCGTGTTAACAGGGTATTATCGCAAGTTTGTTAAGAATTATGGGAGAATAGCAGCACCTCTAACAACATTATTGAAGAAAGATGCATTTTCATAGACTCCTGAAGCAACTAAGGCCTTTGAACATCTTAAAGAGGCAATGTGCCTAGCACCGGTCTTAGCTATGCCAGACTTCACAAAAACCTTTATTGTGGAATGTGATGCCTCAGGAAATGGAATTGGTGCAGTTTTAATGCAGGAAGGAAGACCCATTGCTTTTGAAAGTCGTCTAATCAAAGAAAATTATTTACAAAAACCTATTTATGAGAAGGAAATGTTAGCAATATTGCATGCACTAAAGAAATGGCGAACTTACCTAATGGGAAGACACTTCAAGGTAAAAACTGATCATGATAGTCTTAAACACTTTTTGGAACAAAGACTATCTTCTGAAGAGCAACAAAAATGGGTCACAAAGATGTTGGGTTATGACTTTGAAATAATCTACAAAAAAGGAAAGCTTAATGTTGTTGCAGATGCACTCTCAAGAAAGAATGAAGAGGTGGAAGCATTGCTTTGTGCCATTTCTATTATCCAACTGGATTGGATAACCGAAGCAAGAGATGAATGGAAGAAGGACAAAGATGTATGGACACTCATTCAAAAGTTGCAGCAAGATCCTAGTACATCTGATACATTTAGATGGAAAAATGATTCCTTATGGTACAAAGATCGCTTATATCTTTGTAAGAATTCCCAACTAAAACAAAAGATTCTTCTGGAATTGCACACTTCTCCTTTAGGAGGACACTCAGGATTTTTAAAAACTTACCACAGGGTGAAGAAAGATTTTTTTTGGGATGGCCTTAAATCTGATATTCAAAAGTTTGTGGCTGAATGTTTGGTTTGCCAGCAGAATAAAGTGGAAACAATTAAGACCCCGGGACTTCTACAACCTTTATCCATTCCAAGTCAACGTTGGGAGGAGATTTCAATGGATTTTATCACAGGTTTACCTAAGTCTGAAGGAAAGAGTGTCATCATGGTCGTAGTTGATAGACTTACCAAGTATGCACACTTTTGTGAATTATCTCATCCATTTAAAGCAAGTACAGTTGCTACTAAATTTATGGACACAATTCAAAAGCTACATGGAAACCCAAGGGTTATTGTGAGCGACAGAGATCCCATTTTTACTGGAAATTTTTGGACAGAGTTATTTTCTTGTTTGGGTACTCAATTAGCTCATAGCTTATCTTATCATCCTCAATCCGATGGTCAAACTGAGATAGTAAATAAATGTTTGGAAGGATATCTTCATTGTTTTGTATCTGTCTTTCCATACTGCAGCAAAAATGACCCCATTTATGGCACTTTATGGATATCATCCACCATCCATCACATATTCTTTAAGGGAAAATTCTAGGGTTCAAGCACATATAGCATCAACAAGAAGTTCTCCAACTCTTAAAGGATAACCTAAATTTGGCACAAAATCAAATGAAACAACAAGCAGATCAACATCGCAGTGAGAGAAGTTTTGATGTGGGATACTGGGTATTTTTACGGCTACAACCATACAAACAAATCTCCCTTAAGCAAGCTAAGAAGGATAATAAATTATCACCAAATTACTATGGTCCTTACAAGGTGTTGCAAAATATTGGTACTATGGCATACAAATTGGAGCTTCTTTCTTCTTCGCGAGTGCATTCAGTTTTCCATGTTTCATGCTTAAAAAAGGTTATAGGGGACAAACTTCCAGTTCAAACAATATTTCCAGAACTTAATGAGGAAGGAAAAACCATATTGGAACCTAAAGTAGTCATGGAAACAAGAACTCGACAGCTACGAAATCGATCAATTTCAGAGTATCTCATAAAATGGAAGAACTTACCCACTTAAGATTCTACATGGGAGGATGAGAATTTTATACAGAAGCACCCGAAGCTACTCATGCATTGAAGACAACACTTTTTTGAAGGAGAGGAGCATGTTAGGTCCTTATATTACTAGTATAGTCCCTTATTGTTGTTAGTGTAACCCCCTTATTGTTATTGTTGTACCTTGGCTTGTTGTACTATACAACAACCCTCCTTTTTTCTTAATTTTAGAATAAAATTCATTTAGAAATAGGATCCCTTTTTCTTTTTTTTATAGAAATAAAAGAATTAGAAATAAAGATTCATTGTTTTGAAAAAGCTCATCTTTGTTTGTATATAAACCAAATACAACATTCAAAACTTCCGACCCGATCCAATATAAAAGACCTTATCATAAAAAACAATTCAAGTGTAAAAGTCCAATGAATAATAATCGCAATCGGAAATCAGAGGAATCCTAAAAGGAAAACTCAACATATAAACCCAAATCCTCCGATGCGATTAGTTCGATCGCAAAACTTCAATCGCAAAGAGTTTAAGTTATCCATTTACATACTTCCGATGCGATGCGACCAATCGCAATCGCATGATCGGAACACTTTTTAATAAGTTCTTTGCGGTCAATTTCAAATTCTCCGATCCGATGCGCGTTATTATAAAAAACACTTTTCAAAAGGAAAACAAACATTTGCTTTTTTAAATGGGAAAAACTTTTATATGGTAGACCCCACCATCGGAAATCGGAGAAAGCCATTAACAATTCTTTTCGATTGAAACTCCCCGATTGCGATCTATAACCATCTAATCGGAAATCGGAAAAGTTTGCAATCGCAATCAGCCAATCGAAGAAATCTGTATTATGATATTTATGCACCATTTGAAAACTTTCGATACGATTAATACATAACATTTATTATATTCAAAGAATTCAAGATAGGTAAATATTATAATATTTCACAAAGCGTCAAATCTCCAATTGTACGTTGGTATTCAATAGCAAATCAAATGAATATTGGTTGATGATTCGGTTTTAAATACATGAGTGTGACCCAAAAAGAACATTTACGTGTTATACGAGACCAATAAATAATGAATCATAAGTTCATAATCGTTCCGTTCAAGTTGCTTGTTGGTCACGACTGAAAGTTTATTGTCTTGCAGAATCAAGGAACACTGAACCCTTTTGTTCACAGACAAAGGGAAATAGTATCAAACACAGAAATGTCGAAGAGAGCGAGGAGAACCAAGACTGTTGTTCCCGTTAAGTTTGTTGAGACTCCTACAGTGTCAAAAGAGAAGCCAACAAAACTGAGATTAGTTACAGATACATCATGCCAAGGGCTCGGAAGAATGACGTGGGAAGGAGTTTATAATCTATTGGAGAAATAAAACCCCAAAGTCACAGTGGAAAAGGCATCAGTTCCAGATGAAGATAGCTTAGATTCTGACTCTGAGATTACTGAAAAATCACTTGCAAATTCATTTCTACATCGAATTGCAGCCAGAGAAAGCATCATGCCTTATTATGATGTGATTCGATGGGTCATCGATAGTGTGAAAATAAAGGACAGAATGTTTGTTTCAGCTTCTGGAGTGTCTTTTGGGTCGTTTAAAGCAGAAGACATTAAGGCAATGTATCATCTTCCTGATCCGCAGAAGGTGTATAACAAAGAATTTATCAAAGATTTTGCTGATAATAATAAAGTTCAATCTGATCCTATCAAAGATTGGAGGAAAAATCCTGAGAAGCACAGAAATGAAGCATCCGGTATGTATTCTGTAGATTCCCTCTTACCTCCATATTGCTATGCCACTGCCATGATGTGTAGATTATTTGGTAATGATAATTCCGCTAGGTTTTCTATACAAATGGTCCCATTAATCTTAGCTGCTGTCAATTCCGACATTATGGACTGGGCTGTTATTCTCTCTGATAGAATGGCTAATAGAATACTCGAGTACAGACAAGATAAAACCGCTGGAAATTCCACTCCTTTTTTCTTTTGTGCCTATATTCTAGATGGTCTTTGTTTTAATTCTGAGTTTCCCTTGTTGGGATGGAAATGGACTCCCAAATATCCCACCCCGATTCATGTATATCATAAACTTCTTTGGAAAGTTCATTTCCAAGATAATGTGTATAGAATATGTCATGGTTTCCTTATCCCTGTCTTTCAAACCATTTTCGATCGCTTCCCTCCTAGACTCTCAGACAAAGCCAAAGCTGACTTATCCTCAATAGGAGATTGGTTTGGAGAAGAGAAATTCACATACATCAAGATTTTTGGGAGTATTGTGGAACCCCATGTTCTCCCTCTTATTGTTCCAGACAAACTTCTCGCCCAGGAAATATCCTATCAATTAACAGTTGAAGGAATATCCAGAGCTCTAAACAATAGTAAGAAAATAATGTGGCCTCCATTCCCATTCAATTGTGGTCAGTTTACTTTGAATGACTTCAAACATGCAGAAAAGGAAGTCGCCAAAATAAAGGGTTGTAAATTTGCAACCATTCCAGGGAGACAGTATGATCCACGACAGATAGCTTTTAATGTTACTGCTTCAGTTTCGATTGCTCGATTTGAGCATGAACCAGATGAGTTTGATGATTTGTTTGTTTCATTGAATGATTTTTCTCAAGTTTATGATTTGGCCAAATCTAAATTCCAGAAGGAAGAAATGAATAAAGTTTTGTTATTTAGAAGTCAAAGATTGTTGAAAGTTCCTCTAGACCAACTGAGAATTCCTATACAAGGGTCAGAAACATAGGGTATATCTGGCAAAACACCAGGAGAAACATCTGCCGGTAAAGTCACTACACAATCGGCTACTAACCAGCCTACTGTACATACTGAAAAGGTGAGCACTGATGGCAAACCTGATGTTCAGAAAGGGAATACTGATGGCAAATCCGATGTAAATACTGATCAGCAGTCCACAGCTCAAACAAAGAAAAAATGCACAAGTACTGATACTAATGTGCATAATCAAAAAGGAGGATCAGATAGCAAAACCATTGAGCAGGGAACAAATACAGAGAAAACAGATACACAATTGGAAGGAAAAGAAAATACTGAGAAAATTATAGACTCTGCTGATCTTAATGTTTCTTCTCAATTGTTGAAACAATATGATCAATTTGCTCAGCAATTAGGACTGCAGGATAAAGATAAAGGGCAAGAAGATCAGGACGTCGAAATCATTCCTGAACATCCTACAGGGCAGATTGTATTGAATATTGAGGAGATCCCTCCTTTGGATGTATTTTATAGCCCTAAACATAAGGCTGTTGTTAGAAAACAGAGAAAAAGAAGGAAGATGGATCAGGACATGTTTTCCACTCCACAGGAGAAGTTCATGAATATTGTCTACAAGAATATTGAAGTAAATCCATCTGGGGATCTCACTAAGTTGTCTCAATATACAAGAGCATATAGTGCTGCAACAATAGATAAAGCTGCAGAAGTTTCTCAGTTAATGAATCAAAAAGATCTCCATATAGCTTTTCTTGAAGAACAAGCTAATGAAAGTCAGCAAAAGATTTCTCAATTGGAACAACGATTACAGGATCAAGAACTCAGATCTAAAGAGTTAGAAGAACAGCTTGCCACAGAAAAGAAGAAAGTTGATGAGCAAGTTTTAGGCAAACAACAACAATTGAATCAAGAAATTTCCAAGTTACAAGATTTATTGCAAAATGAGAAGAATGCAAAGATCATACAGGAAAAAGAATTTCAAGCAGCTTTAGAGAGGTTCAAAGATTTCCCTAAATTAAGTGAATTCAAATCGGAAGCTCTTGAAGTTAATAAACTGATGTCTCAGCAATTGAATGAATTTTGTGCAAAATTATCACAGGCAGAACCATTTTGTGATATTACCTCATCCTTGATCCAGAACATTATTACTCTCAGGCAAGAAATTGATGATGCTGATGAAAATATTTTTGAATTTCTTACTTGGCAAGATACAGAAAAAGGAAGAGAAGCTAATCTTCCTAGGATAGAAGAAAGACATAAAGAAATCTTGTTTACAGAATGGGAACATCAGATAATGAAAGCCGAGAGAGAAATATCAAGAGCTAGGAGCATGATGAGTAATATAACGCAACTTATCAATGACAGCTTGTATTCAATTAATCTCATTTCATATTGTGTTCCTGGCAGTTTGCCTAAAGTGAAAGAAACCGAAAGCAGATGGAAAGAAGAAATGATGAATAAAAGTCAACAAATCAACAAACTTCAAGCAATATCTTGGGAAAATATGTGGACTTATTTAATTAAGCCAAACAATCAAAAAATGGCTATTAAATTCCTTTCAAATGTTGTTGATTGTTTAATTCCAGAATTTTCCGATGCCACATATGCTGGACAGTTACATTCCGAGATGAGTCATCCACCGAGGCTCCAAGATATGCTGAAAATTTGCAACTTGGCTACATCAAGCGAGAAAGAAAAGAAATGAATCAGTTTCATTTTAAGATAGTATTTCTGTTTTTAATTTGATAGATTGTAGCAGTAGTAGTAGGATTCTGTTTTTATGTAATTTCTTATTTAAATCCCTCTCATGCATTTAGAGAAGGGATCCGGAGTTGTAATATTTTTGGACTTGGAGCTTACATTTCTGTACTCCATTGCCTCTTATATTTTATAAAGGATCACATCTGGTGATTTTGTGCTGAAATTATCTTTGAAGTGTTGCATTTATGTACCTTTGGATTTGATTTTACATCAGAGTTACTGGATTAGAATATCAGATTGCATTTGAAAGTCTTCAAGATGAATGAGGTATTTCTATCTGTTCATTGTTGATTTCTTCTGTTTTATGATATTCGCTTTAAAATTGCTATCATTTATATATATTCGGTTTTCATAACGTTTCTTTTTATATATCATTTCTGAGTATAATTGAAATGTTATCTTTTATGAGCATATATAGATGGTATACAATGATGAATGCAATATGCTAATATAACTCTGTTTAATTTCTTAAACAGAGTTATCTTTATTTGTTTCTGCACATTTCAATTTAAATAATAATACATTTTCATGATTATTGTTAAATTGGAACAATCTTAAGTTGTATTCACTTATAATTACCCGGGTTAGTGTTAGAATTTCTTTATTAGTATTTAGTTTAATTAGATAGTTTTATTTCAGTCAATTTAGTCCCATTTCCACTCATCCAAATCAACCCATCACCAACCCATTTAGTTATAAGGAAACTGGTCCTTTAAATCTAGTCGGAGCCACCATACCAAACGGAAAAGGAGCTGTCCTAAGGTCCCGACCGGGTGGTTTCCCCAATGTTTGAAGCAGAGATTTTCTAGGCTTCAACATTTTTGGCGCTAGAAGGAGGGCATGAGCTATGAATGGCAAGTAAATCTTTACCCACAAGCCATTCTGAGAGCAAAACACCCTCATCAACTTCTTCAATTTCTTCTGAAATTCAAAATCCTAGAGAAGAAATTGCGAAGAATATTCAGACACCCACTACCAAAATCTCAAAACATTCATACAAGCAATCTCCTGAGTCTCCTGAAGTACAAGATTTAATCCATAAATTGAAAGGATTCTCATTATCTCTTGAAGAGTCTGAAATATCTGAAGGTAGTGTAAGCTCAAAATTTGTTCCTTCGAAACCTCTTACTAGGCTGCAAAGTGAAAAACTTGGTATTCCTCCGAAAGAATTTCCTTTACCTAGTAAGGGCAAGACAAAAAGAATTCAATCGGAATAAAAAAGTGATACAAGTTCATCATCTCATATTCAATTCCCTGTTTCCGAAATCCCAACTCAACAAAGTACAATTGTTTCCACATCATCTCCTCAATCATCATCTGCTCAATCATCATCAATCTCAACATCATCTATTCCAACAACTTCCATTCAAACACCACCAGTTTCTACTACTCCTCCAATAGTTGTTCCAATAATGGCTAGACCATGGGCTACTCCAGGGGCAGTCAACATGGCTGCACCTTTACATGATTTACTAGACAATCCTGGAAAATGGCTTCCAAAATTTAGTCCAGATCTTAACATTCAAGCTGAAGAACATATCAATAACTTTATGCTGGCTGTAAATTTGAATGGAGTCACACATGAAGATGTTGTAGTCGGACTATTCCCTTATACTCTTCAAGGAGCAGCAGGATCATGGTACTTTTCATTACCTTCGGGATCCATAACAAGTTGGGCCATTTTTGCAGATCATTTTTTAACCAAATTTGGAGATGACCGATCAATAGCTACTTTACTCAATGACCTCTCAAATTTGAAGATAGAACCCAAAGAGCCCATTAAAGATTTCAACGCTAGATTCAACAAACTCTTGAACAAAATCCACACAGATTCACAGCCTAGTGAACAAGTCAGAAGTGAATGGTATATAACTGCCTTACCCTCAAACATAGAAATTTTTGTAGATAGAGCTGCAAAACCTACATTAGCTGAGAATATGAAAGAGGCTATTGCAGTAGAAAAACGAATTATTTCTCTAGAAAAGAAAAATGCTATTGAGGAAAGGAAATCAAAGAAAGTCATCTTCAAAGATGATTCAAAGAAAAAGGCCAAAGATCCATATGACATGGAGGGTTTACAGAAAGTTCTTAAAACCATGTCAAATGAAATGGTTGAAATTAAAAAACAAGTAGCTGAAACTTCTACTAAAAAACCATTCTGAAATTTCAGAAGAAATCAAGTTGAATCTAAACCTCCTAATGCAATCTCTAATGCAGAATCAGAGGAAGAAGAAGAAGAAGAAGATACATCTTTAGTATCATATGAGGAAGATGAGAATGAAGAAATAGTTGAATTACATGGAATGTGGGATTTTATTCTCCCTAATTCTGATAGTGAGGTAGAACAAGAAGCTATGCCTGTAAGTACTAGGAGTAAATCTACAGCAGAGCCTATACAAACAGCTCCAAAAAAGAAAATCACAACTCCAAGTACCAAAGACAAATCCCCTGCAAAGAAAGCTTCTCCATTACCTACTCAAAATCAGCCATCTTCTTCTAATCCTCCCACATCGACAACAAAGACTTTAGTGGTGTCAAATCCTATGGAGTATAACATTGTTGAAGACATGAAAAAGATTAAAGCCAGCATTTCCTTACATGAACTCAGCAAACTAAAACACCAGCAGAAGTTGTTATTGAAAGAATTAAACTCTACACCAATTGCTCCTTTACCAAGTGGTGTAGTTGCAAAAGCAGCTAGGGGAGCTGGTAAGCCACCAGATAAGGTAGATGCTACTGATACCGTGCTCATTGGAGAAAAGTCAAATTCTCAAACTCTTCCTTTTCTTCTGACTTATGAAATGTACAATAAGAATCTGCATAATTGTTTGATTGATTCTGGAGCTTCCTCTAATATAATGCCTACTTCTGTTTGTGCCAAATTGAATATCGAACCACAGAAATCGACAGTTCATATTGTTCAATTGGATCGCTCTAAAGTTCAAGTTGTAGGAGAAATCAATTCAGTTACTATGAGATTAGCTTCCGATCCTAGGATTGTCCAAAGAATTGATATTTTGATTGCAGATATTCCTGAATTCTATGGATTAATTTTAAGCAGGGACTGGTCTGCGAAACTTAATGGTTATATCTCAACTGATTATTCACATATGTGGCTTCCCTACAAATGGAAACCAAATCAAATCAAAATAGAACGAGAAAAACATATGACCCACACTGTCACTGAATTTGAACAACCTAATGAACCTGTGGCATTCAACAACAATATTCTTGGAGGTTATTCTGCTGAATCATTTCTTGGAAACTTCGAAGCTCCTCAATCACCTTTTTCTGTAAATACTTTTGTTTCTCAGATAGAAAATTTTTCACAATCCGATTCTTCCAGAATTGTAAATATTTCTGATAGAATTGTAGATAAGCCAATAGACAAACCTTTATTTTGGTCGTTATATTTTGATGGATCGAAGTCTAGTGATGGAGCTGGAGCTGGATGCATCTTAATTGATCCAGATGGAGAGAAAACCATGCTGTCATGTAGGTTAGAATTTGAGTGTACTAACAATACCGCAGAATATGAAGCCTTGGTTCAAGGACTTTATAAAGCTATAGGGTTAGATGTTAAATACTTGAAAGTCTTTGGTGATTTCGAAATTGTTATAAAACAAGTTAGGAATACTATTCATTGCCTTTCAGGACATCTTAAACACTATCAAACCCTAGTACAAGATCTCACCACTCATTTTTTAGCATTTAATATTTTTCTGCCTTGTGGAACAAATACATCAAATTGGATTTAGCATAATGTTGTATCTAACCCTTCAAATAAGACGGTACCCGAAGTCAGAGAATTGATTTTCATTCATCCGTCTCGTGACACGTTAAAATTGAGAGTTTTCTATCATGATCAAGATATTTTAAATTTCTATGACTTCAGAGAAATCATATGATGAACAAATTATTGATGAAAATGATCATGATTTACAAATTGCTTCAAAAGGTAATGAAAATCCCATTCCAAAATCAGGTTAAATTGGAGGACTTATATGATATTAAAGAGCTGCATTCAGAAAGTCATTTCCACGCTAAACCTTCAAAGTTCCACTTGAAGTTTGAATTATTGAATCTTAATTTGATCTAAACCTCAAAACGCGAATTTAGACTCAATTTAACACTGAGGAAAGGAATGCTTTCATTAAACTCTCGAACAAATATAAACGCTTTTTAAGTTGAATTATGATGATTTAAAAACATATGATACTACTTATTCAACAATAATCCCAATATCTGGATATTAAACCTGTTCAACAAAAGCTAAGGAAAGTCCATCCTAAATCTCAAGATCAAATCAAATCGTAATCCACAACTTTTAAAAATAAATCATGCCTTCTCAAACTTAATTAATGCAATATGGTACCCGTAATAAAGAAGAATGGTGATATAAGAATCAGATATTGATTTCCAGAAATTTAAACAAGGCATGTTTAAAAGATGCACTTCTCATTGCTAACCATGGAATGATACTTCAAAAGGTAGTCAATTAACTTATGTCCTTTCTCACATGGATTTTCAAAGAATCAAGTCTTAGTTCATCCAAGAGCGACGATTGTCGAACTTTTAACAAAATGGGGAACTTATGTTTATCGAAAAATGCCTTTATTCAATAAATGCAGAGCAACTTTCCAAAGAGCCATGACAGTAATTTAAAGGTCTGATCAATAAATTAGTTGTTGTTTATCTTGATGATATAACAAAGATTTTCAAAAAAGAGAACCAATCATCTGCATGATTCAAAGCAACATTAGAAATATGTAGAAGGTTTGGTATTTCAAAATCCAAGAAATCTTTCTTGCTTTGGATGAAGGAAAAACTCTTAGGATTTGTCGTGTCAAAAGATGGTATATACATGATCCGTGAGCAGAGTAAAAAAAGAAATTTATGATATTTCTTTACCTCATAACAAAAAATCCATGCAATCATTTCTTAGACGATCAATTTTGGTAAAAAGATCTATTCCCGATTTTTCTTTAATTATTTTACCCATGAAAATATGACTGGAAAGAAGAATTCAAAGATTCAAATGGGGGCATGAAGAGAAAGAAGCCTTAAGGCGATCAAACAAATATCATTAATGCACCAACATTGAGTACCCCGTATTTTTCTAAAGATTTTATTTGCATACGTTGTTAGCCACTCAGACATCCTATGCAGCCGCTTTAACACAACAATGACTAAAATCTGAAGCACCAATTTTCCTTTAGCCTCAACCGCAAGGCGCCGAGCCGAATTATTCAAGTGAAAAACAAGCATTTGCCGTGTTTAAATCAATCACACTTCGTACCTTTTCTTGAAAACTCATACAAAAATCATTGTCCCATTCTTTGTGTGAGGAAATTATTAATTCGTAGAGAAGTAGGAGGAAAAACGAGCTAACTGCAATGGTGTTAACATATGTTGATATTAAACTAGCGAGATTGTTAGAGGACAAGGTTTTATGCATTTTGCTGCATAGAGCCTGCAATATACCAGAAACGAAGATTCAAATCAGATATTCAAGTAATATATGTTTGCGTATTCGAATTCAAGATGTCGATCTCATCTATTACTCGAAAACAAAATCTTTCTGACTCAAATTTATAAGAGAAAACGTGCTTTTAAGGTTAAAGGCTATTAAATATGAGATCATCGATAATGTGTTATTTAGGGAAAATTATGGGATTCAATTCCGCTAAGATGTATTGGAAAAGAATGAAGTCGAAAAGGTCTGCAGAGAGTTGGGGGCTGATGGACCAAATAGGAGGTCATTGAGGTGGAGGCCATTGTACTACAAAATAATTCGTGTCAAGTTATTAATGCCTACCCTTTTTAAAGATACACATGACTACGTAAGGAAGTGCAGAATTTGCCAACCGCAAGGGAAGACAAAGGAAACCAGATTTTTCCTTTGCAACCAAGTGAGTATTTGAAAGAATCCATTCTAAATAATGGGCTTGACATTGAGCAGGAGATAGTACCTCATTCTTCCAAATAGCACAAGTACATCCTTACCGTAACCCATTACTTTACAAAATGAGTAGAGGCAATCTCCTTTCAAGGTAGCCAATTTCGATGCAATTATTGATTTCAGATCAATTCATCATAAATCCGTATTTGGTGTACATCAAGCTTCATGTCTTGATACCATCTTATTTTTTCCGGAAATATTTTAATAGAATTTGGTGTCAAAAATATGTTTTAACTCTAAATATTCACAAGAAATTATTACCCACAAGGCAATGGTTTGGCCGAATCCACTAACAAAATTCCCATCAAAATCATTAAAAGGACTATTGATCAAAATCAAAAGAATTGGCACAGTCTTTAATCTTTGCATTATGGGTCATCGTATCATCAAAAAGCTTCAATAGGAACTTCACCTTTCAATTTAGCTTATGCAAAAGAAGTCATGATACCATCAAATTTAACCCTTCATCATTAGCCCCAGTGCAATTTATTGAACAAAATCCTCTCTTCATCCATTCAATTGAGATATGATCAAATCCTTAAACTAGAAGAAGATAGAGATAAAGCTAAAATTATCCATGAAAAACATCAACAAATTGTAAAATCTTCTTTGATGCAGTTCTCGCCGGCTCAAAAACTTTTGTCAATTGGTGATCTTGTTCGAAATGGGATAAAGCACATGAAGAAAAAGGTATATACCAAGTTTCAGAAAATGTGGCTTGGACCATTTCGCATCGTTGAAAGATAGGCTCAAAATACATTCATACTCCAACATCTACTGTGCAAGAGAGAATATCTTCCATAAATGGGGTTTATCTTAGCAGTTCTTTTCATAAGGAGTGTAACCCTTCTTAAAACTGTATTATTTTCTCGCAAAGTTTTTAATTGTTTTTGCAAATAAAGGTTGTTAATAAGTCTCTAATTGACTGCTTACTTGTTAAAAATTTTAGGAAGAATATTAAAATATTTATTTTATGTAAATAAGAATTTTAAAGAAATGATCATAGTCTTTGTAATAGTTTTAAATAAGATGTTAAACTTGAAAGATTATTCCAATTACTCTGTAATGATCTTTTGAAAACTTCCGAGGGAAATGTAACTATTATAATTTTATTAAGCGTAGAAGGGTTATCTATAAAAGTAAAAAGATAATTCAAGTCTTGGTACTCAAAACTCAAAATGTCATCCATCGTATTCTTAAGGATAAACTATTTCACCCTATCCATTTAGGTTGTGATTTTTAGAATGTAATTCTAAGAAATTATGTAAAAAAATTTAGTGAGATAAGAGGTCTCATCATGAGCCGATTTCACTGAGTTCATAAGAAGTAATAAACTGGAGACACTTAATATCAGAGACAAAACAGTAATGGCTTAGTAAATATAAGACAAGGGGTCTCATCACGAAGCTGCCTTGTTCTACGACCATAACTAGTGAATGGCATTGTTATTAATCGGCTACCAAACCAAACAATGGCTCTTAAAAATGAAAAATAAAAATAAATAAAAAGACAAAAACATGAGATAATGTCTTATGAATTTATCTTTAAAAAGTCATAATCTTAGTTGGATGTAGACAATAAATAGTTATCAATGGTTAAAAGGTAACCCCCCGTCAAAACTATTATGAACGTTTAAGGGGCAACAGAGGGCAATACCTAATATTATTTTTTTTTATATACAGAAACTAAACTTAAGAAATCCACTTACTTTATTATTAATACTAATCAACCTTGAGATAACCCAAAAATGTTTTTATTCTCAAGAAACTAGAAAGAAATTGTGTGCAAGAATTTTATTCTCTTTTCTCATAAGTTAGATCTTATTTTCGTATTGTCCTAGGATAGTTTTCTATTATTTTTAAAAAATATTTACTTACTAAAAAATATAGTATTCATTTTATTTTTTTCATAGATAACTGGTTCAAACAAAGATAGGTAAATATTATAATATTATAATACAAACAAAGATGATGCATTGAGAAATGAAATCAAAGAAAGTCACTTTCCAAAGATGATTCAAAGAAAGGCCAAAGATCCATATATGACATGGAGGGTTTACAGAAATTTTAAAACCATGTCAAATGAAATGGTTGAAATTAAAAACAAGTAGCCGAAACTTCTACTAAAACCATTCAAAATTTCTAAGAAATCAAGTTGAATCAAAACCAGTAATGCAATCTCTAATGCAGACCGAGGAAGAAGAAGGAAGAAGAAGATACATCTTTAGTATCGTATGAAGAAGATGAGAATGAAGAAATAGTTTAATTACATGGAATGTGTGGGATTTTATTCTCCCTAATTCCGATAGCGAGGTAGAACAAGAAGCTATGCCTGTATACCTAGGAGTAAAACTAATTTTAACCCGTACAAACAACTCCAAAAAAAGAAAATCAATAAATCCTGCTACCAAGAGATAAATCGCAAAGAAAGCTTCTCCATTATCTACTCAAAATCAGCCATCTTCTTCAACTCTCCCACATCAACAACAAAGACTTTAGTGGTGTCGCATCCGATGGAGTAACATTGTCAAGACATGAAAAAGATTAAAGCCAAATACTTACATGAACTCGCCAAACTAAAACACCAAATAGAAGTTATATTGAAAGAATAAACGCTACACCAATTGCTCCTTTTACCAAGTGGTGTAGTTGCAAAAGCAGCTCTAGGGGAGATGGTAAACCACCGTATTAAGGTAGATGCTTAATGATGACCGTACCTATTGAGAAAATTCTAATTCTCAAACTCCTCCTTTTCTTCGACGTATGAAATGTGCCAATAAGAATCAATAATTGCTTGATTGATTCGGAGCCTTCCCAATATAATGCCTACTTCATGGTGCCAAATTTGAAATATCGAACCACAAAAATTGGCAAGTATATCGTTCAACGGAATCACCTCTGTGTCTGCTGAGAAATCACTCCGCTTACTGCCGATTAGCTTCCGATCCTACCCTGTCCAAAGAATTGATAGACATTGATGATATTCCTAATTCCCATGGATTAATCTTAAGTGGTGGACTGTCTGCGAAACTTTAATGGTTACATTCGACCGATTATTCACATATGGCTTCCCTACAAAGGGAAACCAAATCAAATCAAAATTGAACGAGAAAAACATATGACCTATACCCTGCCACCGAATTTGAACAACCTAACGAACTCCGTGGCATTCAATAACAATATTCTCGAGGTTATTCTTCGTCAATCATTTCTTGGAAACTTTAGCACCCCAATCACCTTTTTCTTAAATAATTTTGTTTCCTCAAATAGGTACTCACAATCCGATTCTTCCTAATTGTAAATACTTCCTCGATGTAATTGTAGATAAGTCAATAAATAAATTATTTTGGTCATTATATTTAATGGGATCAAAGTTCATATGAATGAGCAGGATGCATCTTAATTGATCTGTAAATGGAGAGAAACTATGCCGTCGTGTAGGTTAGAATTTGAGTGTACTAATAATATCGTTAATATGAAGCCTTGTCTAAGGACTTTATAAAGTTATAGGGTTAGATGTTAAATACTTGAAAGTCTTCGTGATTCCGAAATTGGTCATAAAACAAGTTAGAATACTATTCATTGCCTTTCGTGACATCTTAAACACTATCAACCCAGTACAATATCTCACCACTCATTTTTTAGCATTCAATATTTCTCCCATTCCTAGGAATCAAAATACATCAAAATTTGATTTGTTAGCTAATGTTGTACCAAACTCCTTCCCCGTCAAGATCAGAAAATCTCCATAAAGTTTTCTGAATTGATTTTTCATTCATATGTCCCGTATAATGTTACAAATTGAGAGTTTTTCCTATCATGATCAAGATATTTTAAATCATGACTTCAAAGAAATCATAATGCATGAACAAACACATCATGAAAATGATCATGATTTACAATTGCTTCAAAAGGTAATGAAAATCCCATTCCAAAATCAGAGCAACTGATAATTTATATGATATTAAAGACAAGCCCAAGAAAGTTCATTTCACAAACTTCAAAGTTCCACTTTGAAGTTTGAATTAGTGAATCTTGGTTCGATTCTAAACCTCAAAACGTTAATTTAAGACTCAATTTAACACCAAAGGAAAGGAACGTTTTCATTAAACTCTGAACAAAATATAAAAAACGTTTTTGCTTGGAATTATGATGATTTAAAAACATATGATACTTCAAATATTCAACACAATTCCAATGCTTCTGATATTAAAAATGTTCAAAAAAAGCTAAAGGAAAGTCTATCCAAATCGGGCTGATCAAACTGCCCTAACTTAATAAACTTAAAAGCCAAAATCATTTTTCCCGTCAGCACTCTAATTGGGTTTCCAATATGGTACTGTGAAGGAAGAAGAATGGTGATATAAGAATCGTATTGATTTCAAATTTAAAATAAGCATGTTTAAAAGACAATTTCCCATTGCCAACTATGGAATGATACTTCAAAGGTAGTTGTCTTAACTTATGTCCTTTCTTTGATGGATTTTCAAAGTTGGTAATCAAGTCTTAGTTCATCCAAGATGATGATTGAAAACAACTTTCGTAACAAATGGGGAACTTATGCTTAATGGAAATGCCTGTCTAATAAATGCAGAACAACTTTCCAAAGAGCCATGGACATAGCATTTAAAGGTCTGATCAATAACCGGGCTTGTTGTTTATCTTGATGATATAACATTTTCAAAAAGAGAACCAATCATCTAAGGATCTAAAGCAAATATTTGAAAGATGTAGAAGGTTTGGTATTTCCCTTTAAATCCAAAGAAATATTTCTTTGCTTTGATGAAGGAAAACTCCTCTTAGGATTTGTTGTGTCAAAAGATGGCATATACATTGATCCGTATAGAGTAAAAGAAATTTCTCAGTATTTCTTACCTCATAACAAAAAATCCATGCAATCATTTACATCAAATTGTAAAAAGATTCATTCCCGATTTTCTTTAATTGTTTTACCTATGCAAAATATGATCTAAGAAGAATTCAGATTCAAATGGGGGCATGAAGAGAAAGAAGCCTTTACGTAATTTCTAAACAAGCGATCATTAATGCACCAAGATTGAAAGTACCTCGCATTTTTCGCAAGATTTTATTTTTGTATACGTATTTACCTCCAGGATATCCTATGTACCGTTTTAACATAAATTAATGATCGTAAAATCACAATTCAATTTCTTTCTTTAGCTCAAATCGTTAAGGAGTCGTGAAATGAATTATTCGATGTTGAAAAACAAGCCTTTGCCGTGTTTAAATCAATCAAGCATTTCGGACTTTTTCTCTTGAAACTCATACAAAAATCATTGTCCCATTCTGAAGAGGCAATTATTAATTCGTAGAGAAGTAGGAGAAAAACGCAGCTAATCGGGTAACAAATTATGAATATGATGTTGATATTAAATCAAATATAAGATTGTTAGAGGACAAGGTTTTTGCGTACTATTGGCAGAGCTCATAACATACTTAAAATCAAGATTCAAATTAAGATATTCAAGTAAGTCGTATATGTTGCATTCTCGAATCTCGCATATTTATCTCATCTATTACTTCAAAAATGGGTATAGTTCTTCTGGTCTTAGTTATAAGAGAAAACGTGCTTTAAGGTTAAAGGCTATTAAATATGAGATCACTGGTAATGTGTTATTTAGGAAAAATTATGATTCAATTTTATTAAGATGTCTTCAAAAGAGTGAAGTCGAAAAGGTTTTGCAGAGTTGTGATGATGGACCGTTAGGATCATTTTGGAGTGTGATACCACACCTCACAAAATATCCATATTGCTATTGATTGCCTACCCTTTTGTAAGATACACATGATCACGTAAGCAGTGCAGAATTTGCTGTAACCGTAAGGGAAGACAAAGGAACCAGCTTTTCCTTTGCAACCTAAAGTGAGTATTGAGCAACCATTTGAACAATGGGGGCTGATTTTGGTAGATAGCACTTCATTCTTCCAAATAAAGACAAGTAATATCACATCCTATCGTTAACCGATTGTTTTACAAAATGGGTAGAGGCAATCCCTTTGGCTATAGCCAATTTTGGATGCACTATTGGATTTGATAGATCAATTCATCAACCAAAGCCCAGTGTACCTCAAGCTCTTGTTCCTTTGATACGATCTTATTTTTCCTAAATAGCTATCAGAATTTGTGAATAAAAGATATTTTAAACCGAAATATTCAAGAAATTATTACCCACAAAGCAATGGTTTTATTGAATCCACTAACAAAAATTCATCAAAATCATTAAAAGGACTATTTGACTAAAATCAAAAGAATTGGCACAAGTCTTAATCTTTGCATTATGGGCTGATCGTATCACCGAAAAGCTTCAATAGGGACTTCACTCAATTTAGTTTATGGAAAAAAGTCATGATACCATCAAATTTAACTCTTCCATCATTAGCCCTAGTGCAATTTGTTGAAGAAAATCCTTTCATCCATTCAATTGAGATATGATCAACTTAAATCCAGAAGAAGATAGAGATGGAAAAGCTAAAATTATTCATGAAAACATCACCAGCTTGTAAAATCTTTGATGCAAGTTCATTGCCTAAAAACTTTGTCAATTTGGTGATCTGGTTTCCGAAATGGGATAAAAGCACATGAAGAAAAAAGGTAAGTACCAAGTTTCAGAAAATGTGGCTTGGACCATTTCGCATCGTTGAAAAGAGGGCCTCAAATACATTCATACTCCAAGATTTGACAAGAGAGAATTCTTCAGAAGGGTTTATCTTGAATAAATTTTTCTGATAAGGAGGTAACCCCTTTCTTAAACCGTACATATTCCTTTCGCAAAGTTTAATTGTTTTTGCAAATAAAATGTTGTTAATAAGTCTCTAATTGACTCAAGTATCATAGAAAAATTCTTAGAAGAATATTATAAATATTTATTTTATAAATAAGAATTTTTAAAGAAATGATCATAGTCTTTTAATAGTTTTAAATAAGATGTTAAACTTTGAAAGATTATTCCAATTATTTTATGATCTTTTGAAAACTTGAGGGAAATGTAAATCATTAGTAAGTTTTTTGCGTAGAAAGGTTACCTATAAAAGTAAAGATTATTCAAGTCTGTACTCAAAAACTCGAAAAATTTTCATCCATCGATTCTTTAAGGATAAAACTATTTCACCCCATCCACTTAGGTTTATGAAATTGCATTCAAGAAATTACAAAAAAATTTAAGAGATAAGATGTCTCATCATGAGCCGACTTACCATATTCATAAGAAGTAATGAAACCGATACTACTAATACCGCACATCAAAATGGTAATGGCTTATAAATATAAGACAAGGGGTCTCATCACGAGCTACCTTGTTCAGCCTAATTACAACTAGTAATTGCATTGTTATTAACTGCCACCAAACTAGAACAATGTGGCTCTTAAAAATAAAAAAATAAATAAATAAATAAAAGACAAAAAAACAAGATAATATGTCTTATGAATTTATCTTTTAAAAAGTCATATAATCTAGTCGTATTTAATTTATTTAATGGTTAAAAGGTAACCCCCCGTCGAAACTATGAACGTTTGCAAAAGTAAAGACAGAGGGGCAATATTACCTATGACAATAGAGTATATTATAAACCAAACTTGGGAGAAATCCACTTACTTTATTATTAATACCAATCAAAGTTTGAGATAATCGAAAAATGTTTTTATTCTCAAGAAACTAGAAAGAAATTGCAAAGAATTTTATCTTTTTCACAAGTTAGATCTTATTTCTAATATCCTAGGATAGTTTTCATTAGTTTCTTTAAAAATATTTATTTACTAAAAATATAGTATTCATTTTATTTTTTCTTTATATTAACTGGTTCTTTCAGTTGAATCCCCAATTGTTGTACCATACAACAACCTCCTTTTTCATTTTAGAATGTCTTAGTTTAGAATAGCTGCCCTTTTTTTTCTTTTACAGAAATAAAAGAATTAGAAGAGAGATTCATTGTTTTAAAGCTCATCTTTGTTTGTATACAAACCAAATAAAAACATTCAAAACTTCCGACCCGATCCAATATAAAAGACCTTATCATAAAAAACAAGTTAAAGTGTAAAAGTCCAATGAATAATAATCGAATCGAAATCGGAGGAATCCTTAAAGAAAAACTCAACATATAAACCCAAATCATGCGATTAGTTCGAACGCAAAAAAACTTCAATCGCAAAGAGTTTAAGTTATCCATTTACATACTTCCGATGCGTATACACCAATCGTAATTGCATGACTCCGAACACTTTTTAATGTTCTTTGCGGTCAATTTCAAATTCTCCGATCCGACGTACTTATTATAAAAACACTTTTCAAAAGGAAAACAAGCATTTGCTTACTTAAATGGGAAAACTTTTACATGGTAGACCCCACCATCGGAAATCGGAGAAAGTTTATTAATAATTCTTTTCGATTGAAACTCCCCGATTGCTACTCCATAACCATCTAAACTGCGAAATCGGAAAGTTTGGCAATCGTTAACTGCCGATCCGAAGAAATCTGACATGATATTTATATCTATTTGAAAACTTTTCATGCGATTAATACATAAATATTTATTATATTCGGAGAATTCAAGATAGGTAAATATTATACATTTCAAAGCGTCAAATCTCCAATTGTACGTTGGTATTCAATAGAAAATCAAATGAATATTGGTTGGTGATTCAGCTTTAAATACATGAGTGTGACCCAAAGAGAACATTTACGGCTTACATGTGCAGATCAATAAATAATGAATCATAAGTTCATAATCGTTCCGTTGTTTGTTTGTCACGATCGAAAGTTTATTGTCTTGCGTAATCAATATTAATCGAGTCTCTTTGTTCAAAGACAAAGGGAAGTAAAGGTCAAACACAAAATGTCGAAGAGAGCGAGGAGATCCAAGATCGTTGTTCGTTGTTTTGTTGGAGACTCCTAAGGCCTCAAAAGAAAGCCAACAAAACTAAGATTATTACAATACATCATGCTACTGCCCCTAAGAATGACGGGGGAAGGAGTTTATAACTATTAGAGAAAGAAAACCCCAATGTCACAAGGAAAAGGCCACTCTGCATGAAGATAGTCTGGGATCACTCACAGATTATCGAAAATCACTTGCAAATTCATTTCTACATCGGCACTGCGCTGCAGCACATCATGCCTTATTATGATGCGGTGATTCGATGGGTTACTCTGACAATAGAAGATAGCATTTAATGTTTGTTTTACCTTCGGAGTATCTTTTGGTCGTTTAAAGCAGAAGACATTAAGGCAATGTATCATCTTCCCGATCCAAGGTACATAACAACAATTTATCAGTGAGTTTGCCGATAATAATAAAGTTCAATCATCCTATCAAAGAGTGGAGGAAAACCTGCTACACGGGGAATGAAGCATCCTGCATGTATCCAGATTCCCCTACCTCCGTATTGCTATGCCGCCGCCATGATGTGACATTTGTACGATAAATTTACAGTTTCACAAATGGTCCCATTAATCTTAGTCACACCCGACATTGCGGACCTGGCCGTTATTCTCTCCTCGATAGAATGGCTATTAGAATACTTTGTTACGTACAAGATAAAACTGAAATTCCATTCTTTTTTCTTTGGTGTTTCATATTCTAGATTCTTCTGTTTTAATTTCGAGTTTCTATGATGGAAATGACTCCCAAAGATCCCAATTCTCATTCATGTATATCATAAACTTCTTTTGGAAAGTTCTCGTTTCAAAGATAATGTATAGAATATGTCATGGTTTCCTTATCCCCTATTTTCAAACCATTTTCGATCGCTTCCTCCTGCATTTCGTCGTACGAAGCTAAAGCCGACTTATCCGCAATAGGAGATTTGGTTTGAGAAGAAAAGTTCACATACATCGTGATTTTTGGGAGTATTAGAACCCCATGTTTCTCCTCTTATTTTTCCTGTAGGGAACTTCTCGCCAGAAATTCCTATCACCAGCGCTGAAGATATCCAGGGCCTAAACAATAGTAAGAAAAGAATGGGCCTCCATTCCCATTCAATTGTGGTCATTTCAATTTCTTGAATGACTTCAAACAAGCGAGAAGGAAGTCGCCAAAATAAAGGGTTTTAAATTTGCTACTCATTCCTAGGGAGACAAGATGATCCAATACGTATTACTTTTTTAATGTTAATGCTTTCATTTCGATTGCTCAATTTGGGCATGAACCGTATGAGTTTGATGATTTGTTTGTTTCGTTGAATGATTTTCCTCAAGTTTATGATGTGAAGCAGCTCAAATTTCTAAGGAAGAAATGAATAAATTTGTTATTCATGTAGTCAAAGATTATTGAGAGTTCTGACCATGTCCAGAATTCCCATAATAAGGTCGCAGACAAGAGATAAATCACAAAACACCAAGAGAAACATCTCGCAAAGCTACAATAATCTCATGATAATCCTACCAATCAGACATCGAAAAGTGTATAATTTGATACAAACCTGAGGTTTGAAGTGAACATCGATGGCAAATCCATCAGAAGAACACTGTAGGCTTCATGTACCAAATGAAGGAAAAAATGCACAAGTACCGATACTAATGTGCATAATCAAAAAGGAGAATTGATAGAAAAACCATCAATATGAACAAAGACTTCAGAAAACAGATGCAGCAATTGGAAGGAAAAGTAAATACTCAGGAAAGTTAGGTATTCCACTGATTTTAATGTTTCTTCTCAATTGTTGAAACAATATGACCAATTTTCTCAAGAATAGAATCGTAGATAAAGATAAAGGCAAGAGGACTGTGACGCGAAATCATTCCTGAATATCCATGTCACATTGTATTGAAGATTGAGAGATCCTCCTTTGGAGGCTTCGAGGTCTAAACATAAGGCCTTGAAAGCAGAAAACAGAGAAAAGAAGGAAGATAGATCACATATGTTTGACTCACAGAAGAATTTATAACAGTCATTTTACAAACACTGGGTAACCCATCCAGATCCTACTATGGTTCAATATGCAGAGCATATAGTGCCGCAACAATAGATAAAGTCAGGTTTCTCATTTGATGACACAAAAAGATCTCCATATAGCTTCTTTTCAAGAACAAACCAATGAAAGTCAGCAAAAGGTTGCCCAATTGGAACAACACATGATTTCAAGAACTCAAACTAAAGAGTTAGAAGAATAGCTTGCAAGAGAGAAAAGAAGAAAGTTAAGGAGCGTTTAAATAAACAGCTGAATTTGAATTCAAGAAATTTTGTTACAAGATTTATTGCAAAATGAGTGAAGAACGCAAAGATCGGCCAGGAAAAAGAATTTCAGTTGTTTTTAGATGACCAAATATTTTCCTAAATTAAGTGAATCCACCTGAAGCTCTTTGAAGTTAATTAAACTTCTGCCTCATGGACTGAATTAATTTTGAAATAAAAATTATCACAGTAGAATTTATTTGTGATATTATATCATCTTGACTCAGAATACTATACACTTCAAAAGAAATTGATGATGTCAGATGAAAGATTTCTGACTTCTACTGCAAGATGGGCTGAAAAGGAAGAGAAGCTAATCTTCTCCTAGGATAGAAGAAAGACATAAAGAAATCTTGTTTACGAATGGGAACATCGATAATGAAGGTCGAGAGAGCAATATCAAGAGCTAGGAGCACGATGAGTACATAATTCAATTTATCAATGACACTTGTATTCAAATTAATCTTATTTCGTATTTAAACTTCATGCTTTGCTCAAAGTGAAAGAAACCGAAACAAATGGAAAGAAGAAATGATGAAATAAAAGTCAACAGACGTACAAACTTCAAGCAATATCTGGAAAATATGTGGACTTATTTAATTAGCCAACAATCAACAAAATTGTTGTTAAATTCCTTTTCAATGTCATGATTGTTTAACTTCCTAATTTTCCGATACATATGCCTTTGATAGCTATCCCTAGATGAGTCATCCACCGAGGCTTCAAGATATGCTTGAAATTTGCAACTTGGCTACATCAAGCGAGAAAGAAAGCAATGAATCCGCCTTCATGTATATACTTCGTTTTTTAATTTGATAGATTGTAGCGTAGTAGTAGGATTCGTTTATGTACTTATTTAAATCCCTCTCATGGCCCAGAGGTTGATCCAGTTAGAAGACGTTGACTTGGAGATTATTTCAGATTTCCATTGCTCTCTTATATTTATAAAGGATCACATCCTCGTGATTTGTGCTGAAATTATCTTTGCTGTTGCATTGCACTGATTGATTTTACATCTAGAGTACTTGATTGAGTATTACATTTCATTTGAAAGTCTTCGTATTTTTAGCTGAGGTATTTCTTTGATTTGCTTCGTTGATTTCTTCCTTTGTCTATGATATTTTATTAAATCTATGAATATTTATATATATATTTGGTTTTCACAACGTTTTCTTTATATATCATTTCGAGTATAATTGAAATGTTATCTCCTTTTAGAGCACATATAGATGGTATAATGATGAATGTGAAGAGGCGAACATAACTCTCCGTTTAATTTTAAACAAGAGTTATCTTTATTTGTTTTTACACATTTAATTTAAATAATAATACATTTTTCACATTTAGCTAAAATAAATTGAAACAATCTTAAGTTGTATTCATATAATTTTACCTAAAGTAGTTAGAATTTCTTTATCATCATTTAGTTTAATTTAGAGTAGTTTTTATTTGCAATAATTTATCCCATTTCACTCATCCAAATCAACCCAATTAACCCATTTATACAGGAAAACTGTCCCTCTTTAAATCCAAATGTAGCCACCATACCAAACGAAAAGGATTGCCCCATATCCCCACCCCAGTGGTTTTCCAAATTACTTTAAGGTAGATTTTCTAGGCTTCAACACCCTCATATTGTTTATTGTGCCCTTACATTATTATTGTTAGGTTCAGGGATTACATCAGGCTCCACTAGGATTTATATTGTAATCTGCTGGACTCCATATATAGAGAGGAGGTTTTTTCATTTGTTTCATCCAAGAATTGTTCATTTATGTATTTATTGGAGTTTTCCTCATGGCTGATTTCTGCGTTGATCTCTTTCTTCTTATTTTTGGAGCTAGTTTCACAATAGTCAAAGAATTCTTCGATCTCTTGAGACGATTAGTCATAAATATAATTAGAGTCATGGATTCATGTTACAAATTATGATAGAAAAATTCTGATGATAAACACATATATATGTTGAAGACCTTGTCACTTGGCTCCTTAGTTTACAGCCAAAGATATTGGAAATATTCTGAAATTGATTTCAAGATGTCATAATTACACTCAAAGGTTGGCTCAAAGAGACATAATTGTTCAAGGACAAATGTCACTAATTTACAAGAAACTAACCATATATACCCCTATAGTTTTGAAGCAAGAATATTGTAACTCTGCATGTTTCTCTGAAAATTGCAAGCTTCATGAATGAAGAATTAAGTAGTTTAGGTTGTTGTGTCCAATGCACTAAAGGTTGCTCAAATATAAGAAGAAAGGATTAGAGTGATGAAGAAGACCATGTTATATTTTGACATGGTTTCATTCTACCGTGTTAAGGTGTAGTTGAAGGTCAGAGTAACGTATGACAAGAATAACATTGCAAACATTTAAGAATAAAAAGAAGCGCATTCTAGGTGAAAAGACCAAAGAGACATTTGTATAAGGGGCAAAGGACTTTGAATTATTTTAATTGTGAAAGAAGTTCACAAGTTAGCTCGAAATTGAAGTGTAAACATACTACTTGGAAGTATGGACTGCATGGTGTTATAGGTGAATGAGGATATGTGTCTAAGTGTTTTTACAACAAGAAGAGGAATCATACCTTCCCAAGAAGCAACCAAATGTTATGCGAAGTAAAGGGTCCTGAGACCTAGTCCACATTCAACAGGGAAGAAACTTGTGGAAAACACTTCATAGAACAATCAGTGCAGGTGTTTTGAGAAACCGATAAAAATTAAAGATAGACTTAGAGACAATTTTCTCTAAAAGCATCAAGGACAAAGACAAAGTTGGTGCGTAAAAATAAGAATTAGTGTTGAAGGTCGACAAAGAAATAAAGGACGAGGGTTCTGGTTACAATAGGACATATCTAAATGCTGTCATGGTACTTGTCATATGAAATGTCTATAAGAAGAATTTCTCATGGGTTTTCCTCTCTTTGGCAGGGAGAGGTTTTTCCTGGCAAGGAGTTTAATTTCAGAAGCTTTGTGCTTTCTGGGGTAATTGACGGATGTGAAAGACAACAATATGGAAAGAATAAAAGACAATAAGTTAATCAAATAAGGCCAAGTATCATCGGGCAAGATAATTTGAATTAAAATAAGCCCTCTAAATTCTCAATGACAACTGTGAGGCTAAGGTGTTGAACACAAGGGCTACTTAATAAGAAGAGATACCTGTGAAGAAAAGATCAAAGTTTTGTAAGGAAGACTTCGGTTACCAAGAAAGATCTTCAAGTCATTCAAAGGATCAACTCATCAAGAAAATAATCTTTGCCATCATAGATTTATATTAAAAAACATTCATAATGAACATCATCTTTTGAAGATATCCTTTATCATCAAGGGATCCAATACACTTGATCGAGATTTCAATCTTTAGAAGGAAGCCGAATTCATCTTCAAGGATCATCATGATACAGTTAACATATCAAGTAAGTATCATGACCTACGTAAATATGTCAAGATGAATTATTGTAAAGAGAGCAACAAACTGTCACTACTGCAACCAGTTCAGAAGTAGAGGATACATTTGAATTTAATTGCAAGACGAAGTTAAGGAACTACATGGAAGGATATACAATTCAACCCTAAAAAGAAGATGTCTAAATACATTCAAGTACATGAAGGGAGAATCAATCCCAAAGGATTCTCTAGAATCCCATTAAGGACTCTCTCATTCCCCAGGTATCAAACTAAACTCGCAAAGAAATATATGAGAATTGGTAAGAGAAATTGCAGAGTAATTCAGGAGAAGCAATCTCTATGGAGATAACAATCTATAAAAATAAATTGCCAAGAGAAGGAATCACTATACTTTATGAGGATTTTTGAAATAGAGATCAAGAACTAAGAATCAAGAGAAGTAACTTCGACACTCAGATGAATACAAGAAAGGAAGGTTCACGGTAATAATGGGGAACCACTCAAGTTTATATGTGGTTAAAAGAAGCCACAATTATTCTATATTCTATGGTCTCATGTAAAATAGAGAAACAAGATTGAAAGCCAAAGATGATAAGAAGATCATGAAGTTGGAACTCAAGCCTTTGCATCCATATCCAAGAAGAAAGTGAAGATTTGGAAAATTTGGTCCTTAGAATAAAATAAGAAATATGGGAAAAAGTACAATGCTTGATGTAATGAACTTGGGCATTATGTGTGTCAGATTTTCCAACTGGTAAGATAAAGAGGAGAAGGGAAGAGATCATGAAGTAATCATGTCAAGATACAGTATTTATCCTGTCAGTAAGATGGAATGGAATATCTCTCGAGGATATGTAGACTTTATTAGAAGACATGTAGCAAAGACCTTGACAACAATATCATGACTAGAGGTCAATTCAACAGAGGATGTAAGGATGCCTACAGAAGATGTCATGGTGAAAGATCATCACCGAGGTAGCTTTTTTAAAGTTCATATTATATATTTATCTAGATGAATTTGTGCAAGGCTGCTAATCATGTGAAAGGATGTAAGATCCTTGGAGATGATTCGAAAGAAAGCAGCATGGCATAAAAGGTGGACCAGATAAGAAAGACAAATGAATCACTTTTTGGTAGACGACATGAATCATGAATGAAATTGATGGATGATATGTGCCCTATGGAGCTAAAGTTGAAGACTACTCAATATAGAAATGCATGACATCGAGGGAAGGAATTATTCATGAGCATCTGGTTGTCTCACCATTGCTGCTGCAGGTCCCAGATTGAGAGGGAGCCTGGTGATAAGTTTCTTACTTGGAAGAAACTGAGTAATTCCTAAGAGTGAGCTTAGGTACATTCCTTATACAAGAATTAGTACATTCCCTTGTGGAATAGATCCTCCCTAGTTGAGAGGGAGAGATAGACATGTCAATCTAGTCTTCACTTGGGAAGATAGAACGGAGGATTGGGTAATCATCTGGCATTCAATACTCTTTGAGAATGTGATAGGGCATTCAAGTTAAGAGAAGTCGGGGACCGATATTCTTTTAGGGCTAGCTACCCAAGATAATAATAGTCCAAGAAGGTCATACTTTGGGAACACCTAGGTGGAGTATGTACCTTAGAGAGACAATGACCATGGTGTATATAAGTCACGTGTCTCGCCAACATTGTAACCAATTGTCTCGTTGAGAGATGGGGTTGTTAGTCAAGGCCTTGCACTAGGACAATGTTGGTTGATATGATGCTATACAGATGTGATTACCAATCTGATTCTTCTTATGAGATTCTTCAATTTGAAAGTGACCATGTACCTATATGAATACCTCCCTCGTTAAGAGAGAGTGTTGAAAAGTGTAACTAGGATCGGTCTTCATATTGACTATGTAATTATGTATTTATGTAATGAAGAAGACAAAGATAATAAAATATATTTTGTATATACTTGCTTCATGGGTTTCATGAGCAAGAAGTTTTATTATAGGTCAAATACTTCTTCTTGATGTCTTTAGGGATTGTTCTAGTCATAAATATAATTAGATTCATGTAGTCATGTTACACTTATGATAGAAAAAAATGATGATACATATATATGCTTGAAGACCCTGTCACTTGGTTCCTTGAAGGAAGCTCGAAGATAATGGAAATACTCCTTGAAAAGTTGGCTTGAATGTGTTGGTAAATAATACCTGAAAGGTTGGCTCAAATAGACACAATTGTTCACTGATAGGTCGGCTAATTTACAAGTGACAACAACTATATATAACCTATAGTTTCTGTGCAGAAAATACAAAACTTGGACAAGTTTCTCCATGAAAAAGTGCAAGCTTCAGGACTAAAAAAGTGTGAGCTTCAAGACTAAAGAAGTGCGAGCTTTAGGGATGTGTTCAACATAATTAAAGTGTTGTTCAGACAGTGTTAAACATGCGGATTAGAGTGATGAAGAAGGCCATGTTAGAGTGCTAATAAGGGCTTCATTCTACTGTGCTAAGGTGCAATTTAAGGCGTTGTGTTAAGGTACAGATTTAAGAGTAGAAACAATGCGGATTTAAGAGAAGAAAGAATTGCAGATTCTAGGTGAAAAGACCAGTATATATTTGTATACGGGTAAAGGAATTTCATATCGCTTTGAAGTGTGAAAGAAGTCTGCGGTTAGCTATAAATTGAAGTGTAAACATACTACTTGAAGTACGGATCTATGTCTATGTGTTGTGCAGTGAATGCAGAACTGTGTCTAAGTGTTGTATAGTGAAGAAGAGGCAACATATCTCAACTAAAGAAACCTCAAGGTTATGCGAAGTAAAGGGTCCCGAGTGACCTAGTCCAAAATCTGAATATAAAGAAACTTGTGGAAAAAAACTTCCATAGAACAACTAGTAAGGTGTGTTTTGAGCAACCGATACGAAATCAAGGAAGATAGAATTAGAGATTGTGTTCTCTAGTGTTGATGCAGGACAATGGAGGTTGGAGCAGAAAATAAGAATTAGTGTTGAGGGTCGACAAGGAAGTAGTGATGAGGTCCTTGAAGCATACATAGGTCAAGGGTCTAAGTATTGGTCATGGTACTTGTCATATGAAAGGTCTATAAGAAGAATTTCTCGTGGGTTTTCCTCTCCAAGAGGGAGATTTTTTGCCCCGGCTTAAGGAGCCTAATAATTGACTTGATGAAAGACTAAATAAGCTAAGAAGAAAAGACATAAGTAAATCAAATAAGCTCACAAGTAATTATCAAGTAAGATAATTTGAATTAATCTCCAACACTCTAAATTCTCAACATCCCCCAGATCTTCTAAATTAGTTGTTGATTCTCCCACCTCCATCCTACCATTATTATATATGCCTCTTGGATGGTGAAAGTTCCCCTTGTAGTGTATCCCCACCTTAGAATGTCCAGGCCTTCCTATATGGTGATCCCTCTGGACTCTAGTTCCTTTTCCAACTGAACCTATTAATCCAAGTCCGGAGGCTCAGACCAGTCTTCTCGATCTTTCCATATCCTCCAGCCTTCATTTTTTGGGTCTTCTTTCCAATATTGTTTCACTAAATGATAGTTCCTACCTGAAGCGTAGAGGAACATATCACTCAGATCATGTTTAACAAAATTATTTCCTCTTTGTTTCCAAGATTCCTGCCAGAAGAGAGTTGTTTGCCCATTTCTAATATCCTAGAAGAAGTGTTGATGGACAAGGTCACTATTTTGAGCTGCCAAGTTCCATATTTTCGATCCTTAATGGGGGTCACCATACCTGAGGATATCTTCAGTGCGGGTTGGCATGCCATATTTGCGGGTCCAAATTTATTTCCACATGTAAGCTCCTCCTTGTATCCATCTCCACTAGAGTTTTGCTTCCATCACTTGATTTCGAGTGAGAGGTTCTTGAAGACCCAACCCTCCTTCCGTCTTGGGCTTAATTAGATTGGGCCATGAAACCAAAGCCATTTCTTTAGTTGTTGAGCCCCTCCCTATAGGAAATTTTGAAGGTCTCTACCATTTTTGTACAAGTCGTTTTGGGGTCTTCCATACCCGAGAGTTGGTAAATCGGTATGGATTGGAGGACAAATTTGAGAAGGACAATGCGACCAAACAAGTTGAGGGATTAGAAGGTCCAGCTACTGAGTTTCATTTGAATTTTCTGGAGCAGGGATTACCAACAGGAAGTTTTTAAAGAGTTCAAAGATAGGGGCATCCCAAGGTATTTGGTGGGGAGAGAGCTGATACCAAAACCTATCACGTGGGCTAAGAAGGTTTGGATGTTCCTCGCTGTGTTGAAAAAGAAAATGCAGGATTTGTCATTGTTTATCAAGGTCCCAGAGGCTTCCATAAAAACCTTGAGGAGTTATTTTATACGACGGGCATCCGGTAAGGAGACATGGTAGAAGAGCATAATGTCATGGACAATCTGCTAATGTGTGATAGGGAGGTCATTCCCCCACAACCTTAATCCTCAACTTTTTAGAGATTGAGTTTCATTTTTCAGGTACTGACCTAGGCTTTCAGTTGCCAAGATGAATAGAAAAGGCGATAAAGGATCTCCTTATCTCAAGCCCCAGGATGGGTTGAAAGTTCTAGAAAGGGAGCCATTGAGGAGGATGGAATACACATGAGAAGACACCACCATTTTCACATTGTTGGTTCTATGTTTCCTTCCTCTAGCTCATCTTACTTGAATAATTAAAATTCTATAATTTTCAATCATTATTACCATTATCTATTTCTACAAAATTATATTTTTAAATACTTTGAATTATATTAAATAATAAAGAATTTTGTTTTAAGTTTTAAAAAAATTGTTATCTAATCAATTCTCATTGATTCAACTTAGTTTTTTATATATTCAACTTCATATTTCACATTTATACAAAAGTATAAAGGTTATGAGAATGTGAAAAAATGATTACTATAATTGCAATCTAAACTTTTATTTTTTTATATAATTTTTAAATGGAAAAATGCTTCAACCCAGTTTACATTATTTTACTCTTACATACATTTCACCTAAGTTTTTCATTAATATCATTCTCAAATACTTACAATGTTAAATTATTGATAATAAATATCCTTAAATATTTATATATAATTTATTTATATTTTAAAAATAAAATATTACAATTTCAATTTTCCTCATTTTTACATTCAAAAGGAATCCAGAGAAGAAAACTTATAAAATCTTCAAATAATATTCAAAGTGTGTAATATCTAAATGAAATATAAAAAGTTATAAACCTTTCAATAATATTCAAAAAAATATAATATCTAAATGAAATAGGTTAAATTAAATTTATAAATGGATAAACTGAATCTTTTAAAGAGGATTTTATAAATTTATAAATAAACTGAATCTTTTAAAGAGGATTTTATTATTATTTAAACAATAAAAAATTTAATTTTAATTCTTTTAAGTTGTTTTAAATTAAATTAAATTTAAAAATAAATAAATTAAAACATACGAATAAAATACAAATTTAATAATTTTTTATTAATTTATTGAATGTATAAATTAATATATTAAATAAATAAAAATTAATAAATAAAAATAAAAATTATCATTATTATTATCATTATCAACAAATAACTTTTCATTAAATTAATTATTTATTATTAATTGTAATCATATTAAATAATTATAAATAATAAATATAACTATAAATTATCATTATCAATAAAATTGAGCTTCATAATTACTTGTGATGATAATTGTAATCCTATTAAATAATTATAATAAAATAATTATAAATCAACAAATATAGATATAAATTATTATTATCAATAAAATTGTACTCCCATAATTACTTATTATTAATCTTAAAGTAAAAGATAAGAGAAGTAAACATCGAACCAAACATCGGTACGTTTCCAACACGTCTTCATACCTAATGTTATGAAGAAATATGTCTATAGGTGAGGTGGGCTCCATGGTCAATTGACAATTTACATATTATGGGTGGTGGGTGACCAATATGTTTAGTTCGTATTCCATTATTGGAAAATGATATATATATTTATTTGAAGTTAGTTTTTTTCTTGAAGGATTTTTTTTTTTAATCAAAATCAAAATGGCTAAGGTTTATATTTAGAAGTTCAATACACTTTTTACATGAATTTATGGTTTTTTTTTTTAAGGAGTATAAGGTTTATATTCAATTGAATATTGAGTGAAATTAATATTATAATTCTAGTTGAAATTTGGGAAAAAAAAAATTAATGTTTATATTGTGATTGGTACAAAATAAGAAATCCTTCTATAAAGGACTAAGGGACTAAAGGTATATCTTGTTACATAAACACAAGCATTTCTCTTTACGTTTGACTTCATAAGAAAGAACCTTTTAATTAATATATATGAATGGAGATCATTGATATTAATGTGAAGAAGATGTATATAACAATCTATTATTTTTCTCCTATCAATTCTATGTTTTATAAGAAAAAAAAATTTAGATAAGGGTTGTCCTTACAAAAACTTACAACAAGATATTTATACCATATATGAAGGTAGCATCCTCCTGCTAGGAGACTTTAATGTTATAATTGCAACTAATCAAGATATTATTCTAATCAATGATTCCAGTCCTAATCCTCTTTGGCTAAATATGTCCCTTATTTTACTAACAAGTACAAAATAAACTTTGAAGACCTTACCAAGAATTATTTGGTACCGAGGTAATCAAACATATAGATCTCAAGATCTAACAATTTTCAATGGTCTAATGAAATGGCCAAACTCTTATGAGATGAATTGTATCCATGGGTTGGGAAGTGTCATAAATTATGTGATTGCAAATATACCCATATACAACTAAATAGTAAAATTTAGCCTTTTAAATGACCATTAGTTTGACTCTAATCATAGATCTTTAGCCCTAACCCTAAACTTTGTTGTGCACATAAAATCCATTGAGGAAAATTTTGGTAAACAAAGGCACTTTCTTTTTAACAAAAATAAAGTTGAATATTTTCTTAAAGGACTTAAATAGTGAATTGAATGTCCTATCATATAATATCAATATTGAAGCCCTCTGTCATTATTTTTCAACAACTCTCTCTCTACTTCCATTAACAAATTCTCAATTGAGGTGTTAGGGAAAAATAAAAATTAGGATCAACAACCCGTATGGCAACAAGTACAAAATTGGTAGAAAAATCACCAGAGATGCTTCTAATGAGTTCTTAAAATTGGATAAGGTAAGAAGATACAAAGCCCTAATTAAAAGTTAAAAGGGTACTACATTAATATGTAGCAAGAGAAGCTTCTCCAACTATTAAATATCGATTCTATGAGATCTTGGAGGAAAATTTTAACTCATAAAACTAAAAAAAATAATACGATTCCCCCGAAGAATGGAAATCCTCCTTAAAAAAAAATTATGAATCCCTTATCGTTGCAGACAACATTATGAATTTTCACATAAACAATGATGTGTTTTATATAAAAGAGAGAAAGTTTTGGTTAAGCCACTCACAGAAGGAAAAACCTACGACATCAAAGGCTATTAAGTGAAAATCTTGAACATTGGAGGGCCTATCCTCATCCCTAAAACTTAGACTCAAAGCCTAATTGTTCTTATCTTTAAAAGTTGGCATAAAAATAATCCATCTAATTATATGACCATTATGATTAGCCCCAATATCTTAGCCAAGTTTTACGAAAGTATTTTGGAAAAACAAATAAGAATATAGCTTACAAGCCATGTTAAAAGAGTTGAAGAACGAGTTGAGTTTAGAGGATTCCATTCAAATGTGGACCATCATGTTACATAAAGGATCATTGCAGAAGAGTTTTGAAATAATAAAACTAGTGCCACTTTATTGTTTAATTATTTTTAGAGAATTTTTTGACATTGTGCCCATGATTAAACTTTGAATAGGTTAAAAGAGCTAAATTTTCTTTATGAGTTGAGAGTTGCTACTGTAAGGGTGCATGAAAATATCATTTCCACGCTAAGGAACATAGGGGAGTTGTCATAGTAAATTATAGATTTTAACCATGTACAATTAATTGCTACAAACAAATTCTTAATAAAACAAAATATGCAATGGAAAACATATACATTAACACAAATATTTTATTTCCAAAATAGGAAAACCAACAAGATTTGTTCCAATATATTATTCTGCACAATATTCAATACAATGTATATCCCATAGCATCCATAAATGACCGATACATTTACTATGGATTATAATAAAACCATAGTTCCTTAACTAAAACTATAAAACCATGGGAAAAACCACCATGTGCCACAAAATTGTTAAAGACAAAAATTGTGCGCCAAAAAATGCCCAAAAAAGACACAAACATAGATTTTTTTTCAAGGGAACTGCCCCTGCCCATTGTGAACCCCCCTACAATCCCCTTAAGAAGGGAGGGTTTCATCCCCCCTTGTGACCCTCCACGCGACATAACATACAATGCGTGTGGATAGTCACGAAAATAATATAAAACACACCCAAAATTCTCCCACTTGTTCTTTTCTTTGCACACAAGGGGTTACAGGAGTACATGTTCAACAATATAGGGAAATAATTCCCATTATTTGTCTACACCAAGAGAAATTCCCAGTGCTCACAGATTTTATTAATGATTATGCAACATACTTCAAACTGTCCACCTTCACTAGAAACACCTTGTTTTCTTCAACCATATCTCTCACAAAGTTATACTGAACTTAAATATGCTTTGTCTTAGAATGGTACTTTGGGTTATTTGCTAGAAATATTGTACTTTGAATTTCACAATATATCCTCATAGTTCGTAAGACCAACCCAACACTTGATATTTGCAACCATATATCTCCCTTGCTTGCATGAGTGATTGCCATGTCTTCAACTTCTATAGTTGAAAGTACTAGTACATATTGCCTCTTTCTCATCTAACTGATTGGTCCTACAAATATTTTAAATACATACTCACTTGTAGATATTCTATGATATATATCTTCAACCCAATCTACATCAACAAACCCATGTATGTCCAACACCTTGTCTAATCTTGGTCTTCCTTGGCAGCGCAATCCAAAGCCAATAATTCCACACAAATAACTTAAAAACACTCTTTACTATTATCTAATGCTCCTTCCTTGGTTTTTACATATACCTTCTTAATATTTTCACCACATGTGTAATGTCTGATCTAGTACAAACCATTGCATACATCAAACTTCCAACTACATTGGCATATGGAACACAAAACATGTTCTCTTCCTCTTCTCGAGTCTTGGAAAATTGTTTTTTTAGATAACTTTACACCTATAGGAATATTCTTCCACTCTGGTTAAATTTCTTGCATATTAAATCTCTACAATATTTTCTTGATATACTTCCTATTATTTAACTATAGTTTCCCATTTTACTAATCTCTTTTAATTTCCGTGCCCAAAATAAAATTTGTAGCACTAAGGTCCTTCATGTAAAATTTAGAGGGAAATTGAGTTTTCACTTCCTGGATGATTTCCCTTTTATTTCCAATTAGCAACCTATCATCCACATATAAGACCAAATACATAACACGATAACCAACTAACTTTGAATACACATAATGATCTTCTTTTCTCCTTGTGAAACCAAGTCTGAATATATATGTACCCAAATTTTGTTACCACATCCTTGATGATTGCTTTAACCAATATAGGGAACTTATTATCCTACATACCAAATCCTTCTTTCCTTTCATAGAAAATCATTTTGGTTGGTACATGTAGATTTCTTCTTCCAAATCCCCATGTAGGAGTGTTGTCTTCATATCCATTTATTCCACTTCAAAATGCAAAACAACCACAACAGATAAAATAAGTCTAGTAGAAGTTAACTTGGCAACAAGAGAGAAAATATCACCAAAGTCAATTCCCTCTACCCGAGAATAATCTTTTTCTATTAACTAAGATTTTCATTTCTCCTCTCTACCTTTGATCCAGGTTGATATTGGTGGCCACCCACCTATTCCACCTAGACCTTGAGTCGGTTTCATCATTTTCCTTGTTTATATCAACATTTACTATTTTTAGTAGTTTTTTCGGGTCCTGAACTTCCGAATTAGGTTTGACACCATAAACAACGTTTTTTTGAGGTCCACAGAAGACCCATAGCCATAGGATTGGGGCCTGTGGAAAATTTTGTAGTACTTGGTGAGATATTTATGACAAGGTATTGTATGTTCAAAATGGAGATAATATGACCGAGGAGTTGGATGCCCAACTAACCCCAACGAGCCCACAAACTCTTGGTGTTCTGTCTCCTAGGGTTAGGGTCTCAATAATAAAATTGCCCTTAAGCCTCATTGTAACATAGTTAAGAGGCATGTAGCCACCACATCTCTTCTTAGAGATAAGCTACGCCCACGATAGTTCATTTCCATTATGTATGTAAGCATATTTTAGTTCTTTGATATTAATGAAATGAAGTTATATTTCTACTAAACTTTTGTTTTTATGTTTATATATGTATTCTATTATGTTCCTGCATAATTTCATATCAGTGGTATATGCTCTTTCTCGGTTTTTCTTTGCATGTCCCCAATGAGGTTAAGGTACAAGGAGTGAGGGATGGATCTGGTTGAACCTTTGCAAGATCAACCTTGCAAATCCCAATGACCTCCAATGGTGGCAGAAAAGAAAGACGAGGGAGTAGGAGATCATTTCAAAATATTTCTTGAGGAGGCCCTCGAGAAACAAAGGAACATGATGATGGATAAATTTTCCCAGATCCTTCGATGACTACCCATAGGCAATGCATATTCATCTGAAAACCACTCTAGAGGTGCCACTACTTTTAAGGTACAAGTTAACTTTGACATTCCCATATTTGAAGGCAAGATAGATGCAGATGTCGTAGATAGATGGTTAAAACTATTGTAATGACATTTTTTTGTTCGTGACTTTTCCAACTGGGAATATTACTTTTTCACTCTTGAAAGCCACCCCCCATGTCAAGGACTGGTGGGAAACCTACCGTGAGAAAAAGGACGAGGGGGAATCCTCACCATTTTCAACTGCGCCCACTTGGAATTATTTCTGAGATGCCATCAAAGAACAATATTACCCTGTTGGTAGCTATGAAGATAAATACATAAAGTGGACCATGCTGCAGTAGGGAAGGGACCAATATATGTTGGAGTTCATAAATGGTTTTCATGCCCTTCGCACAAAGCTAGGTATTAAGGATTTCGAGCGGCATTTGGTACTTAAGTACCGTGGCTATTTTCATAGTAAAACCAAGATGAAATGGTGTTCCTAGACATATCCTTACTCGGTGTCGCCTATCGATATTCTGTCAAGATCGAGAAAAATTTTAAATAGAAGAAGTGGGAATTTGGATTTGCGAATCCGAAGTAGGGGAAAGTGCCCCCAAATCATAGAACAAAGGAAAAGTCCAAGGTGGGGTGACCCAGGACAACCCGTCGAAGCTGAAAGCAAATAAAAACACCATGAAGACAAAGAAGGACACAGGGAAGTGGTGTGATTTCCATAAGAGCTCCACTCACAACATGAGTGAGTGTCGAGTCAAGTAGTCACTGGTGGCTGAGTTGAAGGCTTTTGAATCAGATGCATGCTCCAACTTCGAGTCAAAACCCAATAAGAGGAATGAAAAATGGAAGCATATTATTAATGTGGAGCCTAGTGCCACCGTCACCACCACCAAGATCTAGAAGGATGATCCCGAATATCTGGAGGAGGGGGAGTGTCTATTCCACTTACATATGTGGGTGAAAGGTTATCTGCTGCAGTTCATTTTCGACATCGAGAGATAAAAAAAAGTCAATTCTTCAGAGGTCGTGAAGTGGCTAAGCCTACTGATCACAACACACCCACAATTGTACACCATCGGGTGGCTTCACCAAGGATGATATCTCCGCGTCAACCAAAAGTTCCACTTCCCCTACAACATCAAGCCCTTCATAGATGAGGTATTGTGTGATGTTTCTCCTCTTGAAATTTGTGATGTATTATTAGGCCAACCCTACTTGTGGAAGAGACATGTTGTGTATGAATCTAGGCCTCAAACTATTATTATTACTTTGGGCAATAAGTTGTACATGATACTAGAGGTAGCACCGTCTACCAACATCTCTCTGATCACTACGAAGCAATGCAGTAAGATCCTCTTCGAGACATGAAAATTTGTTTTCCTTATGATTCACCCTTAGGGCCAGAAGAAGATCATGGTCACGACCTCCAGATAAGGCTCCTCTTCACTGCAACAAAAAATGGACAAGGTCATGAAGGAGCACAGGGACATCCTCACCTCACCTGCAAGGGTACCTCTACACTGTAAGTTCAACACTCCATTGAACTGACCTCGAGAGCACCATAAACCAATGGATCGATCTATATATGCTCTATTATGTATAATGATGAAATCAATAGGCATATTCAGGAGATCCTATAGAAAGGGCACATCATTCCAAGTGCATCGCCCTATGGGAGCCCGATCATGTTGGTACAGAATAAGGATGAGACCTGGAGACTCTGTATTAACTATTAGATGCTAAAAAATATAAGTGTCGAGAATAGGTATCCGATCCCACATATTGATGACCTTTTGGACTAACTCAAGGGGGTTAAATATTTCAACAATATTGACTTGAAGTTTGGTTATCACTAGGTACCAATCGAACCCTCCGATGTGTGGAATAATGCATTCAAATCCTAGGAGGGAATTTTCAAATGGCTTGTCATGCCTTTCAGGTTGACGAATTCCCCCGCAACCTTCATGAGGATGATGGACGACATCTTGTGACCATTCACCAACTCATTCATGGTGGTATATTTGGATGAAATATTGATATTCATATAGATTTGGGAAGAGCACCTCCACCACATTCAATAGGTCCTCCAAACACTGCGGAAACAAAAGTTGTGTTCCAATTGGGAGAAATGCACTTTTTGCATGACCTAGGTTCAATATCTGGGGTACATAATTGATGAAAGGGGTGTGCATGTGGACCCAACCAAGATATAGGTCACTAGGGATTTCCAAACCCAACCACTCTAAGAGATCTCCGTACATTTCTGGGTCTTTCCAACTTCTACCGCAGGTTCATGTGGGTTTCTCTCATATCACTTGGCCTTTGAGTCAAGTCACTGAGGGAGGAGCGAAGGAAAATTTATTTACTTTTCTAAATCCCAACAGTAGGAGTTCGCCAAGTTGAAGCATCGAATCTACTATGCACTAGTGCTCACATCACCAAACCTACATCAACCATTTGAGATCGAGATAGATGCCTCCAACTATGCTATTGGTGTAGTTCTTACTCAGCAAGGGAATTCAGTGGCATATCATAGTGAAAAATTTCAGATAGTTTGGAAATATTCCACCTATGACAAAGAGATGTATTCCATTGTGTAGGTCTTCCAACAATGGAAGCATTACATTATGCGGAAGGAAATATTCATCCACATAGACTACTGACCCCTACATTTCATAAAAAAAACAAGGGAAGATGCAGAACAATTTCCATCAGAAATGGTCCACATACATGCAAAAATTTCATTTGAACATTATGTACAAGAAGGGAAGAACCAACAATGTTGTAGAACTGACTCAATCGACCGCCAATCGTGGCGTTGACCACTGTGCTCGATTCTTGTGGGAACGATACTTTGGGGTGGCCGCATCTTTACAAGAGCGATCCAAAAATTGGAATCTCATAACAAACACTCTTGGATGCCACCTGGGACGCCTCTGTGTTCCTTTCAGCGAGCATGCCAAGATGATTTGGGAAGCGCACTACAATCGGGTCGCTAGAAATTTCAAGGTGGAGAAAATAGCGACATTAGTACAAAAGTATTTCTTTTGGTCAAACCTTCGACAAGATATTGGGAAGTACATCAGATCTTGCACTTCCTGCACCATTGCCAAAATGACCATCAAGAAGGAAGGACTATATATTTTGCTTCATACCCCTAGTCAGCCTTTGGAATCGATCTCCATGGATTACATATAGGGCCTTCCTTCTACCAAGCATGGAAATGACTATTTTTTTGTGGTCGTCGACATATTCTCTAAGATGGCCATTCTGGCGCCATGCAAGAAGAGTATCACGACCAAAGGCAGTGCTAAACTCTTGTTTGAACAAGTGTGGGTGCACTTTGGGATCCCACAATCCATTATCTAAGATCGAGAGAACAGGTTCCTAAGTACATTTTGGTCAAGTATCTGGTCAATGTTGGATACCACTCTCACTAAGTCCATGAATTTCCACCCCCAAATTGATGGCCAAATAAAGGTCATCAACAGGACGATCGTACACATTATGTGCATGTACAACTCAAAGCATCCACATACATGGGATGAAATCCTCCCCTATGTATAGTACAGCTACAATCGAGCTCTCCATATCTCAACTAGCCACAACCCCTTTTAGGTGGGGTTAGGATTCTAGCGACTTTGTGCCATTGATGTAGCCATACCATTTGAAACTACTCAGGAATATTTGGCTCATATCTAGTCTGAAGTTGATAGGGTGAATAACTTCATTGAGTGCATTTAGAAAATCTTCCATTAGTTCCATGAAATATTGGATAAATCCAATACTAAGTACAAGAAGTGACATGATCAACATCGGGTGCCACACAAGTTCTAGGTGGGCGAAAATTTTTGGCTAAATTTGCAGAAGGAGTGCCTCGCTAGAACCCACCGCAAGCTTCGCTCGCTTAGATATGGGTCGTACTCCATCACCAAGGCTATAGGGGACAATGCCTTCAAGCTCAGGATTCCACCATTCCTTGGTCTGTACCCAGTGTTCAATGCAGACTGCCTTTAGCCATACTTTCCACCATTATTAGACACATCCAACATTTTAGAACAACTCACACCCACAGCGTTAAACCTGAACTGCATGGAATAAGCCTCAATTTATTGGATCATGGAAACATATATCAATTACACCTAACAATAGAGGATCTAGCTATATCAAGTGTTCAAAGCAGGCCAAATCCTTCACCAGGGACCAAGTTCAACATAGATTTCCTCAGCTCATCGAGGCTCTGCATGAAATGGGGACCATTGCTTCCTAAGGAGGTAGGGATGATCCAGGTGGATATTGGTGGCCACTTTCCTATTTCACCTTGACCTGTAGTAGGTTTCATCAGTTTCCTTATTTGTAGCAACATTTACTATTTTTAGCATTTTTTTTTTTGGATCCTGAACTTCTGGAGTAGTTTTGACCCCCTAAACGACATATTTTTGAGGTCTACAGTAGGCCCATAACCATTATAAAGGGCCAATGGAAAATCCTATAGAACTTGGAGAGATGTTTCTGACAATGTATCGTACGTGCCAAATGAAGATAATATGACCAAGTTATGACCCCAACAAGTTGGCTGCCCAACTAACCCCAACGAGGCCCACAAGCTCTTGGTATTCCATCTCCTAGGGTTACTGTTTTGGTTTTTTAGGGTTTTACCTTGTTGTTCAATAATAACAAGGCTCTTGAGCCTCATTATAACATAGTCTAGAGGCATGTAGCCACCACGTGTCTTCTCAGAGATAAGCTACCATCGCTCGAGTTAGTTTATTTCCATTCTTTATGTAATCATATTTCAGTTCTTTGATATTAATGAAATGAAGTTTTATTTCTGCTACACTTCCATGTTTATGTTTATATCAGTATTCTACTGCGTTCCTGCATAAGTTTGGATGTTTATTTCCATTCTTTATGTAATCATATTTCAGTTCTTTGATATTAATGAAATGAAGTTTTATTTCTACTACACTTCCATGTTTATGTTTATATCAGTATTCTACTGCGTTCCTGCATAAGTTTGGATCAACCTTCTTAATTTAGGTTCTTCTTAAACACCCATTTTCTTTCAATGGACTTTCTTCTAGCCAAAAAATCCACTAGATCTTAATCCTCATTCTTGTGTAAGGTTTCCATTTCTTCAACAATGGTTTTTTTTATATGGTTCTCCATCCTCTGAATCCACTATCTCCCTAACAATGCTAGGATCATCATCAATAATAAAAAAAGAAAATTTTGAATGTAAATTAGGTGGATTATACCTTTCTGACTTCCTTCTTTCTTGAACTAATATTTTCAATGTTTGAGTTTGTGTTTCTTCATCTTTTGATTCCTATTCATTTTTAGAGTTTGATTCATTGTTCTTCAACTCAAATCCTATATTCTCTAGTTATTTCTAACTTGGTAGGAACTTCTTGTTAGAAAAAATATTTTATTTCTATAAATACCACATCTCTACTATACACAAAATTCTTAGTTTCTTAGTTACAAAGCTTATAACCTTTCATACCATCTTTATATCCAATAAATATACATTTTCAGATTTCTTATCCAACTTACTCCTATTCTTGTTTGGAATGTGTACATAAGCATCAAAACCAAATACCCTGAGATGTTTAAGGGAAGGTTTCTTACTAGTCCATATCTCATGTTGAGTATTTTCATACAACACTCATGAGGGTGATCTATTTACCAGATAACATGCAAAGTTCCACTTCCTTTTCCCATAATTCCTATCCTAGCTTTGCACCATTGATCATGCCCCTTGCTTTCTTCATGAATGTCTTGTTCATCCTTTTTGTAACTCAATTTTGTTGAGGTGTATATGGAGTAGTATTTTTCCTTCATTTACTACATTTCTTACATAATTATTCAAATTCATTCCCACATAATTCTCCACCATTATCTATCCTCAACACCATATAAATTTAATTCTCTATATGATTTTCCACAAGAGCCTTAAAATCCTTGAATTTGTCAAAGACTTCAAATTTCTTCTTGAGGAGATAAATCCATGTTTCCTTAAGAATTCATCTATAAATGTGACATAGTAAACATATTTTCCTAGCGATGGAGCCGACACAGGTCCAACCACATCATTATCCTCCAATTCTAGTATTTCATTTTCCCTCGTAGCATTTGAGGAGAATCTTACTTAATTATGCTTCCCATATAAACCATGTTCACATAAATCAAAATTCAAATTATTTAGTCATACCTTAGCATACCATTAACATACAATACTAGAAGGCCCTTCTCTTTGATATGTCCTATTCTCTATTTCCACAACATAGTATTTTCTCCAAAGACTATATGAGTATTTCCTTCTTCTACTCCACTCTTAGGAAAAATGAAACTATTGCACCCATCAGTAATAGTGATTCCTAGTATCTTATACAAATTTCAAATATTTACTCCCCTCAATGGTACCATTTCTCCTCAAACCATCCTACATGTATCCTTTTCAAACACTATTTTTACACCTACATCACTCATCTTTCTTATATAAATAAAATTTCTAGCCAATCCTAGGATGTGTTGAAAACCAAGGAGTGTTCTAATCCTTCCACCTATGAACTTAAACATGAAATTTATTCATCCTATTATTATATTTATCAAGTCATCTCCTATGAAAACATCATTTCCATCATATATTTCATAATATCAAAACCAATGCCTATGAGGAGTCATATGAAATGATTCACTTGAGTCAACCAACCAAACCTCATGTTCTACATGTGTATTTGAAGAAGTCGAGTACACATATCCTCCTTCATGTGAGGAGGTCTTTTCTTATATAGAAGGAGCATCTTCAAATCCCTTCCTTTCTTAGGAATTGTATATCTAGAATATTTCTAGTAATGCCATTATTTTCCACATCTCCAACATACCTTAAGGATTTTTCTTGGAGATTTAGATCTTCCTCTATATTTAGATCTTCCATTGGAGGAATTATTTTTATTTCTATTATGGGATATTCCTCTTACAAAAAAGGCATATGTGTTTTAATTTTTCATGTTTTTCTATTTCATCTCCTTCAACGACAAGGATGATACTATTTCATAAAAACCTAAGGTAGTTGCATTATTACCAACAACCAAACTATTCCAAAATTATGTCAAAGAACACAACAAGACGATACACTTATATTTATTTGAAATATTAATATCAATAGATAATAACCAACTTAACTCAATATTGAAGGAGTTCAGATGCTTTGTCACTGAGTCTCGATCCTTCATCGTGAGGTTATACATCATTTTCCATAAGAACAATTTGTTCACTAGGGACTTAGACTGATACAAAGCCCTTAACTTGTTACACCAAGCCTTTGTTGTATGTTCCCATGAAACACTTAGTAATACTAAATCTGAGAGACAAAGTCATATTGTGCTCTTTTCCTTTCGTTCCAACTTGTCTAGTATTTTGTTGACATTCATGTTGGTGTAGAACCTAGATCTACAACAATCCACTGATATTTGTCCACTAAAAAATCTAGTTCCATTTTGAGCTTCCATAGCTCAAAACTCTGCCCATTGAATTTATCGATCTCTATCTTTGAACTTCTTGTAATTTCCTTTCTGCAAAAGAATTTCTTTTGTATATCTCCCTCTATAATAAGGTCTACCACAGGTCTGAGCCAAACTGATTAGCCACAAAGACACCCCCTTGAAGTTAAAATTTATTTGATACCAAATGTAGGTTTAAAACTCATACACTTAGTTGCTGCAAATAAATTCTTAATAAAATAGAAAAGACAATGTCAGACACACATTAATTATTGATAATTAATTTTATCAATAATATGTAAATACATATAATATTAATACAACCATTTTAAATATGCTAAATATGTCTGAGATTGAGTCTGCTTAGTTATCTTCGTTTGTTGAGATGATACATATTGTAAAATAACTTTAATGATGAAAAATGATGAAATAAAAATTTTGAATGCAAAGTGACAATGTAATAATATTGGATGAATAATAAAAATGTAGTCAATTACAAATAGTCTTCATTGTGATCAATCTCAAACTATTTTCTTCTACTATTCTTATTGTCACCCTTGTTAGTTTTGTCATCTTCTCATATCAATTATATGAAAAGGAAAGTTGGAATCGTAAACTATTTAAATATTTAGCTCGAGGTGTTGTAATAAACATCATACTTTGTCTCCCTTGCTCTCCAATATTAATAGGTTTAATTAATATAACACAAAAATCAATGTACATTGTCAATATTTTTTTGTGCTTACATTGAAATCAATGCACACTATTAATCCATTGACTTTAAAATTAATGTACCATCATACATCAAATCATAAATCAACATAGACAATCAATGCATCTAATGCAAGAAATGAAATAAGATTAGAAAAAAACATCTAGACTAAAATCAATGCATCTAATGCAAGTAATGAAATAGGATTAGAAAGCATCTACATTGAAATAAATGCATCTAGTGCAAGCAATGAAATATAATTAGAAATCAACATCTACATTGAAATTAATGCATCTAGTGCAAGCAATCAAACAGGATTAGAAATCACCATCTACACTGGAATCAATGCATTTAGTGCAAGCAATAAAATAGGATTAGAAATCATTTACATTGAAATCAATGCATCTAGTGCAAGTAATCAAATATCATTGTAAATCAACATCTACACTAAAATCAAGGAATCTAGTGCAAGAAATCAAATAGGATTAGCAATAACCATCTACACTGAAATCAATGCATCTAGTGCAAGAAATATTCTTCCCTCTCTCCCCCATCCATCTATATCTATATCTCCCTCCATATCTCCTTCTTTGTCTCTTTAACACACCCCACGAAACACACACACTGTCACTCCATATCTATCAATATATTTGTCCATCCCTCCTTGTGTCCATCTATCTCTTCTTTATCTTCACCTTCCATCTATATCTCTATCTCCCTCCGTCTCTCTATATCAACCCCAAAAAATACACTCTCTTTCTCCAATCTGTCTATCTATCAGTCCCTCCTCCTCTCCCTCTCCCTCCTTCTATCCTCTCTCCCTCTCTCTCCATCTTCCTTATCACTCCCTCTCTCTCTCTCTCCACCTTTCACTCTCTATGTCTTTATTCTTACCTCCCTCTCTCTCCCCCTCCTTCTCCATTTCCCTTTCCCTGCCTCTCTTAAATATCTCTTCCTTTCTCTGCCACCTCTCTCTCTCTCTCTATCTTCACCTTCCAACTTTGTTACTATATGCCTCTATCTCTCCTTCTCCCCCCCTTCTCTCCATCTCTCCTTGTTTGTCTCTTTAACTCACCCTCAAACATACACACTCTCTCTCCATCTCTCCCTTGTCACTCCCTCTCTTTCTCAACTACTCACTCTTTATGTCTTTGTTATTCCCTCCCTCTCTCCCCATCCATCTCTTCTCTATATCCCTCCCTCTCTCCCCCTCCAACTCCATCTCTCTTTCCCTCCCTCTCTCCCCCTATCTCCCTCCCTCTCTCCTCCTCTCTTTCTATTCCCATCTCTTTTCCTTCCTCTCTCTCCATTTCACTTATACCTCCCTCTCTCTTCCCCCATCTCTCTCTCTCTCTCTCTCTCTCTCTCTCTCTCTCCCCCCTACAATCCTCCCTCTTCCCCCATCAGTCTCTTCCTTTCTCTCAAGTCCTCTCTCTCCCTTTATCTTCTGCCTCCCTCTATGTGCGCCCCCCCTGCTCTCTCTCTCTCTTTTCCTTTTAATCCTCTCTCTCTCTCTCTCTCTCTCTCTCTCTCTCCTATTCTCTCTCTTCCCACATCACTCTATCTCCCTCGCCAACAATGTTACTATATCCCTCCATTTATTCATCTCTCTCCTTCTCTCCACCCTTGTCTCCATCATTCCTTGTATGTCTCTTTATCTCACCCTTAAACATAAAAACTCTCTATCCATCTCTCCCTTGTCACTCCCTCTCTCTCCACTTCTCACTCTCTATTCCTTTCTTGTTCCCTCCCTCTCTCCCCCTCCAACTCCATCTCTCTATCCCTCCCTCTCTCCTCCTCCTCTCATCCTTCATATCCCCCCCTTTCTCTCCTACCTGCCTCTCCCTGCCCCCTTCTCTCTCTCTCTCTCCTCCAATCCTCTCTCCTCCTCCCACCCTCTGTCCTTCTCTCTCCCCCACCTTCATCTTTATGTCTCCCTCTCCCTCTGTTACCCTTCTCTACCTCTCTCACTCCTCTCCCTCTCTCTTTCTCTTCATTCCTTCTCTCCCCTCTCCTTAAGTTTATCTCCATCTCTCCCTTGTCACTCCTCCTATTTCTCCACCTCTATCATCTGTCTTTGTTCTTTTCTCCCATATATATCTAGAGTTAATATATATATCATGATATATGAATATATATTATAATATAAAAAACTAAATATTGTATTAATCTAAAGTTATTAAATTTAATAATATTAATATTATAATATATTAATATGAATATTAGATTTAACAATAATAATATTACTAATATTAATATTAATAATTTAATATTAATGTTAAGGTTAATAATGTTTTTTGGGCATGGTATTAATAATAATTTGGTCCATGGTATTCGGGCTATAGACTTCATATATAATTAGATGTTGATTTCTAATCCTATTTGATATATTTTTATTTATTTTCCTTACCTCTGTATACCTATTTTATATTTATGTATTTACCATACTTTATATTATATATTTATCTATATATCCATCATAGTTTCACTAAAATAAAACTTATTTTTGATTTTTATAAATATAGAGGTCCGGAATATATAGATTATATTTATAAATGTGTCTCGAATATATATATATATATATACTATCCGTGATATGCATATAATAATATTATTATAAATTTATTATTATTTTATATTATTATTGCAATGATACTTATTACACTATTTTAGTAATTTTTGTTTTTTTTTAAGTTTATTAAGTTTTATTATTTAATATAGGTTAGATATGTTTTGTTTTACTATTATATTTTATTTTATAGATGAATTGTTTTTAATGTTATCTATATCATATATTAGTATGTTTTGTTATCGTCTTTGATTATTAATTATTATTGGATTTTAGTAAGTTTTAGGATTTGTTTATTTATATAATGGTTTATTTTTTAATTAGTGTTTTATGTTATATTTTTTTGTATTCTTTATTCATATTGTTCTATTTCATGGTTGTTTATCTTTTGTTTTCCACAATTTTGTGTATTTTTTATTAATAAATTTGTTCTATTAAATTATATTAAATTACATAATATCAAAATATTTCTCCTCGGATGCGGGTGGGCAATGACGTGAGGCAGGTGATGATCGGGCAGGGGCGCGCGTGGCACGCCCACTGGCCTGCCTGCGGAAAGCATTCATTCACTCTCAAAACAATTAATATGATGGGCCGTCACCCTACGCGGCATTTATGCCGGTGGGGAGGCCGAGACACCATGAATTTCAATATGAAACCTCTCGATCCTTCATCCCATCTCCGCCGACCGTCTCCTCCCGTTGATCCGGGAATTGTGGCTGCCAGGTCCTGCCCATGAAGCATTGGGTTCGAACCGGCCAACGGGCCGGGCGGCATGTTCGCACGAGCCGAGCGCCGCCTTGGCCCGCCGTGCCGACTCGGTCACGCTCGCACAACCCTTCTGCACGAACCCGTCCCCTCCGTCCGGCTCTCGTCTCGCCACCCCGCCCGTTCCCTCCGCGCCCGCCACCGCCCCCATGCCAAGATCGAGGGGTCGTTTAAGATGTCGTGTGTTCCGCGCCGCCGCCCTCTCCCTCGCCCTCTTCTCACAGCCAAAGTGATAGTCCTCCCCGCCGTCGAGCGCGTCGTTTGCCTCCCTCCCCGCAGTGTGATGCCCTTGCCTCTAACCAACCGGTTGAACCTCGACCTGCCACTTCTGCCTCAATTCGGAATCCATCTACCGCCATCTTCCATTACCAATGCAGCTCTCGCCCTGGCCACAAAACGGCTGCGCGAACTAGACAGCCCCAGGCTGCCTCTACGCCGCCTCCGTCCTCCCCGGAAATTCTTGAGTCTCACCCTCCGGCTCAAATTCGGCCTCGCCAGGGACATTGTCCTTCTCACTTGCGGGAGACTATGAACCCGCTACCCTCCTTGCCTTCTAGCAGGCAAGCGTGAGACAGGGGAAGCTGCCACTCAAAATGCATCGGTGCCGGATGACGTAGAGGAAGGTTGGTGCCGAATTGTAGAGGAATCACCCTCGGGTGACTATGGTCTCTAGTCTTCCTGCTTTTCTGTTTATCATGTTTAGTCCGTTAAGCATTTTGCTGGTTCTGATCTCAATGAGATTCAGCTTGTTCAAACTGGTCTTTGATGTCAAAGTCGTCCTAAACCTATGTATGAGTCTGTTTTCCCAGATGGGCGGCTCAGGATTTTGGCTTTGTTTTGTTAAGTCACGGCTGGTTTCCTCTCGCGAGGCAGCCTTCAAACATTTCTCGGGCTGGTTTCCCCATGCGGGCAGCTCTATCTTTGATATTTTGCTGACTGTCTGGTGCCTTGACGCCTTGAACTCCATGTGCCATATGTTACAGTAATAGATTTAAGTTTACTTAGAAAAAAAAAATATCAAAATATTTCTGCTATTGTTTGTTAGATTGGAGGAAAATTTTAATGTCTTTTATGCCAGATGTTCGTATACTAATTGGATACATATGAAAATGGGTTGAGTTGGATTAGAGAAATCCAATCCAACTAATATGAAAAATCAACTACAAATCCAACTTTCACTTCGTCTAGGGTCTTAGTTGCACCGTGGGGACCAATATATATAAAATTCATGTACCAATGCATCTAGACCTAGCCCGCAACATGGTTTGGAACTACACTAGTTTAATTCTAGATAGATGACCTTCTTCACCCTTGGAATTTATTCAAATAAGAATCAATGTTGCTTAGCATAAGTATCATTGTTCCATAAGAACTCATGAAAATGCATTATTATATTGTCTTCTACTCTAGTAATCCCATACTATCAATAGGACCATCCTTTACAATGAAACTTTGTTGACTTGGTAGACTAATTATACTAGTTCATCCACTTGAACTAGAACCAAATATCACTATTACACTTTCATTTCTTATAAATTCCCATTTTCACTTTTCTATCCACCATGACTATTCTCTAAACTAATGTTAGGAGGCGCTTTTAAATCAAAACTAAAAGAAACATCACTAATTACCTCAATTTCCTAACAATGTGCATGGGATGGTGTCTATCATGGATCATGTCCGCTTCTCCGAAATATCCTCCTTCAAATAGCCGAAACATGTCATCAAGTGTCCCACCATCTTGTGGCTCGATGACCATGTGTTATTCCATTGGAAAATTAAAATTTTCTTCAGACGTGACTTCTCATTGCATTGTTTCTAATCCATTAGTATACACATATTCACCCTATTTCTATGCTTCCATTATCTAATTTTCCTCTTCCTTGGATGTTGATATTTCTTCCATTCTCCTTCCTAAGCTTCCTCTCTTACTAATCCACATTCTCTAGTAAACACTAGTCAACTTTCTCTCTTATTTTCTGCGACTTCTCCAACTTCTTCCATTGAGTTACTGTGTTTCCTTACTCTTCAATCTCTCCACTCACCATTTCAAATTCTTGATGAATCTCCCTTATCTTGTTTATTTACACTTTTGAAATACCGTACCTTGCCTTAAATATCACTCCTCTCTTTCCTAATCTTATGTCTCATCCATTGTACATTTTTTCCTAAGCTTCTCTTTTATTAAGTTCCATCCCAGGTCACCCCTTAACACAATTGCTTATGGTACCATGACCAATGGGTTCAAAGGCATACTGATTTCTTTCACCAAAATTATCTTCACCCAAACTAGGATTTCTTTCTCCAACATCTTGTGACCCTTTTTCAGTTGTTGTCCCTCTCATGGAAAATACTAGCCAAGTTCAACTATGAATTCAATAATTTAGTTTTTAATAGTGTCATTAACCTAAAAAAATTGATATATTTGGTGACCTTATGATCAAATAAAAAATAGGCTCTAAATGCTCCACTAGATATATCTTCCTCTTCCAAGGAAGTCACAAATGTTCTCTCATTATACTGAACCATTCAAACAAAACTATTAGAAACTCTTCTTGAAGATCTTGTATGTGTCATTGTCTTCATGCAACCAATGAGACTTAAAAACCATTACATACTATTTATTAAGAGGTAAATTCCATATACCACCAATATTCGATGTAGCTATGAGTTAGTGTAATAGTTGTATTGCAAAATATCACACACATCATGATAATGTCTTGATACTAAACCCATATTTTGGTCCTTTAGACCGAGGTCCACAACAATGTCCACCAAAGGGGATCACCATAATATAGGTGCTATCATTTCCAATCCTCATAATGTATAAGGTTTCCCCTAAAGTCTTCTGCTAAGACTTAAGTTTGTACAAGAATTTAACAATATGATTGTCAGAATAATTCCCATATTATTACTCATACTTCCTTGTTAACTATTATTCATGCATTTAACCATTAATTTGCAACCATTCTCTATCTAATTATTGATTAAGCACTATCATAACAAGAACCATTATCCCAACCTAATAATGCACAACTAGGTAACTAGATTACTATCATTCAACATAATAAATAAAGAATAATAATAACAGACATAATCACGATATGGTGTAAATCCAACCAAAATTTGAAAGGGGGGTCTCGTTCAATTTATCTCCAAGATAACCTAATACATCATTATAAAAGAGTTCATTATTCATGATAGTGCAACAAGGCCATAGTTTAGTACTTAGATAACAATCTACTAATCAACATGTCATTAACATACATTCAAGACTACAAATGGCTAATGGGGAATGACCCTTTCATAGGTTGAGATCGTTAAATTTATATTGATGTTCCTGAAGGTGGGAAGGTACATTCAAAATTAAAGAAAACATTATCATTATCTTAGTTCATTATTTATGAATCAGTTAATATTTGCTTCTACTCTAGCTAAAAGAACATTATCCTACTTTTAGTTCGTTATTTATGAATCACTTAATATTTTCTTTTACTCTAGCTAAGTATCTTTACTCTTTAAACACATATATCCTTGATCACTTGGAATCTTGCTTGTTATTTTGATTCTTATCTCCCTCTATTGTAGACAGCCTTTAATGTTACTAACAATCTTAAATTTTGGTTACAAGACTTGTATCTTTTTTGTCTAATGAGTTTGTGCCACAATTTCGTTTCCTCCAAATGCATTTTTTCCTCTATCAAAATAAAAATGAAGGGCCCAAGATGCCATATCTTGAAAAAATATCTTAAGTATATACTTCTAAGTTAAACCTAAGGGCCACAATGTTAATAAGATTGATCGAATTAAATTAAATTAAATATTTGAATTAATGAGTCATGACTTCCTATAACTTACCAAAAGGGACTTATTTCTCTTTTTATTCATTCATGTCTTCATACCACCATTCTCCTTATAAATCCATTAATAAAAATTATTTTTTAACAATAATAAAAAATTATTATTTAAAAATATATTCAAACCATGTAACTAAGAGAATAATGGAACCAAAACATTATGCATAATTAAATAGAAATAATCATGTAACATCATATTGGTGAAAAATCACTAATTTTTTGAAGAATATCACTGATACATAATGTTGTCCATGGAATAAAAAAACTTTTATTTTTCCATGAGAAATATCTTTATATTCCTTATGAGGAATATACATGTTTCAGTCCTCGAGGGATTTCTTAGACAATAAGGATCCATTACAAGAAATGCTCATTATGAACTCAACATGTCACCTGCAAAAATTAAACCTTATTGGAAAAAATAAAAACTCTCCCAATCACCCAAACTAAACTCAATTAACAACTACTACTTATATCACTAAAAAAATATAACCAACATATTATATTTTGCATCAAAATAAAGGCAATCTTAAAAAAATTATACTATCAATATTTTGTTTGATAAAAAATAGTACCAATGCTAGCAACCACTACAAAAGCATATATAACATTTTAGTTACAAATAATAAAAGTCCATGACTTAACAAACTAAATCAATAATTCATTTTCACGTCCAACTTAATTTCAATAATTCATGTTCACGTCTAACTTAATTTGCAGACGGTTTTTAGGCCACATTCAGTGAATTTTATCATAAGGAGGATGGGGAGTGTGCATGGAACACAAAGATGAGGACCTATTTGAGGCAATGTTTTAGGCATCAAGTGAGCTGGAGGAAAATTCATGATGAAAAAATATGAAAATGACAAATTACTAATGTTGTGTGCCAAAAGGAAAAGGAAAGTGATCATATAGGATCATGTAAACTTGATTAGTTTGTATGTGACAAAGCAATATGGATCTTATTGAAAAGATTGGATGTAATAAGAAAAAGTAAAAAGTCTTACGGTTTACAACAAGATCAAATATCAATGAGGTGGATCATTAAAAAAAACATGATATCAAGAATAATTTGGAAAATGTTATTTATTTCAATATGAATTTGGTTTTGAGGAGAAGTTCATCAATATTAAAAAAAAATATTATTAACAACTTCTAAATCAATAGAAATAGAATGCACAACAACATTAAAAACGAGTTTAAGAGCATTATTATTTACAATTTAAAAATGAGAATTTGCACCATGAAAAAGGAAAAGATCTATTTAATTTTTAGTGGAGGCGGAGCAACATTAGAATAAGAATTTGAGCCACTATGATCATCACCCAATCATGTTTTTTGAGGTGAGGGAGGCAACTAAGAATGCTAGCTCATCATTTTTGATAAGTTAAGGGGTAGATTAAATTGTAATAATGAATTTTCACCTTGTACTATATCTTCTTGAATAATTTCATTTAATTCATAAAATATTTGGGCGAGGAGGAAATTTCAAATCAAAAGTAAGGTTCAATTAATGTAAATTAGGGTGATGGTAAAAAAACAAATTGACAATTACTACAAGTTGTACAAACTCTTCAATGTCAGCAATAATATGGAATTAAAACCTAGCTCTGCCCCTTCCTCAACATCTTCGAACATTGTTGTTTGCCCATCCAAAGAATATTCCTCAACTAGGAGGTTAAGCATGCTTGTTTCTTCCATAAAAGTTCATCTAACCAATCAAAATGTCACAAAAACTAAACATTTAGTACCATTTATGCTTCATTCTTATTTCACCATTAATCAATCATTGAAATCAATTTTATAAATATTCAAACAAAAAGAGAATTCTCTATGTAACGAGGAGATTAAAATACATAACAATTAAAGACATTTATATGTGAAAAAAAGGGACAACACAAGCGCTGACATATGCAGAACGTAGTATATTGGCCAGGAGAGATTTAGTCAAAAGTTTGACAATACACCTTGCTAACAAGAGAAAAATTCTTTGACACACTTCTCAAACTCAATTGGAAGCTAGTTATACACTTCAACTCCCACCCAAAAAGAGAGGTTGGAAATATTCCTAAAATCATCATTAAAACTTACTTAAATCATATTGTTGTAGGCCTTTCAATTAAAACATGAAAACATGAGATGCAGATCCAAATACTCACTTTGCAAATCTTCACTTGTGAAAATGCAATTTTCTAGTGTAAGTTAGGATAGAGTAATATAACTTATACTACTTTAATACTAAGATTATCAAATTGAAGAAACTTTGACCAATGAAATTCAAGCAAAATCCTTCCACTATTTTGGAAATCAAAATGTTAAAATGCAATTAACATGGTGTATCCATAAAAAAAAATCAAATATTATCATGGAAGCCCATAACTAATTTTGTATTCAAATTATATTTGAATAATAGAATTATTTTTCATATACTTAATAAATAAAATAATTTTATATATTTTATAATAAGTGTTGTTTAATTATTGTATTTTAGAGTTTTTAGTTGGAATTAGATAATAAATATTTTTGGTTAAATCTTGATCTTTTGTTATTTAAAATATGTTTTTGATTGTATATATTGATTCAACAAGGATTGTGGAGAGTTTACAATTCAAACTTGTGATTTCAACTAATTTCTATTGGATTCTAGACAATTTTGAAAGAAAAATATATGAAAAATACTCCAAAACATATAACAAATAGATTATAATTTTCAATATAATCATAATGATTAAAAGTATATATTTTCTCAACAACAAAAAAAGTAAAATATTTATCTATATTAGATATCATTTTTAGGATTCAATTGGGTTAAGTAAGTCATTCAACTATAACCATTTTAAGTAAGTCATTCAACTATAACCATTTTCACGAAAAATAATATTAACTGACTAATTTCTCATAACTTTTGAATAATCTACTTAAGACTCTTATCCATCTTTAAAATTAAAATTAATGAATAAAAATAAATCTATGATCTCACAAATAAAAGCTTATACACTTTGAAAATGTCATTTGTAATCATGATGCAATATAAAATTGAGAGGTGCTTTGTTTCACTGGAAAACAATTTCAACTAAACAACAATTTACGGTCCTTTAATGTAGTCGAAAACAATTTCAACTGCACATAGTAAAATTTTGCGATTAAGTTCTCGAAGCCGAGCTGGAAATCGTTCAAATTTATGTAGAAATCGGTGAAACTGACGAATGTGAAAAGGTGGTGACGAGAAATATTATGTTGTCAGGTCTGAAAAGCTTTGAAACGCGTAAGGTGGCGGAAGAAAAGCGGAGAAAATGAGAAAAGTCACAACATCGGACAATTGGCAATTTTAATATACCCCGTACACACGCGTGGTGGCGGTGCAATATATATATAACGGTAGATAATGATATTTTTTCAAATAAATCTTTTATATATATATATATATATAATTTAATTATTTGGTTGAGAGTTTTGTTAGTTTAGTTTAATAAAGATGTTATAATGTTTTATCTTTGGATTTAGTAAAAAAAAATTTCTCTACTCTAATATAATATGGATATTTAATAGCTTGGGAGGCTTCCCTCCAAGTGTTTTTGAGCATAGGAATAAAATCTTAAATTAAATTAAATAACTATTTTCTTTAGGTCCGATAGACCAAAGATTGGTCTCAAGTGGACGTTAACCATCATCATCATTTTATTTATTTTTTTGATTTATTATATATATATATATATATATATATATATATATATAGTTAGGTAATGTAAGTCTTCAAATGGCTACTACTTGAGTAGCCATGCCTAGGAGTATCTAAGCCATCAAAATCATCTAGGGGTGCACCTAGTCTGGGCCACACCAACCTTTATCATGGCTATATTTTTGCCTACGAAGTTTCAAATTGGTGACCCTTTCACCACATAGTGTCTTAGCAAAACCTCCCCTATGACTTGAGTAGCCATGACCCAGGGGCATCTAAGCCATCAAAATCACTTGCGAGCGCACTTAGCCTAAGCCACACCAACCCTTAGCATGGCTAGATTTTTGCCTAAGAAGTTTTGAACTCGTGACTTTTTCACCACAAAGTGCCTTAACAAAACCTCCCGTCATGATCTATTCTAGGTATTGTGGGATAACAATAAAAATAAATAAATAAATAAAAAACATAAACTTAATAATTACATTTATAATTATTATTATAATTTATAATTAAATCAGCCTAAATCCATCTTAACTCTAGATCTAACAAGGACCAAGAGGGATCACATCTCTTGAGATGCAAACCTCTTTTAGAGTAAAAAAATATTTGATCCCTCTTGGCGCTTGGTAAATCCGGAGTTAATATGATCTAGGCTGGTGTTATATATATATATATATATATAATATATATATAGTTTTGCAATACTCTCAGTAGTATGGTAGAGATGTAACTTAATGTAATGTAAACATTTTAACTTGGTCAAAATAAAATAAAAATAGGGATAGGCAAGAGTGGTAGGGGTTGTATTTAGCCTTGATGAAGAAATTGGGTTCCAATTTGCCTGGGGACTAGGTACTTTGTCCAACAACCAAGCTGAGTTTGATTTTTTCGCATTCTGGAATGGCCTATAATTAGCTATGAGAAACAAATTCTCAATTTATTGGTTTGAGGTGATTCATTGCTTGTTATCTGCCAAGTTATAAAGGCCAAAAATAGAACCGTACTCATAATCCTCCCATTCTTCAATGGATCTCCACCCTAGTATAATATGGATATTTAATATTTTATTTAATATTTTGATTTATTCAATATATATATAGTTAGGTAATGTAAGTCTTCAAATGGCAGACCTAACCTATGACTTGAGTAGCCATGACCCAATGTATCTAAGCCATCAAAATCACCTAGGAGCGCACCTAGCCTGAGCCACACCAACCCTTATCATGGCTAGATTTTAGTCTACGAGGTTTCAAACTGCTCACCTTCTCACCAGATAGTGCCTTAACAAAACCTCCCGTATGACTTGAGTATCTATGAACCAGAGACATCTAAGCCATCAAAATCAAGTGGGAGCGCACCTAGTATGGGCCACACCAGCCCCTAGCATGGCTAGATTTTTTTTCCTATGAGGTTTCGAACTGGTGACCTTTTCACCACAACAAGGGCCAAGAGAGATCATATCTCTTGAGATATAGAGTAAACAAATATTTGATCCCTCTTGGCACTTGGTAGATCTAGAGTTAAAATGATCTAGGCTGGTATTTTATATATATATGTATATATATAATTTTGCACCTAAAAACTCTCTAACGAAGTATAGTAAAAATGTAACATAATATAATGTAAACATTTTAATTTAATAAAAATAAAATAAAAATAAAAATAAAAAAGAATAATAAAAGTTATATTTAATGATGAAAAATTTAGGTTTCAATTCGCCCGTAGTCTAAGTACTTCATCTAACAACCAAGCTGATTTTTCGCATTTTGAAAGTCCTATAATTCTCAATTTATTAGTTTATGAAGTTGATGGGATCCATGGTAACTACTCCTTTTTTCAGAAGACCATGGTAACTACTCCTATATTACACTATGGGATCCTCGGTGGCACATTCCGTGGAACAAGTGGCAAATGTTCATAATGTTCATAAATGTTCCTTGCATAGGCGTGACCTATTTAATAGCAAGAATGGTAGCGTCATCGCTGATTTTTTTTGAAGGTATAGTCAGCTGAATGTTTATATGGAAAAAATTTAGTATGCTATTGTAAGGGTTATGGCTCAAAATCTAATTTTTATTAATATAAATTTTTTATTTTTTATTTTTTTAATATAAAAAATAAAGTAAAAATAAAATAATAATAAAAATAAAAATTATTCATGGTATTCATATGGAATATGGTCTATTTTAAAGGGGAAATTAAATCATTCTAGATTCTTTTACCAAGCACGAAGACAGATCAAATCTCTTGAAATCTCTTTCAGAGCTTAGTAAATCTAGAGTTAAGATGGATCTATGCTAGTTAAATTAATTTTACTATAATCTTTTTTTTGTTTATTAGTTTATTTTTTATTTATCAAACTTGTTCAACCATAAAAATTAAATGGTTGGTAAATACCAATAGACATCAATCTATAATAGACATCGACACTTCATCATACATTTAATTTAAAGTTGCTAAAATTAAAAAAAAAAATCATAAAAATTAATTAAATTAAAACTTTATTTAAAATTATTATTATTATTATTAATGATAAAAATAATCAATATATATGTTAAACATAACTTTATGTAGCCTTGAGGGTTAACTCAATTGGTTGAAGTCTTGTTGTTAAAGCATCTTCTATTGGGAGGTCACAAGTTCAATTCTCCTCAACTCTTTTGGGGTTAGCCTCGAATTAGTTTGGTATATGTACCACATAATTTTTTATTGAAAAATTTCCATCTAGGAGTATTATTAACTTTTGGACAAATATGACTTGGGAGAATTTAAGTTCACTCAAAAATCATTGGACCACACCAACCATTAACATAATTATATTTTTTATACCCATTATATTTTGAATCCACAACGTTTATACAAAAACTTCCTTAACAAAATACCATGTTATCAATTATTATACATCTCATAAATTATATTATTATAATATATTATTTTATTTTACATAATAGTTCACTCAAGAATCATACCTAATTTAGACCACACCAACCATTAACATAATTGTATTTTTTATACCCATTATATTTTAAATCCATAACCTTTATACAAAAATTTCCTTAACAAAATATCATATTATCAATTATTATACATCTCATAAATTATATTATTATAATATATTATTTTATTTTACATACACAAATAATTTTATTATATATGTTATTCAAAGTGATAAACTCTTGTCTCATTAAGTGGGAAACTTTTGCTCAGTAAATATGTGTCCTCGTAAGACATGTGAAGCAATTAATTACAAAATGCTACTTAGCGCAAGCCAAGGATATGTTCTCACGTGTTAAAAAAAAGTTATAATGCCACAAAATAAATTACATTTTTGAGTTTATTAGTTGTTTTTTTGGGTAAGCTAAGGGTTTCAATTACTAATAACAAGTGTTACATGGTAGTTAGGTAGTTATTATTTGGAGGTTAGTTTAAATGTAGTTATTTTAAATAAAAAGCAATACAAAGTTACAATTGTATATATTTCAACAATTGCACATAATTATATTTAGGCAAAAAAAAAAACATTTAATATTTATTATCTTTATTTTGTTCTTTTATATTTATGTGATGTTAGTAAATGAAATAAGAGTTATGATGATGGCATTGTCAGTGTTTTTTTAATATAATTTTCTTCATTTAGTTTATTGTTTAGAAATTGTGTTATTAAATATATATAAAAACGTAATATTATCAATTTCAATATATAGAAAATTAAAAATTAATAGATTTTTGGTTTAATTGTATTATATATATATATATATATATATATATATATATATATATATATATTTAATTTTAATTACTTAAAATTTATTTTTAAATATATAAATAAATTCAACCAATTAAAAAACCATTTTACAAATTACACTCCTAAAACTTAGATTTATTATTTTAAAAATTCTTCATCCTTAAAGAAATTGAAACAAATAGATTAAAAAGAAAACATCAAAGATTAATAAAAATGATAGTAATAGATATTAAAAATAGAAATTGTTAATAATACAGATTTACACTCTCCCCGCTTTAAGTAAATAGCACGAATATTGATAGAAATCTCGGTAAATGGGGGTCTGCTAGTTATTGCCCGATAGAAGAGTGATGGCGCTATGAATACTAGTTCCTATCAAGTCTTGCTAGGCAAGGACAACTCATTAATAATGGTAAGGCCCGTACAGGACTAAAATTAAATGGCACAGTTTGGCGAATAATAAACATCTTTTCTAGAAATTAAAGATTTTAGCAGTTGCAGTTAATTGGTGGAGTTCTTTAATATTAAAAATTAATGCTACAGTTTGACGGCTCATGTGAGCAGACGCTTGCGCGCAGGAAAACCATTGAACCGACACGAATAAAAATGACTTTTGCAATAACATGTTAAAGTTTTGAACCAATAGAATTTGAGATAAATATATTAAATTATTATTAAAAAATCATGAATTTTTATTCATAATGTTTAACATTAGATAAATTTTAATTTTTTAAAGTTAAACAGAAATTAATGTCAAATCAATAGCCAAATGCAATAGTCATATTTGTAATTAGTTATTCAAATTCAACAAAATAAATTAAAAATTGAATATTATACCTTGGATAGGGTCAAATATTGAAAATCAAACCCTTAAAAAGATAATTGGATATTTAAATTCTCTTATTGCTATATATTTCATTGGGTTTGTATTCCATGCCCAAGTAACCCCTCCACCCACAATAGAAAAGAAAAATATAGATATGGTAAGTATTTGATGTGGAACGGAATCATTGCCTCCAAATTGTTATAACTTTGTTTGATCTCTGAAATCGCCAAATTTCCAATTGTTGCTTTTATCTCTAACATCACAATTGTTTAATAATTATGGATTATTTATACGGTAAAGAATAGATATATTTGATATTTTATTCTAAAGATATTTATCTCCATCTATTTTTAAAGATTTTTTGAAATTAATTGTGATATGGGAATCACAGGGATAGTGACTCCAGTGACTCCACCTGGCATAACAAAACGATCTGTAAGCAACATTAACGAGGTGATGCTGACTTAGAAGGCAAATTGTCTTTTCCAGTGAAAATAATTCTTCAAACACCGTCTTATCAAATGGACTCACCAAGATTTTATGTTCGTACAAAATCCACGACTTGATAACAACGTCGTCGTTTTAAAGGGAGAGTTTGGGAACTCACATTTAATATGACTGCAGAGCTGGGATTGACAGCCCACTGAAATCATTGAACTGGCACTAAGATCTATGACTTTTGCAATAATATGTTAAAGTTTTGAACCAATAGAATTTGAGATAAATGTATTAAAATATTATTAAAAATCATGAATTTCAATTCATAATGTTTAACATTAGATAAATTTTTAATTTTTTGAGTAAAACAGAAATTAATGTCAAATCAATAGCCAACTTAATGCAATATACACTGCCTCCGGTAGGTATAATAAAATGTTACTTATATTATTGGTATTTTCATATTAATGACATGTGACATGGGAAACCAAACTGATATAACAAGAGATTATTTTTATTTAAAATAAATTAACAAAAAACTTGTTGTGATTGTCAAAATAAGTTGTTTTTGTCCAAGGGATACAAAAGAATCATCTAGATATTGCATCATAGCCTTAACAAACTTTCTACTAAATAAAATTGACAATTGACATAGAAAAACAAAGCATCAAGTAAAATAAGAAGAATTGGAATCATCGACCTCTTTTGGCATAGGGTCTGCGGGGTTGTGGCTACTTAGTCCAGGGCATGGAGCCACACTCTCCTTTGTGCACATTAATCTATTATTCATCTCCTTCAACTATAACACCATGTCATCCAAGACTAGACATGATCCAAGACATTCTCGTCAAGCAAGACATGATCCAAGAAAACCTTCATATGCTAATAAAGGTCTAATATGCATATATATAGTTTTTCTATCCAAGAGTGTGCGTTGTGTTCACTACCTAGACCTCCACTAGCTCCATGACTTCAAAATCAGACAAACAATATGATGATCCCCCACTAGATCTGTCTCCACCTTGCTTAGCTAATCCCTAATGTTTTGTGGGATTTGTTCATTGTATATTCATGTCGAGAACTCAACATGTTGCTCATATTGAGAGACCCTCGTTAAGTCATGATTACCGCACCATCTTATGAAATAAGCCCATTGTCCCATAATAGTTTCAAAAAATGAAATAGGAAGTGACACTAGATGACTAGCGAAAGCCACACAACAGATAGAGGAAGGTCGAAAAGTGGAATGCAATTGAGGGGAAAGAAAATACAAAGTCATAACTAGGGTGCCACAAAAAATTCCACAATGAGACTCCGAGAAGAAATATAATACATTGATGTGTCGAAGGGACTGCACTAAATGACCAACATTTGACCAAAATAACGGAGAATAATGCCTCGTACTCAGTGAGCCAAATTCCATTATGGTAGATAATGTAAATGCAGTGAGGCTTAGTCTAGCACATGTGCAAATCTCAGTAGGGATACAACCTAACTCCATGGAGGTGATAGTCTGCATAACATAATGAATACCCACCAACTTGTTTAATATCACATTTCCCATCATTGTGCGAGAGGGAGGCACATCATCCTCACCCATTAAAGGAGGTTTTGTCAACTTCTCCCTCCCCACCATAGCTCACACATTGAGTTACCCTATACGAGGGAAAAATATTAGTTTGTTTTATTAAATATTTGCTTGCATATATTAAATAAATATATATATTTTTTGAAAAATAAATATACTTTAGTAATTTATTTTATCATTTTAATAGTGATGTGAAATAATAATAATAAATTTTATGACGTAAAAATATAATTTGAATTATAGCCCTAAGGGTTAGCTCAATTGGTCAAACCACGTCATTAACGCACCTTTTCTATTGAGAGGTACTCACTGGTTCAATTCTCTCGACACTCTTGGGGTCAAGTTTTGTGGTTAAGTCGATAGAAAATGATCCCTTTGGGTGGATCTACCTGGTACAAATATTTCGTGGACGAAGTAGTCATCGATCTTCAGGGTTCATGAGCCTCATAGAAATTTGATTTTATTAGCTATGTATTATGGTTAGTTGCTATGTTGACTATAGATTTTAAATATGTATGTTTTTCCTATATAATTTTCTCATTAAACTTTGTTATACCCCTCACTAGAACTAGGGATTCCCAATTTCCAATATGAAAATTCCACCTCATTACAATACAGAAGTAAGTTATGCAATGTTAGGAAAAACATTTCTCTTTTCTATTTCTTTCCTTTTGTAACTCTTATAACTCATTTAGATGATCCCATATTTTTTTCTCACATCTCAACTGGTATAAATTGGTTTTTAGTTGCACTATAACATATTTTGCATGTCATTGTATGCTAAGTTTCACATAGTTTTATTCTTTAAAATTCACATATCTATTGAAGTTATCTATATAACGATATTATTTTCTCTATTTTTCATATTTATATAAAAAAAAATTCTTAACTTTTTAAAATTTTCTTTTTCTTTTTTCGCACTTATTTTCTTTTATGTCCATTCTTCAAAAAATTTCCATTTTCACATTGTTTTTTTGTAAGCTTGGTAGTGCCTTCCTTTTTCATTATATTATTAGCAAGTTACAACCAATTTTAAAGATAGTTAGGTGGCATCAACTTGCCCAGAGGGAAACCAATTTTATTGGTCACTTAACAACATGGTATGTCATCCAAAAACAATAAGTTTTAAGTCTTTCTATCCACGCTATATATGACTGAGTCTTTGCATATCCTACCATCTACTTTCCTGGTGGCATGATTGTCTATACATTGAAAAGTAGAAGCTATCAACATACTTGAAAACATAAATAAAAAAACTACGCAGAGAAACATCTAATAATATAATCTACTTCATCAGTAGAAGCAGTGTCCATCGGTGTTGGGTCCTTTGCATTAGACCCCTGGAAGTCTGTCTAAGAAAGGATGCAAGGTAGGTTGTTTTCAATGCGTCAGAGGCACCCATCCTATTTCTGCATATGGAACTAGAGTTTTTGAAACTCTTGTTTGTAGTTCGGGATATGTTGCACTACAGTGGCCATGCTCATATAAATATGCTCCAGGGCTTTTCCCAGTATACCCTTCATAGACCAATAAAGGAAAAGGGTATCTTAAAGTGAGTAGTGTGGCCTCCAGGATCGGGCAATAAGGTTTTCCAATCCTCTACATTGATCTCCGTTGAGCCTGCCTAGCGGTTCAGATACGCCTCCCATTCCTCGATTAATTTGTTGTATTTCCTCATTTGTGGTCTTGTGGTAAGCCTCTACTGCTTCATTGATGATGTTCGTTATAGGCTTCCTGCCTCTTGGTTTTCCTCGAGATGAACTGGGATTCCCCACTGATTCCTTACGTATCCTTTTCCTTCCTCAGCCCCTCGGGGCTGTGATTCTAGTTCTGTCAACTACACAATCCATGGTTGTATTCCTGCAGTTTGTGGATTTATTATGTGACATAGTCCTCGTAGGTGGTAGACCGAGCCCGAAGTAGCTCGTCTTGCAGGATTTCTTACCAACCTTACCACCTGCCCAGAGATTAAAAAAAACCGTAATTCCAGAACATGGGTATGAATAACCTTGCTTTCTTCCTAAGAAGTTAGAATAATGTTCCCTGATATGAACCAGAGGCCCATCAACATATACCATGACCAATAATTTTTATGCACCATACTTTAGTATAAACCCTATAGGTCTTTGGTCCACCAATACCTACAATATTAAAATGCAGACTAGACATAGAAAAACTCATAGGGGAGGGCCGGAAGTTTTGCACCTGCAGAGCAAAGGCTAGGATAGCCCAACAACAGGATAGCCCCCCCTCACCGATGTATACACCAACAATATGTCCCAAATCAACTCAAAATCCGAGAGGCCACAAGCTTGAAACCACACAATATTAGCTTGGAGCCATGCCGTGTTCAACCAGGTCATTTTAAGAACTATGGAATTGATGACCGCGATAAGGCCCTAGATTAATCCCCTTCAGGAAAACAAAATACCAAAAAAGACAGAGACATGAAAATTTACAGGCAAATTGCCATATTTTCTCCGAAAAATAGACACATGCATCACCAAGATAGTACACAAACCCTCTAACCCCAACAAATTCGAACCAGGAAAACCTAATTCCCTTACCTAGGAGACTTGGGGTATGGAGAAAAGGGAGGAGTGATGGGATACATACCAAATTTCCAATGTGAAGGATTGCTGAAGGCTCACCATTTCCAACCTCCCTAAATGTCTATGAAACCATACACTGATCACCAACTCTTGCCAATCCTGGGCCAGAGGTTCCCCACCAAAACACCGCATGCAAACAACTAGATGCCAAAGCCTTGAATGGATATCACTGTCGCCACCCGCGATAATATTAACAACCTTCATGCATGAAGCTGCCTTGCCAGCCTTGTCATGCATATGGAAGGTGACGAGCTTGTCCTTTGAGGTGACTATCATTAAATGGGATAGATATGCCTTAGATCGAGTAAACACCCCAATCATGGAATTTTTTCAGGAGTCAGGGTGCTCCATGAATTTTTTATCTTGTCTTTCTCGATAATCTCTTGCAGGTGTTCCAGACTTCCTTCCCTGGGTTGAGGAGGCAAGGTCAACTCCAAAGGCTCATTTTGGTGTCAACAAATTGATTTCCTTTGTGCCTGACATGCGTTGTGATGACATAGTCAAAGTTCTGAATAAGATCCCCCAGCTCTTGCACCAACCTGGCAGTTCTCCAACTGTGACCAAGCTTGTCCCATTTAGTCCCCTGGCTCAGTTTTTTTAGAGTGTTGGTTACTAGTTGGGAGTCTCCTTCCACTACTAGCTTTTTGTACCCTAGCCTGATAGCCAGGATCATGCCTTAGTGGGAACCAAAAATTCTGCTTCGTTATTACTTGCATGGCCGTAGTGATCCACATAAATGAGTCTAGTATTCACTCTATAGTATTGAAAGAGTCCTTCGAAACCTGTCGAACCTGGATTTCATTTCGAGGCTTTGTCAAAGCTTAGCTTTATAAACCCCTTTGGTGGCATGATGAAGATCCAAGATGAATCCACCCTGCTCAGTATTATTTTCTAGGAGTTTGGAGCAATCATAGTCAGGGAAAGTTTTAGGCACTGTATAATTCTAGCCTCGTGGGGAGGAACTTGCTAGTCATCCGGTAGTCATTTCTCTGCTAAGATGATTTCACGAATATTTCAAGTTATCCCTTCCCACACTAGCTCTTGATCCTGTCTTTTGTTCTTAAATATCATGCGATTTCTCTCTTTCCAAATGGCCCAAAGAGTAAAGCATGTAGCTAAGTCCCAAGCTCGGTTGAGGACTGGGCTAGAGAAAAGGCCTTTTTGCGAAAGAAGAATGGATTCTTTAATGCTTTGGGGATCTCGATCGATTCTACCAGAGAGATATTCCACTTGGTTCCAATTTTGAGTGGTGAAGGGAACGAATTAAGAAGTTGTTCTAGGTCCTCAGTGTGTTGACCATAAAGGATATAGTACGAAGGTCCATAGAAACCTCCTTTTTGGAGTTGATCCCAAGTTAGGATTCTGCCCTTGTAGACCAGCCAAAGAAATAAGGCAGATTTTGGCCACCACCTCCCCCCCTGTTGAAAAGTGTAACTTGGATCAGTCTTCATATTGATTATGTAATTATGTATTTATGTAAAGAAGAAGATAAAGATAATAAAATATATTTTGTATATACTTGCTTCATAGGTTTCATGAGCAAGAAGTTTTGTTATAAGTCAATGTTAGTTCCTTATATTACTAATATAGTCCCTTATTGTTGTTAGTGTAACCCCCTTATTGTTATTGTTGTAACCCTGTAGCCCCCATACTGTTATTATTGTGCCCTTACATTATTATTGTTAGGTTGGCTAGGATTGCATTGTGGCCCCACTAGGATTATATTGTGGCCCCATGGACTCCTATATAGAGAGGAGGTTTTGTCATTTGTATCATCCAAGAATTGTTCATTTATGTAATGCATTGGAGGTTTCCCCCTCGAAGTGGCTGATTTCTAAGGCGTTGATCTCTCTTTTCTTCTATTTTTGGAGCTGGTTTCACAACATTTGGTATGAGAGCTTTGGATTCTAGGGTTTCGTTGCTCCAAATAGGTCATCGTGGAATTTTCGCTATAAATTTTTTTCTACGAAGGTTTAGAAGCTAAAATGTTTAGAGTGTGAAGCCGAAATCCTAAGGAACATCTTCACAAAATTTCAGAGCTTGGTTCGCAATATTTTCATAGATATGATCTGTGGAAATTAGGGATTTTTGCAGACTCCTGAATTTAACCTAAACAGGTCATTGTGGAATTTTTTCCATAACTGTTTTTCTACGAGCATTCAGAAGCTCAAATTTTCATAGAGTGAAGCTTAAGGCCCAAGGAACCTTCTATGAAAATTTCAGATCTTGGTTCACAATATTTTGGGAGATATGATCTGTGGAAGTTAGGATTGTTTAAGGCTCCCGAAATTCATATCAAAGAGGTGACTGTGGGAAAAACATCATAACTCTCTCTCTAAGCATCGGATTGGGATTTTGTAAAAAGTGGCCACAATTAAATGGACTGTAGTTTTCGTTATATCAATTTCAGAGCCAAAGGAGGAAACCGTGACACATGGCAAGTCGTACAAGTTCGCTCTACTGAACTAGTCCATAATTAGGTCATCGTAGGAGATTGGGCATAATGTTGTCTTCAAGAATCCAAATCAGGTCAAACCTATGGAATTCGAAAGAAGATTTAGAGGGATATTTCAGGGCCGAATTTTAGATATTGAGGATCCAAAATCACAGAGATAATTCAGTTTCAATATCGAGCTCCTCAAAATCAAGAAAAATGTGTGTATTTTTTTTTCAAATTGCATAAGTCTTGTTTGAAAAATCAGTTTTAAGTGATTCCAAAGGCCTATTGAGCATAGATATCAGTATTGGGTTCTAAAATGTCTCCTAAAAATAATTCAACACCCATTAAGCCCTCGAATTACTCTACAATGACTCATGAAGATGAAGAATTGCAACATGATCTAGCAAAATTACAAGAGCAAGTGCACCAAAATTCGCTCTCGCAAAGAGAAACAAAAAATGAAATGGATGCTTTGAAGAAAAACGTGGAAGCTAAGTTGGATGGTTTGAAGAAAGGCATGGAAGCTACGATGGATGGTTTGAAGAATGGTATGGAAGAAAAAATGGAAGGTTTGAAGGAAGATATGGAAGGTTTGAAGGAAGGTTTGTCAAATTTGATACAAGAAATGATTCCTAATGGCGAAAAGATAGTAGAGGAAACTCATGATGAGAACAAAATAAATGTTAATCGTGATTTCATAAACTCCAATGTTGGATTAAAGAACCACCATATTCCAAAGATGGATATGAGGAAGTTTGATGGAAAGGATCTCGTAACATGGATACTACAAATGGAGCAATATTTTGACCTCAATAATGTGAAAAACACACAAAATGTACGCATTGCAACTTTACATTTAGAACAAAATACATTTTTAAGGTATCGATGGCTTCGCTCCCCTAAAAAAATTGTCACTTGGTCAATTTTTACGGAGGAAATGATAGCCCATTATGAGGATACAAAGAGCAACACCTTCTTTAGCCAATTGATAAATCTCAAACAAAAGGGTTCAGTGGTAGAGCACATTGAGGACTTCCAAAAATTGAATATAAGGGTAACTGATATTCCAGAGGAACACAGGATTGATATCTTCATAGGGACTTTAAAGGATAACATCCAACATGAAGTTCACGTTTGGGAACTAGATTCATTAGAGAAGGCATCCAGGTTTGCAAGAAAAATTGAATGTAAAATTATGGCGACAAGGAAGCCTACCACTCACATCTATAAAGATGGAAGTATTGCTACTCCTAGACTTCCACAACCTACAAGGTTGACACCACAACAATTTGAAGAAAAAAGAGCAAAAGGGCTTTGTTACAGTTGTGATAGAAAATACACTAAATTTCATAAGTGTGTTGAGAAGAAATTATTTTACATAGATTGTGAAGAGGAGGAAGAAAATGGACAAGAAACTTCAAAATAAGAGGATATACACGAGGAAGCCACCCTAGAAGAAGAAGAAATGAGTCTGACCATATCATGTAATGCATTGGCAGGAATTACCACTCCTCAAACTCTTAAGATAGAAGGACATATCAAGAAGAAAAAGGTAATAGTGTTGATTGATTCGGGTAGTACCCATAATTTTATCCATTGTAAGGTAGCCAAGGAATTGAATTGTTTCCTATACCCAACACCAGAATGTCAAGTGATGGTTGCAAATGGAGGAACTATAAATTTCTATGGAAAATTCCATAATATCAAGCTATCCATGGGGGAATATGTATTGAATAGTCCAATGCTTTCCATCCCAATGGGAGGTGCTGATGTTTTACAAGGAGTACAATGGTTACAATTTTTGGGGACGGTAGCTTTTAATTTTCAAGAAATTTTCTTGAATTTTTTTTTCGGAAGGAAAGGAAATCAAATTACAGGGTATCACGGGGAAGCCTGGAAATATAATAAGCTCTAATGTCATGAAAAAGCTTCTGAAGAAAGAACAACGAGGTGTAATTGCACAATTATGCTTACTAGAAGTTCCAACATCAAAATCATCTATTTCTCCAGATCTCCAAAAATTCTTGGAAAATCATTCCAAGGTGTTTGATACTCCCAAAGGACTCTCACATATTCGTGATCATGATCATGCTATTCATTTGATTCCAGGAAGTGTTCCTCCAAACATCCAACCTTACATACATCCGTATGTCCAAAAGAGTGAAATTGAACGTATGATTGCAGAAATGTTAGAGGCTGGTATAATTCAACCTAGTCAAAGTTCTTTCTCTGCTCTAGTAGTATTGGTGCACAAGAAGGATGGATCATGACGCATGCGTCCGGATTATAGGGAGCTCAATAAGCTTACTATTAAAGATAAATTTCCCATTCCTGTGATCGATGAATTATTGGATGAATTACATGGAGAAATTTATTTTACCAAGTTGGATCTTCGTTCAAGATATCATCAAATTAGAATGAAGACCGAAGATATTCCGAAATCAGCATTTCGAACTCATGAGGGTCATTATGAATTTTTGGTCATGCCTTTTGGCCTTACCAATGCACCTTCTACATTTCAAGGATTGATGAATTCCATTTTCAAACCCTTCCTTAGAAAATTTATGCTAGTATTTTTTGATGATATCTAATCTACAGCGGGTCTTGGAAGGATCATGTTCAACATGTTGATAGGGTGCTCAAACTATTGGAGGAGGAACAATTATATGCAAAAACATCCAAATGTTTCTTTGGAGTACAAGAGGTGGAATATCTGGGTCATATTGTATCTCACGAGGGTGTTAAGGTAGACCCTAACAAAATTAAAGCCATTAAGGAATGGAAAGTCCCCACAACCATAAAGCAGTTGCGATGATTTCTCGGGTTAACAGGGTATTATCGCAAGTTTGTTAAGAATTATGGGAGAATAGCAGCACCTCTAACAACATTATTGAAGAAAGATGCATTTTCATGGACTCCCGAAGCAACTAAGGCCTTTGAACGTCTTAAAGAGGCAATGTGCCTAGCACCGGTCTTAGCTACACCAGACTTCACAAAAACCTTTATTGTGGAATGTGATGCCTCAGGAAATGGAATTGGTGCAGTTTTAATGCAGGAAGGAAGACCCATTGCGTTTGAAAGTCGTTCAATCAAAGGAAAGTATTTACAGAAACCTATTTATGACAAGGAAATGTTAGCAATACTACATGCACTAAAGAAATGGCGAACTTACCTAATGGGAAGACACTTCAAGGTAAAAACTGATCATGATAGTCTTAAACACTTTTTGGAACAAAGACTATCATCAGAAGAGCAGCAAAAATGGGTCACAAAGATGTTGGGCTATGACTTTGAAATAATCTACAAAAAAGGAAAGCTTAATGTTGTTGCAGATGCACTCTCAAGAAAGAATGAAGAGGTGGAAGCATTGCTTTGTGCCATTTCTATTATCCAACCGAATTGGATAACCGAAGCAAGAGATGAATGGAAGAAGGACAAAGATGTATGGACACTCATTCAAAAGTTGCAGCAAGATCCTAGTACATCTGATACATTTAGTTGGAAAATGATTCCTTATGGTACAAAGATCGCTTATATCTTTGTAAGAATTCCCAACTAAAACAAAAGATTCTTCTGGAATTGCACACTTCTCCTTTAGGAGGACACTCAGGATTTGTAAAAACTTACCACAGGGTGAAGAAAGAATTTTTTTGGGATGGCCTTAAATCTGATATTCAAAAGTTTGTGGCGGAATGTTTGGTTTGCCAGCAGAATAAAGTGGAGACAATTAAGACCCCGGGACTTCTACAACTTTTATCCATTCCAAGTCAACGTTGGGAGGAGATTTCAATGGATTTTATCACAGGTTTACCTAAGTCCGAAGGAAAGAGTGTCATCATGGTGGTAGTTGATAGACTTACCAAGTATGCACACTTTTGTGCATTATCTCATCCATTTAAATCAAGTACAATTGCTACTATATTTATGGACAGAATTCAAAAGCTACATGGAAGCCCAAGGGTTATTGTGAGCGACAGAGATCCCATTTTTACTGGAAATTTTTGGACGGAGTTATTTTCTTGTTTGGGTACTCAATTAGCTCATAGCTAATCTTATCATCCTCAATCTGATGGTCAAACTGAGATAGTAAATAAATGTTTGGAAGGATATCTTCGTTGTTTTGTATCTGATAAACAAACACAATGGGTCAAGTGGTTACCTCTTGCTGAATGGTGGTATAACACTCCCTTCCATACTGCAGCAAAAATGACCCCATTTATGGCACTTTATGGATATCATCCACCATCCATCACATCATCTTTAAGAGAAAATTCTAAGGTTCAAGCAGTGGAAGATCACATCGAGCATCAACAAGAAGTTCTCCAACTCTTAAAGGATAACATAAATTTGGCACAAAATCGAATGAAACAACAGGCAGATCAACATCGCAGTGAGAGAAGTTTTGATGTGGGAGACTGGGTATTTTTACGGCTAAAACCATACAAACAAATGTCCCTTAAGCAAGCTAAGAAGGATAATAAATTATCTCCAAAGTACTATGTTCCTTACAAGGTGTTGCAAAAGATTGGTACTATGGCATACAAATTGGAGCTTCCTTCTTCTTCACGAGTGCATCCAGTTTTCCATGTTTAATGCTTAAAAAAGGTTATAGGGGACAAAATTCCAGTTCAAACAATATTACCAGAACTTGATGAGGAAGGAAAAACCATATTGGAACCTGAAGCAGTCACGGAAACAAGAACTCGACAGCTATGAAATCGATCAATTTCAGAGTATCTCATAAAATGGAATAACTTACCCACTGAAGATTCTACATGGGAGGATGAGAATTTTATACACAAGCACCTGGAGCTACTCAAGCATTGAGGACAACACTTTTTTGAAGGAGAGGAGCATGTTATGTCCTTATATTACTACTATAGTCCCTTATTGTTGTTAGTGTAACCCCCTTATTGTTATTGTTGTACCCTTGTAACCCCCATATTGTTATTATTGTGCCCTTACATTATTATTGTTAGGTCAGCTAGGATTACATTGTGGCCCCACTAGGATTATATTGTGGCCCCATGGACTCCTATGTATAGAGAGGAGGTTTTTTCATTTGTACCATCCAAGATTTGTTCATTTATGTAATGTATTGGAGGTTTCCCCCTTGAAGTGGCTGATTTCTAAGGCGTTGATCTCTCTTTTCTTCTAGTTTTGGAGATGGTTTCACAACAGTCAAAGAATTCTTCTTAATGTCTTTAGGGATTTCTTTAGTCATAAATATAATTAGAGTCATGGATTCATATTACACTTATGATATAAAAAATTGATGATCAATACATATATATGCTCAAAGACCTTGTCACTTGGCTCCTTGAAGGCAGCTCAAAGATATGGAAATACTCCTTGAAAAGTCGACTCGAAAATGCTGGTAAATAACACTTGAAAGATTGGCTCAAATAGACACAATTGTTCGCTGATAGGTCGGCTAATTTACAGGTGGAAACAACTATATATACCCTATAGTTTCTTAGCAGAAAATACAAAACTCAAACAAGTTTCTCTGTGAAAAATTGCGAGCTTCATGAATGAAGAATTGCGAGCTTCAGGGTTGTTTTCAACAGAATTAAAGTGTTGTTCAGTGTTAAAGGTGCGGATTAGAGTGATGAAGAAGACCATGCTAGAGTTCTGATAAGGGCTGCATTCTACTGTGCTAAGGTGCAGTTTAAGGTGTTGTGTTAAGGTGCAGATTTAAGAGAAGAAAGAAGCGCAGATTCCAGGTGAAAAGACCGGGTATATATTTGTGTAAGGGTAAAGGAATTTCAGATTGTTTTGAAGTGTGAAAGAATTATACGGTTAGCTATGAAATTGAAGTGTAAACATACTACTTGAAGTATGGATCTGTGTTTAAGTGTTGTATAGTGAATGAGGATATGTGTCTAAGTGTTGTATAGTGAAGAAGACGCATCATATCTCAAGTAAAGAAAACTAAATGTTATTCGAAGTGAAGGGTCCTGAGTGACCTAGTCCAATATCTGAATGGGAAGAAAATTGTGGAAAAACACTTCCATAGAAAAACTAGTAAGGTGTGTTTTGAGCAACCAATACATCAAGGAAGGTAGACTTAGAGACAATGTTCTCTAGTGCTAATCAAGGACAGTGTAGGTTGGTGCAGAAAAGAAGAATTAGTGTTGAAGGTCGACAAAGAAGTAGTGACGAGGTATTGGAAGCATACATATGTCAAGGGTATAAGTCTTGGTCATGGTACTTGTCGTATGAAAGGTCTATAAGAAGAATTTCTCATGGGTTTTCCTCTTCAAGAGGGAGAGGTTTTTCCCTAGCTCAAAGAGCCTAATTTTGTGTTTCTTGTGCTAAGGTAATTGATGTGATGAAAGAATTAATAAGATAAGAGTAAAAGACATAAGTTAATCAAATAAGCTTACAAGTAATTATCAAGTAAGAGAATTTGAATTAATCTCCAGCCCTCTAAATTCTCAACATGGAATCAGAGCTAAGGTGTTGAACACAAGGGCTACTTGACAACAAGACAATCCAGGAAGCAAAGATCAAATTTTGCAAGGAAGACTCTCAAGCTACTTCAAGAAAGATATTCAAGTCATTAAAAGGATCAACTCATCAAGAAAATAATCTTTGCCATCATAGATTTATATTAAAAAACATTGTTGGAAGAAACATCATCTTTTGAAGATATCCTTTATCATCAAGGATCCAAGAACACCTCCACTGGAGATTTCAATCTTAGAATAAGCTCTTGAATTCATCTTCATCATCATCAAGGAAGCTGCAAGCCACTCTACTCAAGTAAGTATCTATGACCTTACTTAAATCTGTCAAAATGACTTATTGTAAAGAGAGCAACAAAATGGTTGGTTCATCAAACTTTAGTGCATGGAAGAAGAGGAAATATTAGAATTAAATTGAAGACGAAGTTATGAACTACATCGAAGGATCTACAATTAAACCCTAAAAATAAGATGATCCAACACATTCCAAGTACATGAAGAGATAAATCATATCCCAAAGGATTCTCATATAATCCATTAAGGACTCTCTCATTCCCTATGTATTAAAACTAAACTCTGCAAAAGAAATATATGATAAATTGGTAGAGCTATTCTCAGTGAGTACTGCAGGAGAAGAAATCTCTCTGAGACAAGAACTATACAAAAATAAATTTCCAAGAGAAGGAATCACTTCATACTTTATGAGGATTTCTGAAATAAGAGATCAACTGCAAGAACTGGGAGAAGTAATGTCTGACACTGAAATGAATACAGCGGTGTTGAATTCTCTACCAGTACAATGGGGAAACTTTACTTCAAGTTTATATGTGAAACCATTCCATGATTTATGGTCTCTATGTAAAATATAGGAAATAATATTGAAAGCCAAAGCTGATACAGGATCAAGTAAAGGGAATCAAGCCTTTGCATCCATATCCAAGAAGAAAGGAAAATTTGGAAAATTTGTTCCTCAGAATAAAATAAGAAATATGGACAAAGTACGATGCTTTGGATGTAATGAACTTGGGCAATGTCCTAAATCTGAAAAGGACAAGAGGAGAAGGGAAGAGATCATGAAGTGCAACCATGTCAATAGGTTGTTATCATCTGGAAGCCAAGAAGATGTGACTGGAATATCTCTTGGAGGAAAAGTAGAATCTGATAGAAGTTTGGTAAAGAGGAAGACCCTTGAAAACACATATCATGAGGAGATGTGTCAATCTGAATAGAGGATGTCGATGCCTACAGGAAGATGTCATGGTGAAAGATCATCACTGAGGTAGATTTTGTTTTTAAAAGTTCATACATATATGTTTATCTAGATGAATTTGTGAAGGGCTGCTAATCATGTGAAAGGATGAAAGATCCTTGAAGATGATTCGAAAGAAATCAACATGGCATAAAAGGTGGACCAGATAAGAAAGACATATGAATCACTTTTTGGTAGATGAAATGACTCATGAATGAAAGTGATGGATGATATGTGCCCTATGGAGCTAAATTTGAAGATTCCTCAATATATAAATCCATGACATCAAGGGAAGGGATTATTCATGAGCAGCTAGTTGTCTCACCATTGCTGCCGCAGGTCCTTGATTGAGAGGGAGCCTGGTGATAATTTTTTTATTTGGAAGAAACTGGGTAATTCCTAAGAGTGAGCTTAGGTACATTCCTCATACGGGAATGAGTACATTCCCTTGTGGAATAGATCCTCCCTAGCTGAGAGGGAGAGATAAACATGTCAATCTGGTCTTCAGTTGGGAAGATAGAATGGAGGATTGGGTAATCATTTGGCATTCAATACTCTTTGAGAATGTGATAGGGCATTCAAGTTAAGAGCAGTCGGGGATTGATATTCTTTGAGGGCTAGCTACCCAAGATAAGAATAGTTCAAGAAGGTCATACTTTGGGAACACCTAGGTGGAGTATGTACCTTAGAGAGACAATGACCATGGTGTATATAAGTCACGTCTCTCGCCAGCATTGTAACCAATTGTATCGTTGAGAGATGGGGTTGTTAGTCAAGGCCTTGCACTAGGACAATGCTGGTTGATATGATGCTATACAGATGCGATTACCAATTCGATTCTTCTTATGAGATTATTCAATTTGAAAGTGACCATATACCTATATGAATACCTCCCTAGTTAAGAGAGAGTGTTGAAAAGTGTAACTAGGATCGGTCTTCATTATGACTATGTAATTATGTATTTATGTAAAGAAGAAGAAAAATATAATAAAATATATTTTGTATATACTTGCTTCATGGGTTTCATGAGAAAGAAGTTTTATTATAGGTCATGTTAGTGTCGGTATCTTCATCCCTCCGTTAGAGATCAAATTTCTCTTATTGCATTGCATTTTTAGGTGTCTCACTCAGTCTAGTCAGCTGCATTCCATTAGGAGCATGGATCATCTGATGGTAGTGGCTTTTGCTCATATCCCTCATGTCTTATACCTGTTGACCTATTTCTACTCATTAAAATCATTTACAGCCATTTTTGGTCTCATAAATTGGCAAAGAGTTATTTTAGGGTTTTTAGTCTCATTAGGTCTAGGGTTTCGTTAATCTAGTCTTCAGAATGTCTAATAATGGTCAGCAGGCACATGAGGAAGTTCAAAATAAGGTTTCAGTGCAAAAAATTTCATCATCATATGCTTAATAATGATTTTTCTTCAAAACTCTGTTTTGAAGAAAAACAATCTATTTCATCTTTATGTAATAAATGCAATGTGATTTTCAAGTTTTTCAGTTGTAATAATACTTCACTCGCAACGCTGGTCGTCTTTTCCAAAGCTCCATGCCATCCATTCCCTGCAAGATAGATAGAAAAGCTCATCATTTAGTCCAAAAGCAAAAGGGAAACAAACCATATTTTTAAAGTAAAATGTCAAATTTGCAACATTACAAAGTGGGTTTTCAAATATAAAAAATCAAAATATTTGGTATATATATGATTTTCATGTTTCAACAATTCATTTGAATGCCAAGAGACAGCAGTGAGCAAAAGAGAAGTTGTGAGGAGAAAATCAAGTGATTGGAGGGCGGACTGTGTTAAATTGCCAAGCGCGACGCATTGGGCAGGTGTCGCGACGCATTGGGTTGGCTCACTGTATGCAAAGTTGTTCCCGCGTGACACATTGAAAGAGCGCGGCACACTGGGTTTGGCATTAGGGGAATTTTGAGGTCTAAAATGGGCCTCCTAAGGAAATTCTAAAATAATAGTGGAAAAAATCAAATAAGATTTGATGACATCATCAAATTTTAGAGGGAAAAATGAAAAAACTACTTTTTCAACTCATATTTTCAACTTATCTCCCAAATTTTTTACTCAAATTTCGAGCAGGAGTACTCAATGGATGCGAAATTTAATTCCTCATCCAAGGAGTACCCATGTTGCATACTTTCGATGGGTCCTACTACACGAAAAATGAGAAATACATAAAAAAAAACGTGATTACAATCACGTTTTTTATGTATTACTCATTTTTCGTGTAGTAGAGTTCATCGAGACTATGCAACATGGGTACTCCTTGGATGAGGAATTAAATTTTTCATCCAACGAGTACTCTCACTCGAAATTTGAGTAAAAATTTTGAGAGATAAGTTGAAAATACGAGTTGAAAAAGTAGTTTTATTATTTTTTAATATTTTTACCCTTTTATTTAAAAAATGGTAAATCGCCCCCCATGGTTGACATCATCATCTTGAATCCTATTGGTTGTTATAAAGTTTAATTTTGTTGTACATTTTTCTTAGGAGGCCCATTTTAGACCTCAAAATTCCCCTAATGCGAGCGAGCACATGGCCGAAAAGCAAATTTCTTGCCATTTCTTCCAAATCCTCAAATCGACTTGGTCTCCCTTGTTCAAGTAAGTCAAATCCACCTCTTAAATGCCAATGAACATGTATTTGGTATTGATTATGAGAATTTAAATACAAAAGCTCAAAACCTATTCTCTTGTTTGAGGATTTCCTCCTTTAGGGTTTTGAAACTTGTTTTGTGCCAAATACTTCCATTCTTCACCTTGTTAATCCCTCCCCATTGTTTATATCCTCACAACAGTCCATTTCAATATTCACCTTATATCCCTAGTTACTCATTCCTACCCATTTTCATTATCCCCATCCCACTTGTAAATTTTCCCAAACCCAAAGTTTATCCCAAAATGTTAAGTGGCTATCCCTAAACCTTTCAACACACAGATTTCAAGTGGAAAATTTCTGTTTTCACTTGATAAAATTCCATTGTTCCCACTACCCTATTCCTCCATATTCCCTCCCATATTACCACATATTTGGCAATCAAATCAGAAACACCAAAATTTCTCATTTACATCCAAGACAACATAGACTTTGCATAGACCTTGGACATCATGGAAACAGATACTGATACATCTTATGACTGAGACAGTGATTCCACCACTAAACTACATGTACCTAGAAGGCCTCATAAGAGTGGCAGACATGTGAGGGAGGAGCCCACTTCATTGGCTGAATTGCAGGCTTTTCCACTTGCCATGGCATGTTTTCAACAACAACAGAAGAAGGCTTCTCAAATCTACCCCCAAAGTCAACTGGTAAAACCTGCTGCCACATCAAACTACGGCCCTAGTAGCTAGCTCCACAGGACAAAAGAGAGGTTTCTCCGTCAATCTCGATAAAATGAACAATAGAAAGAAAAGATGATCTGTGTGGACTCCATTTTAGGCTATGTACAGATGTGGTATGTTTCATTTTGATTTTGGGGCTTTTTACTGAGAAATGGGAAAAATAAATTCTCAGTCCTAGATAGCACGACCTTGCAGTATTTCGAGTTGGTTTATTCATAATTTATTCTGATGCTTTTGATTGATAAGTACGGACAGATTTGCATCGATGCAGTGAGCTGAAGAGGGCAAAGAAGAACTTGGATCCTCTTCAAACAGTTGAAAACATGTAAAACTAAATGAATTCAAAGGCAGAGCACTGTAAACAATGGTTTCAACCTCATCTACTCATTCATTTTAGTTTCAGAAGCATATGAAAAGAATGGCATACATTAAACATGAAGAACTTACAATAAATAGATAAGAAACACCATCAAGAACAGAACACCACAAGAATCCCAACAGGTGCCGCAAAACCTCTGATCTTTCCTTAGCCAAAATATGAAAAAATATGTACAATGGTGCCAAAAGTTTCCCAAGAGTCCAACCCACCTCTCCAACCCCCTAAAAATGATTGAGAAATTACACGTGCGGACTATCTCATCACCCTCTCCACACCCCAGGGTCTACATCCTTCTTCGTGACTGGCCAAAACTTTGCAAACATGAACTGTGAATTCAGGAACAAAAAGGTAGTGTGTTAGGGGTGAATTAAACAATCCTGCTCTAAAAGAGTGGAAACTGATTCATTTACATGATTTTCACTTTTTTGAGAGTGAATCTTCTAGAATAGGTAAAAATAAGCCAAAGTTACATGCCAACCATAAATTTACATCATGAAAACCCAAAAATTTCATCCACAAGCAAAACTGGTCCAAACTGGCCGAAAATTTGAGCTGGAAGTTGAAAATTCAGCCAAAAATTTAAGTGGGTCGCACCCTTGAGCCAAGTGGGTCGCATGCCTTTCAGCCTGATGTTGAAGTACTTCCCGGCATCCAAATTGAGCTCATGATAGCTCGTTGGAAAGCCCTGGATGTTGGCTATCCAAACCAAGTGGAATTTCCCAATTTGGAGCTCATTTGACTCTCCAAAACCTCATTCTCCCAGAAGTACTTCCTGCTGGTGCAAAAGGTGGCAGCAAGGTGGTTTTTATGGTGTTTTTGAGCTTTTTTACCATCCAGAATCTGATGAAATGCTTCGGCAATGCCTGAGGATGCATAACTTATCATGAAAAATCCAAAAATGCAAAGATTTCCTTCAGCAAGTGTCCCAAAAAAAAGTGAGCATATGAGTGCGAGACCCGCTTAACTGAAAAACCTGTTTTTAGACCAAAAAATTTCAAAATGACAAAATTTTCTCCGAATTTGCTCAAATGAAGACCCTCCATCATGTATCATTCCCAGCCAATGAAGCCTCATCCAAAATCCGGAGTGGATCAGGCCTTTTCCGCCGTTTTAGTGCTCTCCTGGTGCATGCAGTTCCTGTGGTGAAAACACTGTCTCGGTTGTATGATGTGTTGTTGTCAGTCATGGTGTTGCAATGTGTATGTTCAGCTTGTTGAAAATGAGAAATGGGACCTTGGTGTCTTTGTCTCCAATCGCCAAATGCGTGCCAAAGGGGAATGAGGGATTGAGAACCCCTATAAGTGAGATAGGAATGGGATATGGTGATGGGGGGTAGTTTCTAAGGACAGGAGTGAAATGAAATGGCGACATATCAGTGAGTCAAGTGGAATCAAGGACAAAGAAACAGCCTTTGAATGTTATGAAGATTAGGCTTGTGTCAATGGAGGAATGTAGTAGTAAGTAATAGGGTTTGGGATTTCACATGGGAACCAAAAGTATAAAGGGATATGAGGATAATGAATATGGGGAAGGGACGATGATATGATCACATGGTAGTGACAGCAGTGGTAGAATGAGTGTGAGGGCAGTGAGACCTTGACAATATATGCAGAGGTATATATATCAACCATACAAGGTGGGAAAATCTTCACAAAACCATCCATATGTATTTAAAACCCTAAGGAATAAATCTGACATGAATATATGGTTTCACCTCTCCATTCAAATAAATTAATTTTCCCACTTCAAGACACCACAACCATATTTAAAATCTACTGAGCAATGATTTAAAACCTGTTTGGAAGCAGCTGGAGTTGATTCGAATCGAAACTGGGCGCAAAACACAATTTTCTGAGTGCTGATTTAAGTGGGTCGCACCCCCCAAGTGGGTCTCACCCGTTCAATTTTACACTGGCTGAAACGCTCAAGTGGGTCGCACCCCTCAAGTGGGTCGCACGCACTTTATCACATAGTTCATTTTGCAGGAGGAGTTTGGAGGCCTTCCCAGTGTCCAAATCGGGCGTGTGATAGCTCGTTGGAAAGATATTGGAGTCTACTTTCCAACACAAGTGGAATTATGCAATTTGGATTTCATTTACCCTGTCAAAAGTCAAATCTCCCAACACTAGTCAAAATGAGCAGAATGAGGCTGCCTCAAGGCAGAGCGCTGTTGCAGTCAACTTTTGAAGGTCTTCCTCAACTCCAAATTGAGCTCATGATAGCTCATTGGAAATATCTTTGTGTCTAGTTATCCTTTGACTCATCAAGAAAGTCATTTAGCCAACCATGCTAAGAGAAATCTTGATTTTCCTAAGGTCACTTCAGAGGTGCATTCAATTCTCCTGAGGCAACGGTATTTTTGACATTTCTCCAAAACCATTATACCTGTGTAAAAAATGAAGGAGGTTTTTCTTCCTTGGGATGTTTTGGACAAAAACCTCTCTCAGTTGTCCAAAATGCATCATTTATTTCTCTGAAACATCTTTTGAGTGAAACCGATCCCGATGTGTGGAACAAGGGATTTTGTCGAAATGAAACGAAATGAAGGGGATAGGGGGCTTCTAAATTCTTGGGGAAATTTTGGGAAGTAGGGAGGGATGTTAGGAAGCAGGGGAAAGTGGAATATCAGAGATTGAGTGAGGGGAAGGGGTCCAAAAGGGCAAAACACAGGCCTAGCCTAGAAAATTGCCAAGTTGTGGCAAGAAACTAGGGTTTGTGCAAAAATGAGGAATTTGGGGATCTGTGTTGATGGGAAGGCTTTAATAAGTACCAAAGTATAGGGAAGGTGTGTGCACATCAGGATGTTTTTTTGTATGATTTGGACCATCCATGGTAAAATTACCTCCAAAACCCTAGGAGAGGAAATGGACTACCTAGGCACAAACTAAGCATGAACGAGGCAAAATGACTTCAGAACTCCAACATGATGAAAACCCTCTGAATTATGGTACACTCAGCTGAATGGTGACATGGACCAACATTTGGACAAATTTGAAAAGAGTGAAAACACACCCTAGACCTAATGCCTAGTGACCAAATTTTGCTTGAAGACTCTTTGAAATGACAAAATTTGACCTTGACACCTTAAAATCACTTTGTAAGAGCATGTTTGATCACAGGAGGAAGGCTGCAAAGACTGACTCTAACAAGTCGTGTTATCAATTTTGTGAAATGATTGCTAGGGTCCATCATCATCAGGATCTGGCCCGTTTGTTTGTATTGCATTTACATGATGGTCAGGTCACCCTTTCCGGTGTGACATTCACTTTAACACCGGAACCTATCTCTCAAGCAACCAGAATACCAAATGTCGGAGAACAATGGAACAAAAGACAACAGGTTGACAGAGTGCACTATGAGCCATATATCAGGCCTAGCTTCGTGAAACAAATCAACAGAGTGTTTCCTTTCCGGTTCCTAAAGGATTCCTATGCTCCTCTGATGAAAATTATTATCAGATATTTCAGTTGTGAAGGCCGATTTTCACGTCTCTATGCCTATCATATCAGGTTATTGATGCATTTTACCAGGGTGAGGATGATGAACCTCCCTTATTTCATGTGCCAGAATATTGAGAAGATGACCACTCTCATGCAAAGGAAAACCCCTGAGCAGCAGTACAACAGTATCTATCACTTTGCACTCATCAAGATTGTGGTTTTGCATCAGCTCGGCTTGCAGGGTATTTCATGGGAGGATTTCATTTCTAATGATTTCTTCACAGCTCCTGAGGTTCCTTCGGAGGTTGTTCATGATGCAGGTGAACCTTCATATCAGCATGAGGTTCAGGAGACAAAGACTACTAGTGTGCCGATGTATGTCACTTATCAGAGAGGCACTAGAGAGTTATTTGCAGCAGCCAGGCGAGTATTATCTCCACCCGGGGTGGAAGGGGTCTCGCTTCCGTCATTAGCAGCACAGGTACAGGTACATGATAGGGGTAAGAGGCCCATGCAGGATGAAGGGCCTTCAGGAGGCCAAGATATAGGTTTCATACTCATTGATGAGGATTTGAGCTCACCAAGCTCAAAGTTGAGGGAGACTATTCAGGAGCAGAAGGAAGAGATAGAAACTTTGACCATCAAGTTGCAAAGAGCCCAATTGATTATCAATTACCTTGAGCAGTGAAACAAATAGTTGGAAGATCAGAAAACTATCATGGAGTTGCAAAATATCTGTGAAAACCGGCAAGCTGCCCAAAGAAGCGAAACAGAGATGACATCCATTGAGCGAGAGATTGAGGCTGATCGAGAGACTTGGCTTGAGAGGGTAAATATTCATTTGGAGAAGCTGTTGGAGAAGGAAAAAAGGGAAAATAACATGTTAAGGCACATGAAGAATCATTATTGGGTGAGAAATCATGTTTGCAAGGCACGAATCAAGATCCTGAAGGCAAAGTTAAAGAGGGCATTAAAGCATCGCAAAAGGCATGATAGATTCCAAATTTTGGCCGAAGCTTCCTTGGCCCAGCATAGCACATTATGGTGGTAATTCAGCCCAAATTTCAAGAAATTTGGGACATATTTTTTCAATTTTGAATTTTCTGGCCTTAACATAGATTTCCCTGCCCGACGCGTCGCGCCACTTGGCACGCGCTTATGATTGGCAGCTCCTCTTGGGTAAAAATTTGTATTTTTGGATTTTTCATGAAAATTTATGCATGCCTACCCATTACCCAGAGATTTTGACAATTTTTTGGTTGCCGAAAGGGTCAAAAACACCCTAAAATTGACCTTTCTGCCCCTTTTTGGACACACAGGAAGAAGTGTTGGGAAAAATAATTTTTGGAGGGGAAAATGGAAACCAAATTCATAATTTTTACTTGGGTTGGAAAGTAGATAGATAGAGCTTTCCAAAGAGCTATCCTGCACTCAATTTGGACACCGGGAAGACCCTCAAAATCAGCTCCAAAGTGGCGCGACGTATAGAGATTTCAGGCGCGACACAGTGGGGATTTTTGCTCAGTTTTGACTCAGTAACTCTGTTTTTCACCTAGTTTTGGCCATTTTGACTTTTTTATCTCCAAATGTAAATCTCTTTATGTAATTTGATGTAATTTCATGAATTTTGATGTAATTTTGACAGATTTTAACTCATGTAAGTAGATTCATTCATCAAAAGGTGAATTGTAACTGAATGAATCAGTTTCCTATCTTATAGAGGCAAGTTGTTCCACTGCCTATTTTCCAGTTCTTAGTTTATATCTTGTTGAAACAGCTCCTAAAATAGTGAGCTAGACCCCTAGAGGCTTGGGGATGAGTTATGCTTGTCTATATCTTGTAGTTTCTTAGTCATTTTCAGGGTTGGACACTTGGGATTGCTTGGAGCTTCATTGTACATTTCATCTCTGCATTTTGGCAAAGGAAATAGACCAGGGTTTGCATCACTCTTTGGGATCCATGTGGCTCTATGTTTTAGTGATGTGTTTCTCTCTATTATTGTGAGTTTACTTATGTTTCATGTGTATCATCTTCCTTCTCATTTCTTCTTAAGTTAAACAAACAAGTAATAAAGGTGGAATTCATTAGATTTGCAGTGCTCTACCTTGAGTTTTGTTTAATTTTCTATGTTTTAAACTGTATGAAGAGGATTCCTGAAAGCCTCTTGCCCTTTTCAACTCCTCACCGGTCTAAGCTATCCATTTCATTTAATTCGAAGCATCAAAACAATTGCCTTTCTTGCCCCATTCAGCTCTCTGCAAGACTGATAATTTCCCAAACCCAAAATCTGCCTTTCCCTTTGATCCAACAAACACCCTCAAAATCAAATCAAACTCCCTTACATATATACCTAGCCTAAAATCAGCCTTTATTCAAGTCATCTCAAGCCTCACTGATTATTTTGTTGAGATTGACCAGGAGAGAGCCCTCTCCCGATCTGGTAGGGCTAGCTACCAGGTTAAGCGTGGTTTGATGTTACCCTAGATTCTGCCTTTCTCAGCCTGAGGTAGATTTAGGCAATAACATAGTGGCGACCATACTGGGGAAGCACAAATGGTTTTCTTGTTAGTGTTATTCATTTTATAAACTACAGACAGAGTCTGAAGTTATGCCAGGTAGCCTTCGAAACGCTCTTGCTTTGCATTAGCGAAAGTAGATAAACACTACTTCAGTCAATCTCCGGTCTAGTTTGTAAACGTAACATCTAAATTGTAAATTGCCCCAGTATATCAGATCATTCTAGACTTTTGGATGATGAGTTTAGAATTTGATAGGCTGAAAAAGTTGGTTTTGTCCATTTGATTTTTGAGAATAATTCAACACACTGGCTTCCAGACGACATACCAGAGAAAATCTAGATCCTGATCCACCTCCTGTGTATGAAAATTCCAATCTTATTTCGAGAATCCTTCATCGAGAAATTCCTGTGATTCCTGTGTTCAAATCTCATTCATGTCCTATTTTTTTTGAGTATCTTGAAGATCTTGATTTTGATGAACAATTTGAGTTTTCGTTGTTTGAGACTAAGTCTGAAAGTGCTATTGATTCTACTGTCCTAAATCCAGAGTTTGTCAAAGACCTTGAAATTGAAAAGGCTAATAGATCCAATGATAGTTACATTTTGAATATTTAAAATTCCATTGTGGCAACAAACATTCCTGAATTCATAGAGTCTGCATCTGCAACTCTTGGGTCATCATCAATTACATCTGGTTCACAAATTCCTACCAAGCCTCTTTTCATTCCTACTATTCCTGTGCAACCTTATATCTCTGATCAAAAATCTGCAGTAGTATCACCTTCATCCACCCCACATACACCTCATACATCAACTGCTCTGACTCCTCCTATATTCCCAAACCCGGTTGTAAACCCACCCAGAGCAATGGCTGCCCGATTTGCACCCCTTGTGTTGCCTCAAAACTTGTATGACATGCCCGCTGATTATCAAAGAAAAATTCCATTGTTCGATGGCACTCCTCAAAGTGTTATTGCTCAGCAACATGTGGATAGGATGGCATATTTCTTTGACCTTCATGAGATTGATGTGGAAAATGTGACAATGAGATTGTTTCTACAAACCTTTGGAGGTGAAGTAAGAAAGTGGTTTAGAGCTTTGCCGGCTAGAAGTATTGCTACACTGCCTAATCTTCAGAGACAATTCTTGGATCGATGGGAAGTGAAGAAAGATCCTCTTTCAATCCTTTTCAAATATGACGACATCAAGCGGAATGTTGGTGAGTCTGTCCAAGATTATTGTATTAGATTCAATACTTTTTACAATGTAATTACTGATGATATAAAGCCACCTAGGGGGTCAGATTTGATTAAGTTTCCGGATGGTTTCGATCCTGACATGGATTATCAATTGAGGGAAAGAGATCTAGGCACTTTAGAGGATATGCAGAAAATTGCAGTCAGTGTTGAAGCTAATTTGAATGCCAAGAGAGCTAGAATGAAAGCTGAAAAGAAAGTAGCAATAAAGGAAGAGGTTTCCACGTCATATCAAGTGCTTCAGAAGATGGAAAAGATGTTTGAAAGATTAACACTTGATAAGCCTAAACTGCAGATCATAAATCCTAACTTCTGTGGCGAGCAGCAACCACAATTCAGAATCAAGCAAAGAGAGCAGCGAGCACAAGAACTAGTAGTACAACAGCAAGTGAAGACACCTTTACAACAGAATTTTGTTGGTCCGGAATCAGATGATGAAGAGAATGTAATAGGAGAAGAGAATCATTTCTTTACACCTGATGATATGCCAATTTTTATCACTGAAGATGAGGAGTATTCCGAAAGCTCAGCTGTACAAAAAGACGAGGATTTCATCTTGGGAAATGAGACAGCTCTTGAAGAAGAGTCCGATGAATATCAGAGGGGTTACATGAATGCCTTGACAGCCTAGTAGCGACAATATTCACTCAGAAACATATATGTACCCATTGATCCAATTCAAAAGAGAAAGGAAGTTTCAGCACCAAAGAATGATTCACCTGTTGTGCAAAAGAAGGGAAAAGAGATAGCTGATCCCACTACTAGAAAATCACCATCAGCAAATGAAAGATCCAATCAGCCAAATGTATCAAAGGAGAAAACTGAAAAGAAGGATGTTCCAGCTAAAGAGGTAGAGAAAACTTCAGTTTTTAACTTAGAAAATGAAATTGCTAAGTTAAAAGTTTCCATTCCTTTGACTGAATTGATGAAGAATGGCAGCTATAAGGGTCAGGTGTCTAAGATTTTGAATTTAGACCCATTGTCTGATATGGTAAATGTGGAAGATGATCAACCTGAGTTGATTTTTGGTCCAGCATTGGATGGTGAGTCTTCAGATAGTGATGTGCCTCCTTTTTATATCAGCCTTAGATTACATGATTATGTGTTACACAATGCTATGTTTGATTCCAGAGCCACTCATAATCTCATGCCTAGGGAAATCATGGAGAAATTGGGATTGGACATCACTAGAAAGTATCATGACCTTTATTCTTTCGATTCTAGTAGAGTAAGATGCATTGGGATTATCAAAGATTTGGTGGTTATTTTGGATCAGATTCTAACTAAAAATGTTTTGATGGATGTGGTTGTGGTGGATATTCCTCCTAGATTTGGTATGCTTCTTTCCAGATCTTGGGGAGCGAAACTTAAAGGGACATTGCAGCTTGATTTATCCTATGCTACTATTCCTGTGTTTGGTCAGATGAGGAAATTATATCGGGAGCAAAAGATGAAGTATATGATCACCAGCAAGGAGAAACCGGTAAATCATGCAATCAATTATGTACATACTGATTTAGAATCATTTTTTTTATATTCAGATAGTTTCAATGATGTAAATAGCCAATTGGTTGAAGTAGAAGACATTCCGAAAATCACTGAGAATTTCAGAGAGGTCTTAAAGAAATAGAGACAAAAACTTGAAAGTACTGCTGAGTAATCAGCCTTTCGATAGCAACAAAATGTTGATGGACAACAAGCAGAAATAACAGAGAAAACATAATTTCAACACTTGGAAGAGGATGAAGATGGTTTGTGGACCATGGATTTTGATGGTGCGGTAGGAAATGACGGTGCTAGAATTGGCATTTGGGTACGCAGCCCTTTTTCCTCCCCAAACAAAGTACCGAGTAATGTAAGGGTCTGTTCTTATAAATTGGCTTTTGATTGTTCAAATAATGAGGTTGAATATGAAGCTTTAATTGCTGGTCTGAAAATTATTAGAAAGTTGAATGCTAAGAGGATTGCAGTGTATGGCGACTCCGAGTTAGTTATCAAGCAAGTGAAAGATGAATACCAAGCTAAGCATCCTCGAATGCGAGCTTACCAAAATGCAGTATTAGATATCTTGAGATTGTTTTCAGATTATACTTTGACTTGTGTCCCTCGTATTCAGAATGGTATTGCAGATGCACTTGCAAAAGCAGCAAGTAATTTGAAAATTCTGATGAACTCAAGTAACAAATTTGAAGTTCATGTGAAGCATCGTCCGACTGTCCCTGACAATCAAAGGTATTGGCAAGTGTTTCAAGATGATGAAGAAATTGATGAATTTCTGCAAAATGAAGGTAAATTCAAAGACACTTCTATTGATGTGGAGCACGAAGATGGTGAGGCGGATGTGCAAGTAAATCAGATGGAAGTTTTGCAGCTGAAGGATAATGTCATTCCTAAAGGTCTAATACCTTTAGAGGAGCTTTTTGACCAAGATGATGTAGCTCGAAAACCAACCTTGTGGCCAACAGAAAAGGGAGTTAAGGATGTGAACATTGGATCAGCAGAATATCCAAAAATGGTGAAATTGTCCAAAGCATTGCCCCCACAGGTAAAAGAAAAGTATATCAATTTATTATCTTCTTTTGTTGATGTATTTTCTTGGGACTATTCAGATTTGAAGACATACGACACCAACATAATTAAGCATACCATTCCGATCAAGCCAAATCAAAAGCCCTTTTGGCAGAAGTTGAGAAGAATAAATCCAAAGTTGCTGCCCTCAATAGAGAAGGAAGTGAATCGGTTGTACAAGGCTGGTATCATCGCTCCCATAAGATTTTCAGATTGGATTTCTAATTTGGCGCCCGTCCGCAAGAAAACATCTGAGATTCGCTTATGCATTGATTTTAGGAATCTGAATAAGGTTTCTTTGAAATATAATTATCCATTTCCCAAAATGGATCACATACTTCATCGAGTAGTTGGAGTATCTTGTATGTCGCTACTCGATGGTTATTCTGGATATAACCAAATTCTGGTTCATGAGGGTGATAAAGACAAAACAGCGTTCACCACTCCATGGGGAACTTTCCATTATGCTAAAATGCCTTTCGGTTTGAATAATGTTGGTGCGACCTTTCAACGAGCAATGGATATGGCATTTGCGAATGAGAAAGATGTTTTTCTAGTTGTGTATCTTGATGATTTGACAATATTTTCTAATTTAGATGAAGAGCACCTTTATCATTTGAAGATTGTTTTTCAGCGGTGTAGAAAATATGGTGTGTCTCTCAATCCGAAGAAGAGTTTGTTTGCCATGGATGAAGGCAAGCTTCTTGGTCATATTATCTCAAAAGATGGCATCCGCATTGATCCAGCTCGAGTAGAAGCTATTCAGAAAATTGATCTTGCTCGAAACAAAAATGAGATCCAATCATTCAACGGTAAGATGAATTTCTTACGTCGCTTTGTGCCCAATCTTGCAGAAAATTTAAGGGAAATCACAAACATGCTCAAGAAAGATAGTGTCGTGAAGTGGATTGAGGAGGCTGTAAAGTATTTCAATTTAGTGAAATTGGCTCTTTCTTCAGCTCCGGTTTTGATCAGCCCGGACTATACTCAGGATTTTATTTTGTTTTCATTTGCCTCAGATCATACTATGGCAGCAGTATTGATGCAGAAAAGAGATCAGCATGAAAAACCAATTGCTTTTTTCAGCCGAACCATAAGAGATGCAGCCTTAAAGTATAACATTATTGAAAAGCAAGCTCTTGCCTTAGTGAAAGTGTTGAAATATTTTCGAGTATATATTATGCATTCTCACATTCTTGCTTATGTTCCTAATGCTGCTGTTAAAGATGTATTAGTGCAAATAGATCCAGAAGGGAGGCGAGGCAAATGGATTGCTGCCTTGTTGGAGTATGATGTGGAGATAAAGCCTACAAAGCTTATCAAAGGACAAGGGCTGGCTAAGCTAATGGCTGAGTCAAATTTGCATGCCTTGGACATTAATCTCATTGCTACTATGTCCAAGGAAAATGAACAAAGTTCGCTAATTCAGGTATCAGAAATATTTGTTCTTTCTCCTTGGTATTCGGATATTGTATATGTGCTCCAAAATTTGTCACCACCACCAGGAATGGCTAAAAACAAAAGTAGGAATCTAAAATTGAAGGCTGCCAAGTTTTGTATCATGAATAATGCACTCTATTGGAAAGATCCCGGTGGTGTTTTGCTAAATTGTTTAGTTGAAGAAGAAGCAAAGCAGGTTATGGAGGATTTTCATAAGGGAGATTGCGGAGGTCAAATTTTATGGAAAACAACGGCCAACAAAATTTTGAGAGCAGGATATTATTGGCTGACTATCTTTGCTGATGTGTACAATATTGTTAAAAGCTGCCATGAATGTCAGATTTTTGAAGGGAGAATAAAATTGCAGCCTTTTCTGCTTAAGCCCATTGAAGTAAGTGCTCCTTTTCAGCAGTGGGGCTTGGATTTCATTGGAAAGATCCATCCCACTTCTTCAGCTCAGCATAAGTGGATCCTTACAGTGACGGATTATTTCACTAAATGGATTGAAGTGATTCCCACAAGGCAGGCCACAGATTCGGTAATAATTTCATTTCTTGAGAATAATATTTTGTCTCATTTTGGTTGTCCAAATAAGTTGATTACTGATAATGCAGCAGCTTTCAAATATAAAAGAATTATTGAGTTTTTTGATAAGTATCAAATCACTTTGGGGAACTCAACCGCTTATCATCCACAAGGCAACGGATTGGTCAAATCCTCAAATAAATCTTTGGTCAACATTATAAAAAAGATGCTGGAAATAAACAAGAAAGGTTGGCATAAGAAATTGGTTAATGCACTTTGGGCAAACAAAGTGAGTCAAAAGAAATATATAGGCATGTCCCCTTTTGAGCTTGTATGGTGTTGACATGGTATTCCCTACCTCTCTCGCAGTTCCAGTGGTTAAACTTCTGCAGGAAGCTGGCAGCGATGATGATCATATGCAACGGAGAATAAATCAAATGATCCATTTACAACAGACTTGAGATGAGGTTTTTCAAAACACTTTCAAGCTACAAGAGAGAATCAAGAAAATATATGATTGAAAGGCAAAGGTGGACAAGTTTCAATTAGAAGAAGTGGTGCTGAAATGGGATGCAAGAAACGAAGATAAAGGTAAGCCTGGTAAGTTCGAGAATCTTTGGAAAGGACCCTTCAGAATTGCTGCATATCGAGGCCAAAATGCTTTCCTTTTGAAGGAAATGAATGGAGAATATCGTCTAGGAGGGCCGGTCAATGGTCGGCTACTCAAGCGGTATCATTTTTGAAATGTTTTCTGCTATCACATGTATCACTATACATACTAGTTTGTTTAAGTTTCATTGCAAGTGTCTGTTGTCATCATTATTTCAGTTTGGGGCCCGAGGTGAAGGCTATAAAACTGAAGGTTGATTTCAGCTTTGGTTTGATTTATTGAGTCAGGTCTTTCAGTCATTTTGGTTTCAAAATTAAGTCGGTTTGAGTTAATTTTCAGTCATGATAATGAGTCAAGAGTCTTGTTTTGGTTTTTCAAAGTTATTGACTCCATGGACCAATGGATGAAGGCACTGCCTACTTTCCCAGAGATCTCTAGTTCTTGGCACCTCCAAAGAGCTACCATCCCCATTGGAGCCAATGTTAGTGTTGGTATCTTCATCCCTCCGTCAGAGATCAAATTTCTCTTGTTGCATTGCATTTTTAGGTGTCTCACTTAGTCCAGTCAGCTGCATTCCATTAGGAGCATGGATCATCTGACGGTAGTGGTTTTTTTTCATATCCCTCATGTCTTATACCTGCTGACCTATTTCTGCTCATTAAAATGATTTACAATCATTTTTGGTCTCATAAATTGGCAAAGAGTTATTTTAGGGTTTTTAGTCTCATTAGGTCTAGGGTTTCGTTAATCCGGTCTTCATAATGCCTAATAATGGTTAGCATGCACATGAGGAAGTTTGAAATAATATTTTAGTGCAAAAAATTTCATCATCATATGCTTAATAATGATTTTTCTTCAAAACTCTGTTTTGAAGAAAAACAGTCTATTTCATCTTTATGTAATAAATGCAATGTGATTTTCAAGTTTTTCAGTTGTAATAATACTTCACTCGCAACCCTGTTCATCTTTTCCAAAGCTCCATGCCATCCATTCCCTGCAATATAGACAGAAAAGCTCATCATTCAGTCTAAAAGCAAAAGGGAAACAAAACAGAGTTTTAAAGTAAAATGTCAAATTTGCAACATTACAAAGTGGGTTTTCAAATAGAAAAAATCAAAATCTTTGGTATATATATGATTTTCATGTTTCAATAATTCATTTGAATTCCAAGAGACAGCAGTGAGCAAAAGAGAAGTTGTGAGGAGCAAAGCAAGTGATTGGAGGGCGGAGTGTGTTAAATTGCCGAGCGCGACGCATTGGGCAGGTGTCACGACGCATTGAAAGAGCGCGACACATTGGGCAGGTGTCGCGACGCATTGGGTGGGCTCACTGTATGCAAAGTTGTTCCTGCGTGACACATTGAAAGAGCGCGACGCACTGGGTTTGGCGCGCGACGCACATGGCCGAAAAGAAAATTTCTTGCCATTTCTTCCAAATCCTCAAATCAACTTGGTCTCCCTTGTTCAAGTAAGTCAAAGCCACCTCTTAAATGCCAATGAACAAGTGTTTGGTGTTGATTATGAGAATTTAAATACAAAAACTCAAACCCTATTCTCTTGTTTGAGGATTGCTTCCTTTAGGGTTTTGAAACTTGTTTTGTGCCAAATACTTCCATTATTCACTTTGTTAATCCCTACTCATTGTTTATATCCTCACAACAGCCCATTTCACTGTTCACCTTATATCCCTAGTTACTCATTCCTACCCATTTCCATTATCCCCATCCCACTTGTAAATTTTCCCAAAACCCCAAGTTTATCCCAAATAGTTAAGTGGCTGTCCCTAAACCTTTCAACACACAGATTTCAAGTGGAAAATTTCAATTTTCACTTGATAAAAGTCCATTATTCCCACTACCCTATTCCTCCATATTCCCTCCCATATTACCACATATTTGGCAATCAAATAAAAAACACCAAAATTCTCATTTTCATCCAAGACAACATAGACCTTTCATAGACCTTGGACATCATGGAGACAGATACCGATACATCTTATGACCGAGACAGTGATTCCACCATTGAATTACATGCACCTAGAAGGCCTCATAAGAGTGGCAGACATGTGAGGGAGGAGCCCACCTCATTGGCTGAATTGCAGGTTTGTCCACTTGCTATGGCATGTTTTCAATAGTAGTTGTGTTATCAATTTTGTGAAATGATTGCTAGGGTCCATCAGCATCAGGAGCTGGCCCGTTTTTTTGTATTGCATTTACATGATGGTCAGGTCACCCTTGCTGGTGTGACATTCACTTTAACACCAGAAACTATCTCTCAAGCAACCGAAATACCAAATGTTGAAGAACAATGGAACAAAAGACAACAGGTTGACAGAGTGCACTATGAGCCATATATCAGGCCTAGCTTCGTGAAACAACTCAGCAGAGTGTTTCCTTTCCGGTTCCTAAAGGATTCCTATGCTCCTCTGATGAAACTTATTATCAGATATTTCAGTTGTGAAGGCCGATTTTCACGTCTCTATGCCTATCATATCAGGTTATTGATGCATTTTACCAGGGTGAGGATGATGAACCTCCCTTATTTCATGTGCTAGAATATTGAGAGGATGACCACTCTCGTGCAAAGGAAAACCCCTGAGCAGTAGTACAATAGTATCTATCACTTTGCACTCATCAAGATTGTGGTTTTGCATCAGCTCGGCTTGCAGGGTATTTCATGGGAGGATTTCATTTCTAATGATTTATTCACAGCTCCTCAGGTTCCTTCAGAGGTTGTTCATGATGCAGGTGAACCTTCATATCAGCATGAGGGTCAGGAGACAGAGACTACTAGTGTGCCGATGTATGTCACTTATCAGAGAGGCACTAGAGGGTTATTTGCAGTAGCCAGGAGAGTATTATCTCCACCCGGGGTGGAAGGGGTCTCGCTTCTGTCATCAACAGAACAGGTATAGGTACAGGACAGGGGTAAGAGGCCCATGCAGGATGAGGGGCCTTCAGGAGGCCAAGATACAGGTTTCATACTCATTGATGAGGATTTGAGCTCACCAAGCTCAAAGTTGAGGGAGACTATTCTGGAGCAGAAGGCGGAGATAGACACTTTGACCGTCAATTTTCAAAGAGCCCAATGGATTATCAATTACCTTGAGCAGTGAAACAAACATTTGGAAGATCAGAAAACTATCATGGAGTTTCAAAACATCCGTGAGAACCGGCAAGCTGCCGAAAGAAGCCAAACCGAGATGACATCCATTGAGCGAGAGATTGAGGCTGATCGAGAGACTTGGCTTGAGAGGGTAAATATTCATTTGGAGAAGCTATTGGAGAAGGCCAACAAGGAAAATAACATGTTAAGGCACATGAAGAATCATTATTGGGCGAGAAATCATGTTTGCAAGGCACGAATCAAGATCCTGAAGGCAAAGTTAAAGAGGGCATTAAAGAATCGTAAAAGACATGATAGAATCCAAATTTTGGCTGAAGCTTCCTTGGCCTAGCATAGCACATGATGGTGGTCATTCAGCCCAAATTTCAAGAAATTTGGGACACATTTTGTCAATTTTGAATTTTCTGGCCTTAACACAGATTTTCCTGCCCGACGCGTCACGCCACTTTGTGTGTGCTTATGATTGGGAGCCCCTCTTGGGTAAAAATTTGTATTTTTGGATTTTTCATGAAAATTTATGCATGCCTACCCATTACCCAGAGATTTTGACAAGTTTTGGGTTGCCGGAAGGGTCAAAAACACCCTAAAATTGACCTTTCTGCCCCTTTTTGGACACACAGGAAGCAGTGTTGGGAAAACTTAATTTTGGAAAGGAAAATGGAAACCAAATTCAGAAATTCCACTTGGTTTGGAAATTATACAGGAAGAGCTTTCCAACGAGCTATCCTACGCTCAATTTGGACACAAGAAAGACCCTTAAAATCGGCTCTAAAGTGGCGCGACGCATAGAGATTTTAAGCGCGACACATTGGGGATTTTGGCTCAGTTTTGACTCAGTAACTCTGTTTTTCGCCTAGTTTTGGCCAGTTTGACTTTTTTATCTCCAAATTTAAAGCTATTGATGTAATTTTATGTAATTTTATGACTTTTGATGTAATTTTGACAAATTTTAACTCATGTAAGTAGATTCATTCATTAAAAGGTGAATTGTAACTGAATGAATCAATTTCCTATCTTATAGAGGCAAGTTGTTCCATTGCCTATTTTCTAGTTCTTAGTCTAGATCTTGTTGAAACAAATCCTAAAATAGTGAGCTCGACCCCTAGAGGCATGGGGATGAGTTATGCTTGTCTATATCTTGTAGTTTCTTAGTCATTTTCAGGGTTGGACACTTGCGATTGCTTGGAGCTTCATTGTACATTTCATCTCTGCATTTTGGCAAAGGAAATAGACTAGGGTTTGCATCACTCTTTGGGATCCATGTGGCTATATGTTTTGGTGATGTGTTTCTCTCTGTGATTGTGAGTTTACTGATGTTTCATGTGTATCATCTTCCTTCTCATTTCTTCTTAAGTTAAACAAACAAGTAATAAAGGTGTAATTCATTAGATTTGCAGTGCTCTACCTTGAGTTTTGTTTAATTTTCTATGTTTTAAACTGTATGAGGAGGATTCCTGAAAGCCTCTTTCCCTCTTCAACTCCTCACCAGTCTAAGCTATCCATTTAATTCAATTCGAAGCATCAAAACAATTTCCTTTCTTGCCCCATTCAGCTCTCTGCAAGACTGATCATTTCCTAGACCCAAAATATGCCTTTCCCTTTGATCCAACAAACACCCTCAAAATCAAATAAAACTCCCTTACATATATACCTAGCCTAAGATCAGCCTTTATTCAAGTCATCTCAAGCCTCACTGATTATTTTGTTGAGATTGACCAGGAGAGAGCCTTCTCCTGATCTGGTAGGGCTAGCTACCAGGTTAAGCGTGGTTTGATGTTACCCTAGATTCTGCCTTTCTCAGCCTGAGGTAGATTTAGGCAATAACAGGTCAAATACTTCTTCTTGATGTCTTTAGGGATTTTTCTAGTCATAAATATAATTAGATTCATGGAGTCATGTTACACTTATGATAGAAAACATTGATGATACATATATATGCTTGAAGACCTTGTCACCTGGTTCCTTGAAGGAAGCTCAAAGATAATGGAAATACTCCTTGAAAAGTTGGCTTGAATATGTTGTTAAATAACACCTGAAAGGTCGGCTCAAATAGATACAATTGTTCGCTGACAGGTCGGCTAATTTACAAATGACAACAACTATATATACCCTATAGTTTATGCGTAGAAAATACATAACTTGGACAAGTTTCTCTGTGAAAAAGTGCGAGCTTCAGGACTAAAAAAGTGCGAGCTTCAGGACTAAAAAAGTGCGAGCTTCAAGACTAAAGAAGTGCGAGCTTTAGGGATGTGTTCAAAAAAATTAAAGTGTTGTTCAGACAATGTTAAACGTGCGGATTAGAGTGATGAAGAAGAACGTGTTAGAGTGCTAATAAGGGCTTCATTCTACTGTGCTAAGGTGCAATTTAAGGCGTTGTGTTAAGGTGCAGATTTAAGAGTAGAAACAATGCGGATTTAAGAGAAGAAAGAAGTGCAGATTCCAGGTGAAAAGACCAGTATATATTTGTATACGGGTAAAGGAATTTCAGATTGTTTTGAAGTGTGAAAGAAGTCTGCAATTAGCTCTGAAATTGAAGTGCAAACATACTACTTGAAGTACGGATCTATGTCTATGTGTTGTACAGTGAATGCGTATCTGTGTCTAAGTGTTGTATAGTGAAGAAGAGGCAGCATATCTCAAGTAAAGAAACTTCAAGGTTATGCGAAGCGAAGGATCTCGAGTGACCTAGTCCAATATCTGAATATAAAGAAACTTGTGGAAAAACACTTCCATAGAACAACTAGTAAGGTGTGTTTTGAGCAACCGATATGAAATCGAGGAAGTTAGACTTAGAGACTGTGTTCTCTAGTGCTGATGCAGGACAGTGGAGGTTGGTGCAGAAAATAAGAATTAGTGCTGAAGGTCGACAAGGAAGCAGTGACGAGGTCTTGGAAGCATACATAGGTCAAGGGTCTAAGTATTGGTCATGGTACTTGTCATACGAAATGTCTTTAAGAAGAATTTATCGTGGGTTTTCCTCTCCAAGAGGGAGAGGTTTTGCCCTGGCTTAAGGAGCCTAATAATTGACTCGATGAAAGACTAAATAAGCTAAGAAGAAAAGACATAAGTAAATCAAATAAGCTCACAAGTAATTATCAAGTGAGAGAATTTGAATTAATCTCCAACACTCTTAATTCTCAACACCCCCCAGATCTTCTTCTAAATTAGTTTCTGATTCTCCCGCCTCCATCCTACCATTATTATGTATGCCTCTTGGATGGTGAAAGTTCCCCTTGTAGTGTATCCCCACCTTAGAATGTCCAGCCTTCCTGTATGGTGGTCCCTCTGGACTCCAGTTCCTTGTCGAACCTATTGATCCGAGTCCGGACGCTCAGACCAATCTTATCGATCTTTCCATATCCTCTAGCCTTCATTTGTTGGGTCTTCTTTCCAATACTGTTTCACTAAATGATAGTTCCTACCTGAAGCGTAGAGGAACATATCACTCAGATCTTTTTTAACAAAATTATTTCCTCTTTGTTTCCAAGATTCCTGCGAGAAGAGAGTTGTTTTCCCATTTCTAATTTCCTAGAAGAAGTGTTGATGGACAAGGTCACTATTTTGAGTTACCAGGTTCCATATTTTCGATCCTTTAGGGGGGTCACAATACCTGAGGATATCTTCAGTGCAGGTTGGCATGCCATATTTGCGGGTCCAAATTTGTTTCCACAAGTAAGCTCCTCCTTGTATCCATCTCCACCAGAGTTTTGCTTCCATCACTTGATTTCGAGTGAGAGGGTCTTGAAGACCCAATCCTCCTTCCATCTTGGGCTTAATTAGATTGGGCCATGAAACCAAAGCCATTTCTTTAGTTGTTGAGCCCCTCCCCATAGGAATTTTTTGAAGGTCTTTGCCATTTTTGTACAAGTCATTTTGGGGTCTTCCATACCCGAGAGTTGGTAAATCGGTGTGGATTGGAGGACAACTTTGAGAAGGACAATGCGACCAACCAAGTTGAGGGATTGGAAGGTCCAGTTACTGAGTTTCATTTGAATTTTATGGAGCAGGGATTACCAACAGGAAGTTTTTAAAGAGTTCAAAGATAGGGGCATCCCAAGGTATTTGGTGGGGAGAGAGTTGATACCAAAACCTATCACGTGGGCTAAGAAGGTTTGGATGTTCCTCGCTTTGTTGAAAATGAAAGGGAAGGATTTTTCATTGTTTATCAAGGTCCCAGAGGCTTCCATGAAAACCTGGAGGAGTTCTTTTATACGATGAGCAATCCCGTAAGGAGACATGGTAGAAGAGTATAATGTCGTGGACAAACTGCTAATGCGTGATAGGGAGGTAATTCCCCCACAGCCTTAATCCTCAAATTTTTAGAGATTAAGTTTCATTTTTCAAGTACCGACCTCGGCTTTTAGTTCACAGGATGAATAGAAAAGGCGATAAAGGATCTCCTTGTCTCAAGCCCCAAGATGGGTTGAAGGTTCTAGAGAGGGAGCCATTGAGGAGGATGGAATAAACATGGGAAGACACCACCATTTTCACATTGTTGGTTCTATGTTTCCTTCCTCTAGCTCATCTTACTTGAATAATTAAAATTCTATAATTTTCAATCATTATTACCATTATCTATTTCTACAAAACTATCTTTTTAAATACTTTAAATTATATTAAATAATAAAGAATTTTGTTTTAAGTTTTAAAGAATTGATTATCGAATCAATTCTCATTGATTCAACTTAATATTTTATATATTCAACTTCATATATCACATTTATACAAAAGTATCCAGATTATGAGAATGTGAAAAAATGATTACTATAATTGCAATTTAAACTTTTATTTTCTTATATAAATTTTAAATGGAAAAATGCTTCAACCCAGTTTAAATTATTTCACTCTTATATACATCTCACCTAAATGTTTTATTAATATCATTCTCAAATACTTACAATATTAAATTATTGATAATAAATATCCTTAAATATTTATATATAATTTATTTATATTTTAAAAATAAAATATTACAATTTTAATTTTCCTCATTTTTACATTCAAAGGAATCTAAAGAAGAAAACTTATAAAATCTTTAAATAATATTCAAAGTGTGTAATATCTAAATGAAATATAAAAAGTTATAAACCTTTGAATGATATTCAAAAATATATAATATCTAAATGAAATAGGTTAAATTAAATTTATAAATGCATAAACTGAATCTTTTAAAGAGGATTTTATTATTATTTAAACAATAAAAAAAAAATTAATTTTTTTAAGTTGTTTTAAATTAAATTAAATTTAAAAATAAATAAATTAAAACATAAAAATAAAATACAAATTTAATAAATTTTTATTAATTTACTTAATGTATAAATTATTATATTAAATAATTATAAATTAATAAAAAAATAAAAATTACCATTATTATTATCATTATCAAAATTATTTTTTCATTAATTATTTATTATTAATTGTAATCCTATTAAATAATTATAAATAATAAATATAATTATAAATTATCATTATCAATAAAATTGAGCTTCCATAATTACTTATGATGATAATTGTAATCACATTAAATAATTATAATAAAATAATTATAAATCATAATTGTAATCACATTAAATAATTATAATAAAATAATTATAAATCAACAAATATAGATATAAATTATTATTATCAATAAAATTGTACTCCCATAATTACTTATTATTAATCTTAAAGTAAAAGATAAGAGAAGTAAACATCGAACCAAACATCGGCACGTTTCAAACACGTCTTCATACCTAATGTTATGAAGAAATATGTCTATAGGTGAGGTGGGCTCCATGGTCAATTGAAAATTTACATATTATGGGTGGTGGGTGACCAATATGTTTATTTTGTTTTCCATTATTGGAAAATGATATATATAATAATTTAATAAATTTATTTGAAGTAAGTTTTTTTTCTGAAGGATTTTTTTAATCAAAATGGCTAAAGTTTATATTTAGAAGTTTAATACACTTTTTTTTCAAGGAGCATAAGGTTTATATTCAATTGAATATTGAGTGAAATTAATATTATATTTCTAGTTGAAATTTGGGAAAAAAAAATTAATGTCTTTTATGCTGAGGGATTTATATTGTGATTGATACGAAATAAGAAATCCTTCTACAAAGGGACTAAAGGTATATTTTGTTACATAAACACAAGCATTTCTCTTTACATTTGACTTCATAAGAAAGAACCTTTTGATTAATATATATGAATGGAGATCATCAATATTAATGTGAAGAAGATGTATATAACAATTTATTATTTTTCTCCTATCAATTCTATTTTTTATAAGAAAAAAATTTAGATAAGGGTTGTCCTTATAAAAACTTAGAACAAGATATTTACACCCTATATGAAGGTAGCATCCTCCTGCTAGGAGACTTTAATGTTATAATTGCAACTAATCAAGATATTATTCTAAGCAATGATTCCAGTCCTAATCCTCTTTCGCTAAACATTTCCCTTATTTTACTAACAAGTACAAAAGAAACTTTGAAGACCTTACCAAGAATTATTTGGTACTGAGGTAATCAAACATATAGATCTCAAGATCTAACAATTTGCAATGGTCTAATGAAATGGCCAAATTCTTACGAGATGACTTGTATCCATGGGTTGGGAAGTGTCATAAATTATGCGATTGCAAATATCCCCATATACAACTAAATAGTAAATTTTAGCCTTTTAAATGACCATTAGTTTGACTCTAATCATAGATCTTTAGCCCTAACCCTAAACTTTGTTGTGCACAAAAAATCCATTGAGGAAAATTTTGGTAAACAAAGGCACTTGCTTTTTAACAAAAATAAAGTTGAATATTTTCTTAAAGGACTTAAATAGTGAATTGAATGTCCTATTATATAATATCAATATTGAAGCCCTTTGTCATTATTTTACAACAACTCTCTCTCTACTTCCATTAACAAATTCTCAATTGAGGTGTTAGGGAAAAATAAAAATTAGGACCAACAACCCTTGGTATGGAAACAAGTACAAAATTGGTAGAAAAATCACCAGAGATGCTTCTAATGAGTTCTTAAAATTGGATAAGGTAAAAAGATACAAAGCCCTAATTAAAAGTTAAAAGGGTACTACATTAATATGTAGCAAGAGAAGCTTCTCCACCTATTAAATATCGATTCTAGGAGATCTTGGAGGAAAATTTTAACTCATAAAACTAAAGAAAAATAATACGATTCCCTTGAGGAATGGAAATCCTACCTAAAAAATATTTATGAATCCCCTATCATTGCAGACAACATTCTAAATTTTCACATAAACAATGATGTGTTTTATATAAAAGAGAGAGTTTTGGTTAAGCGACTCACAAAAGGAAAAACCTACAACATCAAAGGCTATTAAGTGAAAATCTTGAACATTGGAGGGCCTATCCTCATCCCTAAAACTTAGACTCAAAGCCTGATTGTTCTTATCTTTAAAAGTTGGCATAAAAATAATCCATCTAATTATATGACTATTATGATTAGCCCTAATATCTTAGCCAAGTTTTATGAAAATATTTTGGAAAAACAAATAAGCATATAGCTTAAAAGCCATGTTAAAAGAGTTGAAGGACGAGTTGAGTTTAGAGGATTCCATTCAAATGTGGACCATCATGTTACATAAGGGATCATTGTGGAAGAGTTTTGAAATAATAAAACTAGTGCCACTTTATTGTTTAATTATTTTTAGAGAATTTTTTGACATTGTGCCCATGACTAAACTTTGAATAGGTTAAAAGAGCTAAATTTTCCTTATGAGTTGATAGTTGCTACTGTAAGGGTGCATGAAAATATCATTTCCATGCTAAGGAACATAGGGGAGTTGTCATAGTAAATTATAGGTTTTAACCATGTACAATTAATTGCTACTAACAAATTCTTAATAATACAAAATATGCAATGGAAAACATATACATTAACACAAATATTTTATTTCCAAAATAGGAAAACCAACAAAATTTGTTCCAATATATTATTCTGCACAATATTCAATACAATGTATATCCCATAGCATCCATAAATGACCGATACATTTATGATGGATTATAATACAACCATAGTTCCTTAACTGAAACTATAAAACCATGGGAAAAACCACCATGTGCCACAAAATTGTTAAAGAAAAAAATTGTGCGCCAAAAAATGCCCAAAAAAGACACAAACATTGAATTTTTTTCAAGGGAACTGCCCCTGCCCATTGTGAATCCCCTACAATCCCCTTAAGAAGGGGGGGTTTCATCCCCCCTTGTGACCCTCCACGCGACATAACATACAATGCGTGTGGATAGTCACGAAAATAATATAAAGCACACCCAAAATTCTCCCACTTGTTCTTTTCTTTACACACAAGGGGTTACAGGAGTACATGTTCAACAATATAGGGAAATAATTCCCATTGTTTGTGTACACCAAGAGAAATTCTCAATGCTCACACATTTTGTTAATGATTATGCAACATACTTCAAACTGTCCACCTTCACTAGAAACACCTTATTTTCGTCAACCATATCTCTCACAAAGTTATACTGAACTTCAATATGCTTTGTCTTAGAATGGTACATTGGGTTATTTGCTAGAAATATTATACTTTGAATTTCACAATATATCCTCATAGTTCGTAAGACCAACCCAACACAATATTTGCAACCATATATCTCCCTTGCTTGCATGAGTGATTGCCATGTCTTCAACTTCTATAGTTGAAAATACCAGTACATATTGCCTCTTTCTCATCTAACTGATTGGTCCTACAAATATTTTAAATACATACTCACTTGTAGATATTCTATGATATATATCTTCAACCCAATCTACATCAACAAACCCATGTATGTCTGACACCTTGTCTAATCTTGGTCTTCCTTGGTAGCACAATCCAAAGCCAATAATTCCACACAAACAACTTAAAAACACTCTTTACTATTATCTAATGCTCCTTCCTTGGTTTTGACATATACCTGCTTAATATTTTCACCACATGTGTAATGTCTGATCTAGTAAAAACCATTGCATACATCAAACTTCCAACTACATTGGTATATGGAACACAAAACATGTTCTCTTCCTCTTCTCGAGTCTTGAGAATTTTTTTTTTTAGATAACTTTACACCTATAGGAATATTCTTCCACTCTGGTTTAATTTCTTGCATATTAAATCTCTACAAAATTTTCTTGACATACTTCCTATTATTTAACTATAGTTTCCCATTTTACTAATCTCTTTTAATTTCCATGCCCAAAATAAAATTTGTAGCACTAGGGTCCTTCATGTAAAATTTAGAGTGCAATTGAGTTTTCACTTCCTGGATGATTTCCCTTTTATTTCCAATTAGAAACATATCATCCACATATAAGACCAAATACATAACACGATAACCATCAAATTTTGAATACACATAATGATCTTCTTTTCTCCTTGTGAAACCAAGTCTGAATATATATGTATCAAAATTTTGTTACCACAACCTTGATGATTGCTTTAACCAATATAGGGAACTTATTATCCTACATACCGAATCCTTCTTTCCTTTCATAGAAAATCCTTTTGGTTGGTACATGTCGATTTATTCTTCCAAATCCCCATGTAGGAGTGTTGTCTTCATATCCATTTCTTCCACTTCAAAATGCAAAACAAACACAATAGATAAAATAAGTCTATTAGAAGTTAACTTGGCAACAAGAGAGAAAATATCACCAAAGTCAATTCCCTCTACCTAAGAATAACCTTTTTCTATTAACTAAGCTTTTCATTTCTCCTCTCTACCTTTGATCTAAGTTGATATTGGTGGCCACCCACCTATTCCACCTAGACCTTGAGTTGGTTTCATCATTTTCCTTGTTTATAGTAGCATTTACTATTTTTGGTTGTTTTTCGGGTCCTAAACTTCTGAATCAGTTTTGACACCATAAACAACGTTTTTTGAGGTCCAAAGAAAACACATAGCCACAGGATTGGGGCCTGAGGAAAATTCTGTTGTACTTGGAGAGATATTTCTGACAAGGTATTGTATGTTCCAAACAGAGATAATATGACCAAGTTATGACCTCAAGGAGTTGGATGCCCAACTAACCCCAACGAGCCCACAAACTCTTGGTGTTCTATCTCCTAGGGTTAGGGTTTTGGTTTTTTAGGGCTTTCCCTTGTTGTTCAACAATAAAAATCTCCTTAAGCCTCATTGTAACATAGTTCAGAGGCATGTAGCCACCACATCTCTTCTCATAGATAAGCTACCATCGCCTGCAATAGTTCATTTCCATTTTGTATGTAAGCATATTTTATTTCTTTGATATTAATGAAATGAAGTTTTATTTCTACTGAACTTTTGTGTTTATGTTTATATATGTATTCTATTATGTTCTTGCATAATTTCATATCAGTGTTATATGCTCTTTCTCGGTTTTTCTTTGCATGTCCCTAATGAGGTTAAGGTATAAGGAGTTAGGGATGGATATGGTTGAACCTTTGCAAGATCAACCTTGCAAACCCCAATGACCTCCCATGGTGGAAGAAAAGAAAGACGAGGGAGTAGGATATCATTTCAAAATATTTCTTGAGGAGGCCCTCGAGAAACAAAGGAACATGATGATGGATAAATTTTCCCATATCCTTCGACGACTACCCATAGGCGGCGCATATTCATTCGAAAACCACTCTGGAGGTGCCACTACTTTTAAGGTACAAGTTAACTTTGACATTCCCATATTTGAAGGAAAGATAGATGCAGACGTCATAGATAGATGGTTAAAACTATTGTAAGGATATTTTTTTGTTCATGACTTTTCCAACTGGGAAGACATTACTTTTGCACTCTTGAAAGACACCCCCCATGTCAAGGACTGGTGGGAAACATACTATGAGCAAAAGGATGAGGGGGAATCCTCACCATTTTCAACCGCACCCACTTGGAATTATTTATAAGATGAGATCAAAGAACAATATTACCCTGTCGGTAGCTATGAAGATAAATAAATAAAGTGGACCATGCTGCAGTAGGGAAGGGACCAATATATGTTGGAGTTCACAAATGGTTTTCATGCCCTTCACACGAAGCTAGGTATTAAGGATTTCAAGCAGCATTTGGTTCTCAAGTACCATGGCTATTTTCATAGTACATCCAAGATGAAATGGTGTTCCTAGACATATCCTTGCTCGGTGTCGCCTATCGATATTCTGTTAATATCGAGAAAAATTTTAAACAAAAGAAGTGGGAATTTGGATCTACGAATATGAAGTAGGGAAAAGTGCCCCCAAACCGCAGAACAAAGAAAAAATCCAAGGTGGGGTGACCCAGGACAACCCGTCAAAGCTGAAAGAAAATAAAAACACCATGAAGACAAAGAAGGACATAGGGAAGTGGTGCGATTTCCATAAGAGCTCCACTCACAACATGAGTGAGTGTCGAGTCAAGTAGTCACTGGTGGCTGAGTTGAAGGCTTTCGAATCAGATGCATGCTCCAACTCTAAGTTAGAGCCGGATAAGGGGAATGAAAAATGGAAGCATATTATTAATGCAGAGCCCAGTGCCACTGTCACCACCACCAAGATCTAGAAGGATGATCCCGAAGAGGAGGGGGAGTGTCTATTCCAATCACATATGTGGGTGAAGGGTTATCTTCTGCAGTTCATTGTCGACAACGAGAGATAAAAAAGTCATTTCTTCAGAGGTCGTGAAGTGGCCTGGCCTACTGATCACAACACACCCACAACCGTACACCATCGGGTGGCTTCACCAAGGACGATATCTCCGCGTCAACTGAAAGTGACACGTCCCCTACAACATCAAGCCCTTCATAGATGAGGTATTGTGTGCTGTTTCTCCTCTTGAATTTTGTGATGTATTATTAGGCCAACCCTACTTGTGGAAGATACATGTTGTGTATGAATCTAGGCCTCAAAATATTATTATTACTTTGGGAAATAAGTTGTACATGATATTGGAGGTAGCATCGTCTACCGTCATCTCTTTGATCACTACGAAGCAATGCAGTAAGATCATCTTCGAGACGTGAAAATTTGTTTTCCTTATGATTCACCCTCAGGGCCAGAAGAATATCGTGGTCACAACCTCTAGATAAGGCTCCTCTTCACTGCAACAAAAAATGGACAAGGTCGTGAAGGAGCACAGGGACATCCTCACCTCACTCGCATGGGTACCTCTACATTGTAAGTTCAAGAACTCCATCGATCTGACCTTGGGAGCACCACAACCCAATGGATTGATCTATCTATGATCTATTATGTATAATGATGAAATAAAGAGGCATATTCAGGAGCTCCTGTAGAAAGGGAAAATCATGCCAAGTTCATCACCCTATGGGAGCCTGATCTTGTTGGTACAGAAGAAGGATGAGACCTGGAGACTCTGTATTGACTATCAGGTGCTAAAAAATATCAGTGTTGAGAATAGGTATCCGATCCCACATATTGATGACCTTTTGGACCAACTCAAGGGGGTCAAATATTTCAACAAGATTGACTTGAAGTTTGGTTATCACTAGGTACCAATCGAACCCTCTGATGTGTGGAATAATGCGTTCAAATCCTAGGAGGGAATTTTCAAATGGTTGGTCATGCCTTTCAGGTTGACGAATTCCCCCACAACTTTCATGAGGATGATGGACGACATCTTGTGACCCTTCACCAACTCATTCGTGGTGGTCTATTTGGATGAAATACTGATATTCATCTAGAGTTGGGAAGAGCACCTCTACCACATTCAATAGGTCCTCCAAACACTACAGAAACACAAGTTGTGTTCCAATTGGGAGAAATTCACTTTTTGCATGACCTAGGTTCAATATCTGGGGTACATCATTGATGAGCGAGGTGTGCATGTGGACCCAACCAAGATATAGGTCATTGGGGATTGGCCAACCCCAACCACTCTAAGAGAGCTCCGTATCTTTCTGGGTCTTTCCAAATTCTATCGTAGGTTCATGTTGGGTTTCTCTCATATCACTTGGCCATTGAGTTAAGTCACCGAGGGAGGAGCAGAAGCAAATTTATTTATTTTTCCGAATCCCAACTGTAGGAATTCGCCGAGTTGAAGCATCAAATCTACTATGCACCAATGTTCACATCACCAAACCTACATCAACCATTTGAGATCGGATATATGCCTCCGACTATGCTATTAGTGTAGTTCTTACTCAACAAGGGAATTTAGTGGCATATCATAGTGAAAACTTTCAGATAGTTCAAAAATATCCCACCTATGACAAAGAGATGTATTCCATTGTGTAGGTCTTCAAACAATGGAAGCATTACATTATGGGGAAGGAAATATTCAGCCACATAGACTACTGACCCCTACAGTTCATAAAAAAACAAGGGAATATGCAGAACAATCGCCATCAGAAATGGTCCACATACATGCAAAAATTTCATTTGAACATTAAGTACAAGAAGGGAAGCACCAACAATGTTGTAAAATTGCCTCAGTCAACTACCGATCGTGGCGCTGACCACTGTGCTCGATTCTTGTGGGAACGAGACTTTGGGGTGGCCGTAGCTTTACAAGAGCGATCCAAAAATTGGAAACTCAACAAACACTCCTGGATGCCACCTGGGACACCTCTTTGTTCCTTCAAGCGAGCATGCCAAGATGATTTGGGAAGCGCACTACAATCGTGTCGCTAGAAATTTCAAGGTGGAGAAAATAGCGACATTAGTACAAAAGTATTTCTTTTGGTCAAATATTCGACAAGATATTGGGAAGTACATTAGATCTTGAACTTCCCGTGCCATTGCCAAAATGACCATCAAGAAGGAAGGCCTATATATTCCGCTGCCTACCCCTAGTTAGCCTTTGGAATCGATCTCCATGGATTACATATCGGGCATTCCTTCTACCAAGCATGAAAATGATTGTGTTTTTGTGTTCGTCGACATATTCTCTAAGATGGCCATTCTGGCGCCATGCAAGAAGAGTATCCCGATAAAAGGCACTGCTAAATTCTTGTTTGAACAAGTGTGGGTGCACTTTAGGATCCCACAATCCATTATCCCAGATCGGGAGAGCAGGTTCCCAAGTACATTTTGGTCAAGTATCTGGTCAATGTTGGATACCACTCTCACTTAGTCCGCAAATTTCCACCTCCAAACTGATGGCCAAATAAAGGTCGTCAACAGGATGATCGTACACATTATGCGCATGCACAAGTCGAAGCATCCACACACATGGGATGAAATCCTCCCCTATGGATAGTACAACTACAATCGAGCTCTCCATATCTCAACCGGCCACAACCCCTTTCAGGAGGGGTTGAGATTCTAGCCACTTTGTGCCATTGATGTAGCCATACCATTTGCAACTACTCAGGAATATTTGGCTCATATCTAGTCCGAAGTTGCTAGGGTGAATAAATTCATTGAGCGCATTTAGAAAATCTTCCATCAGTTTCATGAAATATTTCATAAAGTCAATGCTAAGTACAAGCAGCAACATGTTCAACATCGGGTGCCACACAAGTTCTAGGTGGGAAAAAAAGTTTGGCTACATTTGTAGAAGGAGCGCCTCGCTGGAACCACCACAAGATTTGCTCGATTCGATATGGGTCGTACTCCATAACCAAGGCTATAGGGGAAAATTCCTTCGAGCTCAGGATTCCACCATTCCTTGGTCTGCACCCAGTGTTCAATGCAGGCTGCCTTCAACTATACCTTCCACCATTATTAGAAACATCCAACATTTTAGAACAACTCACACCCACAGAGTTAAACCTGAACTTCATGGAATAAGCCTCAATTTATTGGATCATGGAAACATATATCAATTACACCTAAAAATAGAGGATCTAGCTATATCGAGTGTTTAAAGCAAGCCAAATCCTTCACCAGGGAAAGTGGTTCACCAGGGACCAAGTTCAATAGAAATTTCCTTAGCTCATGGAAGCTCTACACGCAATGGGGACCATTGCTTCCTAAGGAGGTAGGGTTGATCCAAGTGGATATTGGTGGCGACTTTCCTATTTCACCTTGACTTGTAGTAGGTTTCATCAGTTTCCTTGTTTGTAGCAACATTTACTTTTTTTAGCATTTTTTTTCGGATCTTGAAATTCTGGAGTAGTTTTGACCCCCTAAACGACATATTTTTGAGGTCCGCTGTAGGCCCATAACCATTAGAAAGGGCCAATGAAAAATCTTGTAGAACTCGGAGAGATGTTTTTGACAATGTATCGTATGCGCCAAATGAAGATAATATGACCTAGTTATGACCCCAACAAGTTGACTGCACAACTAACCTCAACGAGGCCCACAAAATCTTGGTGTTCCATCTCCTAGGGTTATTTTTTTGGTTTTTTAGGGTTTTCCCTTGTTGTTCAATAATAAAAAGGCCCTTGAGCCTCATCGTAACACAGTCCAGAGGCATGTAGCCACCACATGTCTTCTAAGAGATAAGCTACCATCGCTCGAGTTAGTTTATTTCCATTCCGTATGTAATCATATTTCAGTTCTTTGATATTAATGAAATGCAGTTTTATTTCTACTTCGCTTCCATGTTTATGTTTATATCAGTATTCTACTGCATTCCTGCATAAGTTCAGATCAACCTTCTTAATTTAGGTTCTTCTTAAACACCCATTTTCTTTCAATGGACTTTCTTCTAGCCAACAAATCCACTAGATCTTAATCTTGATTCTTGTATAAGGTTTCCATTTCTTCAACAATGGTTTTTTTATATGGTTCTCCATCCTCTGAATCCACTATCTCCCTAACAATGCTAGGATCATCATTAATAATAAAAAAAGAAAATTTTGAATGAAAATTATGTGGATTATACCTTTCCGACTTCCTTCTTTCTTGAACCAATCTTTTCAATGTTTGAGTTTGTGTTTCTTCATCTTTTGATTCCTATTATTTTGTAGAGTTTGATTCATTGTTCTTCAACTCAAACTCTATATTCTCTAATTATTTATAACTTGGTAGGAACTTCTTGTTAGAAAAAATATTTGATTTCTATAAATACCACATCTCTACTATACACAAAATTCTTAGTTTCTTAGTTACAAAGCTTATAACCTTTCATACCATCTTTATATCCAATAAATATACATTTTCAGATTTCTTATCCAACTTACTCCTATTCTTGTTTGGAATGTGTACATAAGCATCAAAACCAAATACCTTGAGATGTTTAAGGGAATGTTTCTTACTAGTTCATATCTCATGTTGAGTATTTTCATACAACACTCCTGAGGGTGATATATTTACCAGATAACATGCAAAGTTCCACTTCCTTTTCCCATAATTCTTATCCTAGCTTCGTACCATTGATCATGCTCCTTGCTTTCTTCATGAATGTCTTGTTCATCCTTTTTGTAACTCAATTTTGTTGAGGTGTATATGGAGTAGTCGTTTTCCTTCATTTACTACATTTATTACATAATTATTCAAATTCATTACCACATAATTCTCCACCATTATCTGTCCTCAACACCATATAAATTTTATTCTCTATATGATTTTCCACAAGAGCCTTAAATCCTTGAATTTGTCAAAGACTTCAGATTTATTCTTGAGGAAATAAATCTATGTTTCCTTAAGAATTCATCTATAAATGGGACATAGTAAACATATTTTCCTAGTGATGGAGCTGACATAGGTCCAACCACATCATTATCCTCCAATTGTAGTATTTCATTTTCCCTTGTAGCATTTGAGGAGAATCTTAATTAATTATGCTTCCCATATAAACTATGTTCACATAAATCAAAATTCAAATTATTTAGACATACCTTACCATACCATTAACATACAATACTAGAAGGCCCTTCTCTTTGATATTTTCTATTCTTTATTGCCACAACATAGTATTTTCTCCAAAGACTATAGGAGTATTTCCTTCTTCTACTCCGCTCTTAGGAAAAATGAAACTATTGCACCCATCAGTAATAGTGATTCCTAGTATCTTATAAAAAGTTCAAATATTTACTCCCCTCAATGGTACCATTTCTCCTCAAACCATCCTACATGTATCCTTTTCAAACACTATTTTTACACCTGCATCACTCATCTTTCTTACATAAATCAAATTTCTAGCCAATCCTAGGATGTGCTGAAAACCAAGGAGTGTTCTAATCCTTCCACCTATGAACTTAAGCATGAAATTTATTCATGCTATTATTCTATTTATCAAGGCATCTCCTATGAAAACATCATTTCCATCATATATTTCATACTATCAAAACCAATCCCTATGAGGAGTCATATGAAAGGATTCACTTGAGTCAACCGACCAAACCTCATGTTCTACATGTGTATTTGAAGAAGTCGAGTACACATATCCTCCTTCATGTGAGGAGGTCTTTTCTTATACAAAAGGAGCATCTTCAAATCCCTTCCTTTCTTAGGAATTGTATATCTACAATGTTTTTTGTAATGCCATTATTTTTCACATCTCTAACATACCTTAAGGATTTTTCTTGGAGATTTAGATCTTCCTCTATATTTAGATCTTCATTTGGAGGAATTATTTTTATTTCTATTATGGGATATTCCTCTTTCAAAAAAGGCATATTTGTTTCAATTTTTCATGTTTTTCTATTTCATCTCCTTCAACGACAAGGATGATACTATTTCATAAAAACTTAAGGTAGTTACATTATTACCAACAACCAAACAGCTATTCCAAAAGTATGTCAAAGAACACAACAATATGATACACTTATATTCATTGAAATCTTAATATCAACAGATAATAACCAACTTAACTCAATATTGTAGGAGTTCAAATGCTTCGTCACTGAGTCTCGATCCTTCATCGTGAGGTTATACATCATTTTCCATAAGAAAAATTTGTTCACTAGGGACTTAGACTAATACAAAGCCCTTAACTTGTTACACCAAGCCTTTGTTGTATGTTCCCATGGAACACTTAGTAATACTAAATCTAAGAGAAAAAGTCATATTGTGCTCATTTCCTTTCAATCCAAATTGACTAGTATTTTGTTGACATTCGTGTTGGTGTAGAACCTAGATCTACAACAATCCACTGATATTTTTCCAGTAAAAAATCTAGTTCCATTTTGAGCTTCGATAGCTCAAAACTCTGCCCATTGAGTTTATCGATCTCTATCTTTGAACTTCTTGTAATTTCGTTTCTGCATAAGAATTGATTTTGTAGATCTCCCACTATAATAAGGTCTACCATAGGTCCGAGCCAAAATGATTAGCCCTAAAGACACCCCCTTGAATTTAAAATTTATTTGATACCAAATGTAGGTTTTAAACTCATACACTTAGTTTCTACAAATAAATTCTTAATAAAATATAAAAGGCAATGTCAGACACACATTAACACAAATAATTTGTCCTGGAAACCCAAACTATGAAATCCAACAAAAGTTTTTCCAAAAGTTGGTAGTCCATAGGATTTAACCATTGAACTATGATTTGGAGGAAGGGGCACATGGAATTGTGAGCTGGTGGCTCAGAGAGTTGTGGGTTGTCTTGAGCATGAGGTGGAGAGGGCCTGGATTAATTGAGTGGCTGAACAGTTACTGACCTCTTTTTCGGGGTAGAACTAGAATTTGAGGGTCCTTGGGTGTTGTTTCTATGGATGCTGACATGTAAAGCTGGGAAGGTGGGTAACTCTACTTTAGTGGCGATGGTGTTTCAAGGTCTGGCCTGTGGCATGCAACTTGTGAGGAAATTGGGTTCCACTACATGCAAAGGAAATGTGAAAGAGATAGGAAGGGAGTTGGCCCACGAGGATAGGGAGAATTCCATCAAATGGAGCAACTATACTTTAAGGAGGAAGTGGAACAACCACGAGTCCCTTCATCAGGGCTAGTGGTTTTATCACCAAATTTTGATTCCCTGTAGGCACAAATTAACCAGGTTATAGTTCTTGTGGAGAAGTTGGCTAGAGATTTCCACAATGATAGAAATGAAGTCACTAATTTCATGAATGACCTCCAAGACAACCTGTGGTATATGTTGGAATAAATGGCTTCCCTTCGATGTGGCTAGAATAGGCTTCAAGAAAGTACAGATTGTCTTGAAGGAAGAATGGCTCACATGGAAGCTCATATACATGAGGCATTTCGTCAATAGCATGGAAATGGTTCGGAGGATTAGGTTCCGGAGATTATTGCAGATTGAGATTGGTAGTTGGATTTATATGGATACTTGGGTACTTTTGGTTTCTCTGGGAAATTTGGGTATGGACTTATAGTTTTTTATTGTTCTTGCCAATAATATTTTATATATACCATCTGAACCACAAGTCTGGTATGAATGAAACTGGTGGAAGTCTAAATGGAAGTGTAACATGATGTAATATTTTTCTAAATTAATAGAAATTTTTTATTTACAAAAAAAAAAAAAAAAAACTTTATTACATTATTTTTAAAAATTCTAAATTAATTTATTTAAAAACTTCATTTAACCTAAATTATTAATATTATTTTATTTTAAATTATTAGAAAATATTTTTTCACATTGAAAATAAAAAAAATGAATAATATAATTTTAAATAATCTAAAAAATTAAAAAATTATTAAGCTTAAAATGTTCCAAATCATTTTACATATTTGTTAAAAAAATTTAACCTTTTTTTTTTGGAAGAAAAAATCATAATTTTATTCAACCTGAAAATAAGGAACAAATTACATTCTATAGATGTTTTTAAGCATTCTTTCATGTCAGCCTTTCAACTGATGAACAATAAAAAGGAAAAAAGAAGAAGAAAACATTTGTGTTGTTGGGGTTAAGTGTGATAAAAGTCACTTAACTTCCCCTTTTTTTCCTTTCTTTTTTTGAACCTTTTTACAAATCCCATGGGTGGATTTAGCTATTTCTATTTCCAATTCATTTTCAGCTGCCTAAAAAGGTACTTATTTTTATGAGCCATAGCTCTTAGATATGTGATTTCTCTTTATGTCTCCATTACTGTTTTGTTGAATGTTTCCTCTTTATTTTGCTCTGTTGCTTTGATCTCTACTAATTAAATACCCTTATAAATATGGGTCATGGTTCCTAACTGGTCCATGTCGCCCCCATTTGCATGGCTACCATGTTACATATGTTCCTCCTTATTTGGAACTTACTCCAAGTTCTCTTCTTCTTCTTCTTCTTTAGAAAGGTGAGGGTAAGATACCTGTCATCCCTTAGACTTATGTGTATGCTTGCTTTTATTTTTTAGATTTTTTTTTCCTGCAGGTAGATGTTGTACAAGTGACATGTTTGAAAAAAAATTCGACATCTAAATGCCGTGTTATCATAATATAAGACTTGGGTCCACGGGATTTTGTTTTTTTTTTTAAATGGATGTGATCTAGCCGAAATTTATTGAGATACATCTCCACAAATTTTTTGGCAAAGGTGAAGATACCTTTTTTTGTCATGTCATGGTCCATATCTCTTAAATTTCCAAGAGTATTTTTAATATCTTCAATGACCTGACAATTCCAGAAAGGAAGAGGGAAATTTTTTAATCTCGCCAAAACTGGCATTATTGTGACCACCATTCTTGTGGCATCAAAATTTTGGAACCATGGGGTAATGAAGAGTAGTTCATTTCCCCAAAACCATGGCCCCTCATTTAGGACCTTCTCCAAAGCTTTATGTGTATCAAATTGTACTATGAAAAATACTTTGGAGCACAAGTATATATGTGTTAGGTCCCTATAATACTAGTGAAACCCCTATATTGTTATTTTTGTACCCCATAGAAGCTCATTATTTCTATTTTTGTGCCCTTACATTATTATTTCTATGTAGGCCCTAATTATATTTTGACCCTTTAGACTCCTATATATACCAAGTAGGTCTTATAATTTGAATCATCCAAGAATGATTTATTTATGTGATGTAAAAGGAAGTTACCCCCTCGAAGTGGCTTATTATCAAGGTGTTGATCTATTTTGTTTTATGTTTCTGCATTATTTTTATCTTTATACATAACATTTTGCATTAGAGCTTTTGATCCTAGGGTTTCACTACTTGAAACGAGTCATCATGACATTTTTGTTATAATGTTTTTTTGGTGAATATTCAAAATGTGAAATTCTTACCATGTAAAAAAAATATCTTGATTAAAATTAGGTTAAAATTTCAAACCTTGGTTCACTATATTTTTAGAGATATGTTCCAAGGAAGTTAGGGTTTTTGTATGCTCCAGAATTCAGTCTCAAACATGTGCTTGGGGGAAATCATCATATCTTTCTCTTCTGGATTTGAATTCCATAAAAAGTGATTCAAATTGCATGGAGTTTGATTTTTCAGGTATGAATTTCAAGGCCAATGGTTAAAACAATGATGTGTGACATCTCGTACAATTTTGCTCTAATAAACTAGTCCATAACCAGGTCATCGTGGGATATTTGGAAAAAAATTATCTTGAAGAGTCCAATCTCGTTATAACCTACGAGTTTTGAAATAATAAATAGAGAGCCACATCATGACAAAATTTCAGACCTTGGGAGGCCGAAATTACAAAGATACAATGGTTTCAAGGTCGACCAGATCAACAAGCTCAAAAAAAAGCTCTTAAAAACAAAAAAAAAGGTGTGTTTTTAAATTTTCATAAGTTTTGTTTGAAAAATCAGTTTGAAGTGATTTAAAGGGAATAAATATCATAGATATCATTATTTGGTTCCAAAATGACTCACAAAAAAAAAATGATACACCCATTAAGCCCACAAAAATATCTACTATGACACATGAAGAAGAGGAAGAAATGCAACTTGATATATCAAAATTATGGGAACAAGTGCAACAATTTTTCTGTCACAAAGAGAAACCAAAAATGAATTGGAAGATATGATGAATGTTGATATGAATGAATTAGGATAAAAAATAAAAGGGGGCATGGAAGGTTTGAAGGAAGGCTTGACAAAGTTTCTACAAGAAACGTTTCCTAGTGGTGATAAGGTATTCCATGAAACCCACGATGAGAGAAAAAGGATTGTGTATCATGATTTTATAGACTCCAAATTTAGGTTGAAGACCCAACACATTACAAATATAGATATGAGGAAGTTTGATGATAAGGATTTAGTAACATGGATACTACAAATGGAGCAATTACTTGATATACATTATGTGCAACACACACAAATGGTGCACATTGCATATTTATATTTAGAACCCAATTAATTTGTGTGGAATTAATGGATTTGTTATTGTAAATCACTTGTGATTTGGATAATTTTTACAAAGGATTTGATAGAATATTATGAGGATATAAAGAGAAATGAATTTTTTAGCCAATTGAAAAATCTCAAACAAATGGGTTCAGTTGCTGAGCATATTGAGAAATTCCAAAGAATAAATATCAAGGTAATTGATATTCCATAGGAGCATCTAGATGATGCCTTCATAGGGAATACAAAGGATAACATCCAACAAGGGGTTTCCCTTTGGGAACCAAAGTCAATGGAGAATGTGTTCAAGGTGGAAATAATTTTTGAAACAAAAATTACGGAAATAAGGATATATACCACTTACAACTATAAATATGGAAGTGTTACCACTCCTAGCCTTCCACAACCTACAGAGTTGAAAGCACACCAATTGGAGGAAGACAGAGAAAAATGGATTTATTACAGTTGTGTTAGAAAATACACTAAAGGTCGTAAGTGTGCTGAGAAGAAATTAGTTTACATAGATTATGAGTAAGAGGAAGAAAAGGAGAAAGAAACATCAAAAGAAGCATATTACACCAGGAACCAACCCCAATGGTTGAGAAATAAGAAATAAATCCAACCATATCTGGTAATGCATTAGCAAGAATTACCACTCATCAAACTCTCAACATGGAAGGATATATCAAGAAGAAAAGGTAATAATGTTGATTGATTTGGGTGGTATCCATAATTTATTTAATGTAAGATAGCCAAGGATTTAAATTTCTCTCTATATCCAACATCAAAGTGTCAAGTGATGGTTGTAGATGGAAGAACTATAAATTTCTCAGGAAAGTGACACAATATCAATTTAACCATGGGGGATATTTATTGAATAGTCCAATGCTTTCCATTCCAATGGGTGGTGCTCATGTTGTATTAGGAGTCCAATGGTTACAATCTTTGAGGAAAATAATTTTTAATTTTCACGAATTTTTCTTGAAATTTTTATGGTAAGGAAAGGAGATTGAATTAACGGGTATCAAAAGGAAAATTAGGAAGATAATAAGCTCCAATGGTATGAAAAATATTTTGCACAATTAAGCTCATTAGATGTTCAAACATCTAAGTAATCCATTTCTCCATATCTCCAAATAATCCTTGACAATCATTCCAAGGTATTTGAGACTCCTAAAGGTCTCCCACCTATTTGTGATTATGATCACACTATTCACTTTATTCTAGAAAGTTTTCCTCCAAACATTATATCTTACATATATCCATATTTCGAGAAGATTGAAAATGAATGCGTGGTTGCATAAATGTTAGAGGAAGGTATAATTAAACCTAGTGAAAGTTCTCTCTCTTCTCTAGTAGTATTGGTGCACAAGAATGATGGATCATAGCATATGTGTCCAGATTATAGAGAGCTCAACACACCCACTATTATAGATAAATTTCTCATTCCTGCCATTGATGGATTGTTGGATGAATTACATGGAACAATTTACGTCACCAAGTTGCATATTCGTTGAGGATATCATCAAATTATGATGAAGACAAAATCCTATTCTAAAAACAACATTCAAAACTCATGAAGGTCATTATGAATTTTTGGTCATGGCTTTTGGCCTTACTAATTCACCTTCTAAATTTCAAGGTTTGATGAATTCCACTTTCAAAATCCTCCTTATAAAATTTTTGTTAGTATTTTTTGACGATATACTAATCTACAACAAGCCTTGGAAAGATCATGTTCAACATGTTGACATGGTGCTCAAACTATTTGAGGAGAAAAATTTATTTGAAAAACCATCCAAATGTTCCTTTGGGGTACAAGAAGTGGAATATTTAGGTCATATTGTATCTCATGAGGGTGTTAAGGTAGGCACGAACAAAATTAAAGCCATCAAGGAATGGAAAGTCCCCACAAAATTAAGGAATATTTGAGGATTTCTCAAGTTGACAAGGTATTATCGCAAATTTGTTAAGAATTATGGGAAAATAACAACACCTATACCAACATTACTGATGAAAGATGCATTTTCTTAGACTCTAGAAGAAACCAAAGCCTTTGAACATCGTAAATATGAAATTTGTCAAGCTCCCATATTAGCTACTCTAGAATTGACAAAAACCTTTATTGTGGAATGTGATGCCTCAGGAAATGGCATTGGTGTTGTTTTAGTGCAAGATCGGAAGACCATTTTCTTTTGAAAGTTTTCCAATCAAGGGAAATAATTCACATAAACTTACTTATGCGAAGGAAATGTTGGAAATACTATATTCCCTGAAGCAATGGCGCCCTTACCTAATGGGAAGAAACTTCAAGGTAAAAACATATCATGATAGTATTAAATTATTCTTGGAACAAAGATTATCTTTATAAGAACAACAAAAATGGGTCACAAATATTTTGGGTTATGAATTTGAAACCGTATACAAAAAAGTAAAGAAATTTTTTGTTGAAGATGCACTCTTAAGAAGGGATGAGGATGTGGAGGCATTGCTCTGTTCCATTTCCATTATCCAACCTGATTGGATAACTAAAGAAAGGGATGAATTGAAGAATGATGAAGAGGTGTGGATAGTCATTCAAAATCTGTAGTATGATCCCAATGCATATGATACATTTATCTAGAAAAATGATTCATTGTGGTACAAAAAACTCTTAATTCTATGTAAGAATTCCCAACTTAAACAAAAGGTTCTTTTTGAATTGAACACCTCTCCCACAGGAGGGCACTAAATATTCTTAAAAAATTACCACAGGGTCAAGAATTATTATTTTTTGGATAGAATTAAATCTATTGTTCAAAATTTTGTGGAAAAATGTTTGGTTTTCCAGCAAAATAAAGTCAAGACAATTAAGACCCTAGGTATTTTACAACCATTAGCCATTTCGAGTTAGCATTGGGAGGAGGTCTCAACGGATTTTATCATAGGTCTACCCAAGTCCGAAAGAAAGAGTATCATCCCAGTGTTAGTTGATAATATTACCAAGTATGCACACTTTTGTGCATTATCTCATCCATTCAAAGAAAGTAAAGTAGCTACTACATATGTGGAAACAATTCAAAAGCTACATGGAAACCCAAAGATTATTGTAAGTGACATAGATGCCATTTTCACAGGAAATTTTTGGACAAAATTATTTTCTTGTCTTGATACTCAATTGGCCCATCACTCATCTTATCATCCCTAATATCATGGGAAAACATAAATAGTGAACAAATGTTTGGAAGAATATATTCATTGATTTATATCTGATAAAAAAACACATTGGGTCAAGTGGTTACCTTTAGCAGAATGGTGGTATAACACTTCCTTCCATACCATAGCAAAAATGACCCCATTTATGGCTCTTTATGGATATCATCCACCTTCCATCACATCATCTATAAGAGACAATTATAAGGTTCAAGAAGTGGAACATCACATTGAGAATCAACAACAAGTTCTCTAACTCTTAAAGTAAAACCTGACTCTGGCACATAATCAAATGAAACAACAAGTAAATCAACATGTCAGTGAAAGAAGTTTTGACGTGGGAGATTGGATATTATTATGGATACAACCATATAAAAAAATTTCCCTTAATACACCCATCTCTGGTATAATACACCCTTGAAAAAAAAAATCTCTCCCAGGGATTTTCCTTTCCCGAGCATCCATCAGATCCATCTTGTAAGAGGGAAAAAATCTTGTCTAAGTCAAATATGTTGCTAGAGGATACAATTCCAATGTATGAAAATGTTGTAGGGTGGATATCTGATCTTGAAACAATGCAAGGAAAGAGCCCTTCTTGGCATTTTCTGCCCCCATCCGTCTCTTTGCGAGCCACATAGCCATCATGACCCTATCCACATATATATCTGCAGGGAAAAAAATTCATCCCAAAAATTTTCCACAAGAACATGCCACAAATTTTCCATACATACCAACCTTCTAACAACACTCACCTCCTTATTAAGATCTGCTATGCTTTGGAGATTGGAGAGTAAAATTACGTATATATCTAAAAAAACCCAACGTATACAAAAAAAAAGACACATACTTTGCGCTCTAAGGGGGTCTCCAAACAATAAAAAAACCCTGTAACATTACAAGATAAAAGAATAATTGGCCACTCGAGCTCTAATAAACACCACAACCACCCATAATGAACCAATGAAATATGTGAAAAGCCACTATAGTTTCTTTCGACCTGTAACATTGCCAACACAATTACCCCCATCGCTCATCACCCAAATAGATCCCTTCACTACAAGAAAAAATGACATTGGTGAGGGTCATGCCTATGACGAACCTTTAAGGTCCATCACCAATGTCACATATGGTGACGATCCTTAATTTTTTTTTATTGTAAGTGCATATAGTGACAGTTCTTTAAGGTTTGTCACCAAAGCCATTTTCAGTGACACTTTCGGTGAGGGTTGTTAAAGGCCCCTCACTAATTATCTCTTTGGTGACACTTCTAGTGACGATATTTTATTAACCCTCACTGATGCTCTTTTTGGTTACTTTTGGTGATGGTAAAAAATGTTTCGTCATCATTGATCATTCCAGTGAGTTTTTAATGAAACTATGTGCATGCTACTATATTTTTTGTCAAAATATAATGATTTAAGACCATTGTTGTGGAGTATTTTTCATTATGTGTCCAAGACCATATAGTGGTTAGAGTCAGTCAATTTGTTAAGAAGTAATTAGTGTGTATCATTTCCCTCAAGTAATGAGAATATAGTTTTCCTATGAGTCAATACATGATTAATCTCTATTAGGTTTATTATTTAACAAATTTCCTTTAGATAAAGTTCCACTAGTGTGTTTAGAAACAATATTATTTAATACATAATCAAGCTTTGTAAGTTCAATTAATGAGAGATATCTAGCACTCCTCAACACTCTTGACACATATTAACATGCTTTGGCACTCACTAACATTTTTTGTCACCTCGCATGTCTTAGAACATATTTGTACCTAGAACATATTGCGATGAATAGGACACCCAAGCACATGTTGGTAGGTCCTAGCATAGCATAACACTCTCCTAGCATGTGTTAACATGCCTTCTAGTCCCTAGCATGCCCTGGAACACTTTGGCATACATTAACATACATGAGAACTTGGAACACATTGTAACTTGACATGTTTTGGAACCTACTATTAGTGTGCCTAGCATGCCCCTTTTGAAAAAGATAAAGTCTTGAATTTTTAGCCCTCTTATGTGTTCATTTCATTGAATTTTAACTTGGTTATTATTTTTTTGTCCTTGATACTCCTTGACACATATTGGCATACCCTATAACCTTGCACATCCTAGCATGAATTAGCATATTTCATGTCTTGGCACTGTTTGGCACATGTTAATACACACTGGAACTTCCTAGCACACTCTATCACTTCTTGACATGCCCTGATATTCCCTAGCATGCTTTACTACTGCTTAACATACCTTGTCACTCCCTCCTTGGCATGCTAGCTAACACTCGTTGACACTCATTGACACACCCTCATATTCATTCACTTCCATGCATTTTGACCCAGTTCTCTGTTGTGTTTCTCCAGTATTCCCTAACACTCCTCAGCATGCCTTAGCACACTCTGTCACACCTTAGCACTCTTTAATGTGCCCTTCCACTTGATAACATGTGTATCACTCCCTAACACACATTGGAACTTGAAACGTGTTGGCGCTTGGAAAGTATTAGCATGTATAACATTCATTAAGATACCTTGGTATGATTTAGCATGGTTTAATTATATTATAGATATATGAGATCAATTATTGAAAAGTAGATGAGAAGTGATAGAGGATGATTTGGCACTTAGAATGCACTAACACTTGGCACCTAGCACCTATTTCCACCTAGCGTTGGCGTGCTTAGCATGACCCTCTTGGAAAAGGTAAATTGATGACTTATTAACCTTATGATGTGTTCATTTCCTTGTTGTTTAACTTTTTTTTCCTTTTTTTACCTTGATAGTCCCTGGCATATATTGTCACGCCCTTGCACATATTGGCATGCCTTAGCACTTGACACATCTTAGCATTTTTGACATGCATTCGAAATATATGGCACATGTTAGCATTCCATAACATGCATTGGCACTCATTCCCTCACAACTGACCTTATATTTTTTCACACCATTCACTTGATTCTAGAAAGTGTTCCTCCAAACATTAGATCTTACATATATCCATATTCCGAGAAGATTGAAAATGAATGCATTGTTGCATAAATGTTAGAGGAAGGTATAATTCAACCTAGCGAAAGTTATCTCTCTTCTCTAGTAGTATTGGTGCCCAAGAATGATGGATCATAGCATATGTGTCCAGATTATAGAGAGCTCAACATGCCCACTATTAAAGATAAATTTCTCATTCCTGCCATTGATGGGTTGTTGGATGAATTACATGGAACAATTTACGTCACCAAGTTGCATATTCGTTGAGCATATCATAAAATTATGATGAAGACAAAATGATTCATTGTGGTACAAAAAACTCTTAATTCTATGTAAGAATTCCCAACTTAAACAAAAGGTTCTTTTGGAATTGAACACCTCTCCTATAGGAGGGAACTAAATATTCTTAAAAAATTACCACAGGGTCAAGAATTATTATTTTTGGATAGAATTAAATCTAATGTTCAAAATTTTGTGGAAAAATATTTGGTTTTCCACCAAAATAAAGTCAAGAAAATTAAGACCCTAGGTATTTTAAAACAATTATCCATTCCGAGTTAGCATTAGGAGGAGGTCTCAATGGATTTTATCATAGGTCTACCCAAGTCTGAAAGAAAGAGTATCATCCCAGTGTTAGTTGATAATATTACCAAGTATGCACACTTTTGTGCATTATCTCATCCTTTCAAAGCAAGTAAAGTAGCTACTACATATGTGGAAACAATTCAAAAGCTACATGGAAACCTAAAGATTATTGTAAGTGACATAGATCCCATTTTCACAGGAAATTTTTGGACAAAATTATTTTCTTGTCTTGATACTCAATTGGCCCATCAATCAGCTTATCCTCCCTAATATCATGGGAAAACATAGATAGTGAACAAATGTTTGGAAGAATATCTTCATTGATTTATATCTAATAAACAAACACATTAGGTCAAGTGGTTACCTTTAGCAAAATGGTGGTATAAAACTTCCTTCCATACCATAGCAAAAATGACCCCATTTATGGCTCTTTATGGATATCATCCACCTTCCATCACATCATCTGTAAGAGACAATTATAAGGTTCAAGAAGTGGAATATCACATTGAGAATCAACAACAAGTTCTCCAACTCTTAAAGGAAAACCTGACTCCGGCACATAATCAAATGAAACAACAAGTAAATCAACATGTCAGTGAAAGAAGTTTTGACGTGGGAGATTGGATATTATTATGGATACAACCATATAAAAAATTTTCCCTCAAGCAAGATAATAAGGATAATAAATTATCACCCAAGTACTATGGCCCTTACAAGGTGTTGCAAAATATTGGTACTATGGCATACAAGTTGGAGCTACCTGCATCTTTGCGAGTATACCTAGTTTTCCATATTTCATACTTAAAGAAGGTTTTAGGTGACAATATCAAAGTTAAAACTATATTTTAGAACTTGAAAAGGAAGGAAAAATCATATTTGATCCTGCAGCAATCACATAAACAAGAATTCGACAACTACAAAATCAATCAAATTTTGAGTATCTCATTAAGTGGAAGAACTGATTTGCTGAATATTTTTCATAGGAGGATAAGTATTTTATACAGAAGAATCCTTAACTACTCAAGTGTTGAGGACACCACTATTTTGAATTAGAGGGGCGTGTTAGGTCCATATAATACTAGTGCATCCCCTATATTTTTATTGTTGTACCCCATAGAAACCCACTATTGTTATTGTTGTACCCTTACATTATTATTGTTATGTAGTACCTAATTATATTTTGACGCTTTAGACTCATATATATACCAAGTAGGTCTTGTCATTTGAATCATCCAAGAAATTTTAATTTATGTGATGTAAAAGGAGATTTCCCCTCAAAGTGACTTATTATCAAGTCATTGATCTATCTTTTCTTATCTTTTTGTGTTATTTTTATCTAGATACATAAAAATATTACAATTGGGTGTCAAAGAAGAAAAATACATAGGTGTAAATATTCATATCTCAGCCAAAATCCATTAAAACTGTAGATTATATCCTTGGAATGAATATCAGAGAAAAGCGAGTGTACCTATGAGTCTATAGTCGGGGCTTTTGTTTGATCAACAATGTAAGGTCTTGGCATATTTTGGATCTGATTTGTTGGAAAGGAATCCTTCCCTTTAATAATTTCCTTGAATGTGATTGATCCATTAGGTTTTCTAAAAATATAAATCTCCACCCATGGGATTCTTAAAGCCAACAACTTCCTTGTAAGATCTTAAGGCCTCTAGTTTCCTTGTACTCAAAGCTCCACCAAATATCCTCACAACCATGAGAATCATGGAGTTATTTAAAATATAATAGCCAAACAAAGAATAAAAATACATTAAATACTTCCTTCCATGTAATAGTCATTGCAATGAAAAAATAATACCAATCTATTTCTATAGTTGTTGTTTTACATCCAGAACATGATCAGTTCCAAAAACCAAAAAATAGAGCATGGTACCATTTAGGGTTTAAAAAAGATCTGGTATTCCTCCTTTAGATTATGTTTTTCCTTCTGAGATTCTTTGATTTTAGGAAATAAAAGGCCATAATCATCTCCACTGATTACTTAAGAACCCATCTCTGATACAATACACCCTTGACAAAAAAATCTCTCCCAGGGAGTTTCCTTGCCCGAGCATCCATCAGATCCATCTCGTAAGAGGGAAAAAATCCTGTCTAAGTCAAATATGTTGCTAGAGGATACAATTACAATGTATGCAAATCCTGTAGGGTGGATCTCTGATCTCGTAACAATGCAAGGAAAGAGCCCTTCTTGGCATTTTCTGCCCCCATCCGTCCCTTTGCGAGCCACATAGCCATTATGACCCTGTCCACATATATATCTACAGGGAAAAAAAAATCATTCCACAACTTTTCCACAAGAACATGCCCCAAATTTTCCATACATACCAACCTTCTAACGACACTCACCTCCTTATTAAGATCTGCTATGATTTGGAGGCTGGAGAATAAAATTACACATATATCTAAAAATACCCAACGTATACAAAAAAAAGACACATACTTTACTCTCTAAGGGGGTCTCCAAACAATAAAAAAACCCTGTAAAATTACAAGATAAAAAAATAATTGGCCATTCCAGCTTTAATAAACACCACAATCACCCATAATGCCCCAATGATAAATGTGAAAAGCCACTATAGTCAATTTCAGCCTGTAACATGGCCAACACAATTACCCCCATCGCTCATCACCCAAATAGATCCCTTCACTACAAGAAAAATGACATTGGTGAGGGTCATGCCTATGACAAACCTTTAAGGTCCATCACCATTGTCACATATGGTGACGATCCTTAAATGTTTTTTATTGTAAGTGCATATAGTGACAATTATTTAAGGTTTGTGACCAAAGCCATTTTCAGTGATAGCTTTGGTGAGGGTTGTTAAAGGCCCCTCACTAATTATCTCTTTGGTGACACTTCTAGTGATGATATTTTATTAACCCTTACTAATGCTCTTTTTGGTTACTTTTGGTGACGGTCAAAAAAATTTCGTCATCATTGATCATTCCAATGAGTTTTTAATGATGCTATGTGCATGTTACTATATTTTTTGTCAAAATATAATGATTTAAGACCATTGTTGTGGAGTATTTTTAATTATGTTTCCAAGGCCATATAGTGGTTAGAGTCAGTCAATTTGTTAAGAAGTAATTAGTGTGTATCATTTCCCTCAAGTAATGAGAATATAGTTTTCCTATGAGTCAATACATGATTCATCTCTATTAGGTTTATTATCTAACAAATTTCCTTTAGATAAAGTTCCACTAGTGTGTTTAGAAACAATATTATTTAATACATAATCAAGCTTTGTAAGTTCGATTAATGAGAGATATCTAGCACTCCTCAACACTCTTGGCACATATTAACATGCTTTGGCAGTCACTAACATTTGTTGTCACCTCGCATGTCTTAGAACATATTTGTACCTAGAACATATTGCGATGACTAGGACACCCAAGCACATGTTGGAAGGTCCTATCATAGCATAACACTCTCCTAGCATGTGTTAACATGCCTTCTAGTCCCTAGCATGCCTTGGAACACTTTGGCATACATTAACATAAATGAGCACTTGGAACACATTGGAACTTGACATGTATTGGAACCTATTATTAGTGTGCCTAGCATGCCCCTTTTGAAAAAGATAAAATCCTGACTTATTAGCCCTCGTATGTGTTCATTTCCTTGCATTTTAACTTGGTTATTCTTTTTTTTTCCTTGATACTCCTTGACACATATTGGCATACCCTATAACCTTGCACATCCTAGCATGAATTAGCATATTTCATGTCTTGGCACTATTTGGCACATGTTAATACACACTGGAACTTCCTAGCACACTCTAGCACTTCTTGACATACCCTAATAGTCCCTAGCATGATTTACTAGTGCTTAACATACCTTGTCACTCCCTCCTTGGCATGCTAGCTAGCACTCGTTGACACTCCCTAACACACCCTCGTATTCATTCACTTCCATGCATTTTGACCTAGTTCTCCATTGTGTTTCCCCAGTACTCCCTAACACTCCTCAGCATGCCTTAGCACACTTTATCACACCTTAGCACTCTTTAACGTGCCCTTCCACTTGATAACATGTGCATCACTCCCTAACACACATTGGCTCTTGGCACTTGTTGGCGCTTGACAAGTATTAACATGTATAACATTCATTAAGATGCCTAGCTAGCAGTTATTTAAGGAGGCCTTAGTATGAAGTCAAGAACATCAAGTGAGCAGGATCTCATTTGATCAAGGAGGTAAGGAGAGATGTAGTCCTAAATTAGGTTGAATTATAGGGTTAAGTAAGGGTTTCTAAAGGGAGGCCATGATCATCCACCAAGAGAAAGATCACAGCATGTGAGGGTTTACAATAATGTCACATACCTTAATGGGTTCGAGATAGGAAGTAGGATGGAATATTGTCGGTTCTCTTATGGCAGATCGAGCTCAAGAGAGGTGACTCATGAGAATTTGAGCATGTGAATTTAGTGGTGTTTATGTGTGATTTTAGTGGTAGAGAGGCTTGAGAACTTATCTTGTGGAGGTTATTAGGTTGCAAGGTATGTGATACATAACAACACAAATGGAGGAGGGTTTGCACTAGAATTTAGGGCCAGAAAATAAGCAACCGCAGGTGTAATATTGACTGAAGTAACCGTAGTTTGAGGGTCTTAGAGATATAGAGTTCAGGACAAGATTCAGTCAAATAAATTCCCATAATCTATGGATCCATATGAGGTAGGCAAAATCTCTTATGGAGGCAAGAGTTGTTTTTTTATATATGGGTGGATAGGTTTTTTTCTAAATCAATTAGAATAGAAGTATAATGCCCTAGTTAGGGACGTTTCCTAGCATGTTCAATCCATAAGGTATGCCCTTAATACTGTGACAAATATGCGTAGAAGAAGAGGGGTCGTGACCCTAAGAGAGTGGTTTATTTCTACAATATATACCACAGATTTGAAATATGGTTTGCAAAAGTATGTGCGGAGATGATAAATCCAAAGGAAGGAGGAACCTGAGTAGAATATTGAGTAGAAGAGATGTTCCATATGAGGAATGGATTGACATGAAGAGGAGTTGATTTTGGTGGATGGTCCATATAATTTTGGACAGAAATAAGAAACAACCTATAAACAGTTAGTTAGTGGACTGTTATTGGATGATTTTTGACCTTATTTCAATCATATACAAATTATTAGACAAATGATAAGAGGAGTAGTTCATATTTGTTCATAGATAGGAAAACAAAGAAATTAGTACACAAGAATAGTGATTTTGAGAGGACTCAAATCACTATTAGGTGGAAGATTTTAAGAGCCCTATATGAGAGAAGTGTCATGGGAACTAGATCAGTAAAAGAATTGACAACGTTTGGGAAAATTGATGGCAGTCCAAGTACAATTGGAGCGTTGTTAGGTGATTGACAAAGAAGAGCCCTAAGTCCTGTACTTGTGAAGGAAAACAAGGCTGGTAGAAGGGCAGGAGTATGGGGCCTAAGGACATGCAGAATTTGAAGGACTAGAGTAGTAGTCAAGTGGGCTAGCCAACTAGCCCTAGATCATTGTATTGTAGAGGATTGTGTAAGTGAGAAGAAGGGAAATCTCCATGTTGAAGTCCAACAAGAAATTGCAGCACACACACTAGTGTGGGACCAACAGGTCCTAGTGATACATTAGTGTGAAGGCCAATTTAATTAAATAAATTGGTGTAGTGTCTAATTTAATTTTTCCTTAATTAAATTGGACAATAAAATGTAATATTATCTCACGCTAACTTCTAATAGTTAACTGAGTGTGATAAAATCAGTTAGCTCATGTATTTAAAGTTGAGGGTGGTTGGTGAGGCATGCAGAGTAATTATATTAGTTATGGATCTTGAATTGCAGTTGGTGCATTAGTTTAATGCATGAGTAATTAGTTAACTTATTTAGGTGAGTTAGAGTCAGTTGAACTAGTTGTAACTGTTTGTTGCACTAGTCAGAGATCAAGTGAATTAAATATTATTTAATTCAGAATCAATGATCTTCCATGCAACTGATGATTTGCTATTAATAGTTGCATGCATGTCAGTTCTAGTGGAGACCCAGTTGAGAGAAAGGTTAAAGGGATGTTAAATATCAATTGTGTGATTAGTAGGTTGCTCGTATGCAACCAGACATCCATTGGATTTCCTATGATCCTTGCGTAGTTTTAGAAGGCTGAAATTCCTATATAATAGGGATTGCATTCCACATGAATCGCACAAACAAGGTAGGATGTTTAGAGGTTGAGAATTGGCTAAGTGTTGGTCAATTTTGTTCGGGATAGTGTGATATAGTTGTGAGAGTGTAGGAGAATCTTGTGAGAAGAGTGCATTGTAATTGTTTCATGATTCCATGGTGAATATACAATAGAAGATAGAGGGGTTTTGAGCAGGAAAATTTCCCCGAGAAATTATTTGTGTTGTGGTTTGATTTTATTCTTTCTTTTCTTATTGTGATTGGCGATTGTGTTTAATTTTTGCAATCGATTTGTAGAAGGATTTAGTATCTATCTTTAGTACATTTCTTGATCAGATTGAATCCATTGATATACATATGTTTGTATAATTTCTACATGGTATAGGAGCACAAGAAATCACTATAGTGGAGGAGAAGTTGAGTTTGTGACTGAATATAATTCGAATTTGCAAAAGTATTCTTCGTGAAACAAACGAATCAAGATTGAAATTGATTTCAATGGATTGATATTGGAGTATGCACTCGAGGGCAGCTCTAACTATATTGCATGGAAAGATAGTATGGAGGAAAATGGGTTGAAATAATTCATTGATAATGATGTTCCCATAACCACTGTAGCAAATGATGGAAATCTTGATGCTTGGAAAAAGAAGGTTGCAGAGGCGAGGAGCATCTTACTGGAGCGAGTACGAGACCCTATTATCTCAAGTATCCATGGAAAAGTGACAACATATGCAATGTGGAAAGCTTTGATAGATATGTTTCAGAGCAGCAGTGATTATAGAATATTGGCACTGAAGGACAAGATCAGGAAAATCAAAATGGAGAAAGGCGACACCATTTCGAAATATTTAACAAAGCTTATCCAATGTAGGGATGAGCTTGGGAGTGTCAGAATTATTGTTGCGGATGATGACTTGGTGAGCCTAGCTCTTCTAGGACTTCCTAAGAGTTTGCATAGTTATCAGGATGCTATCAATGGAAGAGAAAAGTTGTCAGATTGGGAACGACTTTGGCCAGATTTGGTGCAAGAAGAATCCGGCGAAATACCAGGGATGGATCTTCATCTAAGAATTTTGATGAAGAAGATTGTGCTTTGGCTGGCAAGGCGAAGAAAGGGAAAGGAAATAAATTACATTCCAAATATGAGTCCGGAAAATATGGCAAGAAGCGCGACATGTCCAGAGTGAAGTTTTTTCACTTTCACGAGCATGGAAATTATGTCACTAATTTTCCACAAAAGAAGAAGAACAAGAAGGCTTCAGGATCTGCAGTTGATGAGGATTTGGCCTCGCAATTTGAGCTTGAATGATCACTCATTGCATGTATGGTGTCAAGTGCAATGGGATCGATGTGGTACTTGGATAGTGGTGCATCATTTCACATGAAGGGAGACAAAGAAATTTTCAGTAGGTTGGAGGAGAAGGGCATCCAGATGCATATCGAAATGGGTGATGATGGGTAGTACAGTGCTACCGGGATTGGTACATTTTTCTTCCAGAGACAGTAAGTTAAACCCTTTCTATTAAAATATGTAATTCATGTACTAGGCTTGAAGAAAAATTTGGTCTCAATTGCAATGTTGTAGGATAGAGGATATGATGTTGTTTTCAGTGAAGGAAAAGCTTTCCTTCGACACAAAGCAACATGACAAGCCAAGAATATTGGGATTCATGTGAAGAATCTCTATAAAATTGATGTAGATGGTTGTGCATCATTGATGGGAAAGGAGGAAAAAGTGGTTATCCGGGATGAAGGTGAGTTATGGCACAGGAGATTGGACCATCTACACCATGGAGCCTTGAAGGTCATGTAACACATTTCTACGGGTCTTCCTAAGGGCACTCTTGCGCAATTAGACACATGCAAGTGATGTACTATGGGGAAGTATGCAAAGGCCACTTTTCACGAGAAGGAGAACCAATCTTCGGAAATCCTTGAGAGATTTCACTCAGACATGTGTGGAACATTATCTACTGCTCTGACGACAAAGAATAAGTACTATGTGATATTTTTTGATGATTTTTCTAGAAAGTGATGGATCTACTTCATGCAAAAGAAAGATGAGACGTTCTCAAAATTTCTTGAGTTCAAAGCACTGGTGCAGAAAGAAACGGGGAATAATGTGAATTAGGTGCGACAATGGTGGTGAGCACATATCCAATGAATTCAAGAACTTCTTTAGTAAATAAGGAATTCAGAGAGAGTTTACGGCACCTCATAACCCACAATAGAATGGGGTTGCAGAAAGAAAGAACATAAAAATTGTGGGCGCAACACGAGCGATGTTGCATAATCAGGGCCTACTGTTGCATCTATGGGCGGAGGCATGCAACACAACGGAATTTGTGAAAAACCATTGTCCTCATCGGATACTTGGCATGAATACATGAGAGGAGGATTTTACTGGTAAGAAACATAATGTTTCACATTTTAAGATTTTTGGCCCATATGTTTATGTTCATGTGACCAAAGATGCCCCGAAGAAGCTCGAACCAACAATTGAGATTGGGATATTTGTGTGGTATGATGCTACTCCCCACAACTATCTCATGTATTTTCCAAACAACAGGATGAATGTTGTGAGACGGGATATAAAATTTGATGAGGAGAAAGCCATGCGATTGTCCCTTGAGAGGGAGCTAGATTTGCATGCAAAGGAGGAACTCTTGGTTCGAAAGAATGTACCTCAATATGTGGAGCAACCACACATGGAGGATAATAGAGTGGAAGAAAAAAATCATACAGATCCATCCACCAGAAATGGTATAAGGCACACCAAAAAAGCTAATAGATTGAGACTTGATGCGACAGAGAATGTAGGAGCCCCTATTTCACTGCGCAGACATAGATAGTCTCCAGAAAGGTTTACTGGAAACATGGCTCTTATGAGAAAGTGTATTGTGAGAGGAACCATATTCCTTTGAGGAATAAGTGCAACAACCAATTTGGGGTTAAGCTATGGTAGAGGAGCATGACTCCATCGTCAAGAACAGTGCATGGGAAGTTGTCCCAAGGTCGGTCGGAAAATTAGTGGTTGGATCTAGATGGATCTATAAGGTGAAGCAAGTAGCGGATGGGAGTGTGGAGAAGTAAAAGGCTATATTTTTGGCCCAGGGATTCTCACAAGTTGAGGGGATTGACTATGAGGATACTTTCACAACAGTCGCGAGGCACTCTTCCATTAAATCTATCCTTGCACTCTCAACGTAGATGGGGTGGCATATTCATCGGATGGATGTAAAAATTGCATTTCTCAATGGAGTTATTGAGGAGGAAGTGTACATAGAGCAGCTAGAAGGTTTCAAGATATTTGACAGTGAGTCGCATGTGTGTCAACTCAAGAGAGAAATGTATGGGACGAAGCAAGCACCTCGTGCTTGGTACACTCGGATTGACAACTATTTCACTGGGTTGGGCTTCATCAAAAGTGAAGCGGATGCAAACTTGTATTAGATTGTGGTTGATGGTAAGCTCTTGATTATCATACTTTATGTTGATGATCTAATATTGATAGGTGATGAGTAGCTGATAACTTCTTTCAAGGAGGATCTTGCAAGGGAGTTTGAAATGAAGGACATGGGACTCATTCACTATTGCCTTGGTTTGGAAATATGGCAGTAGGATGGTGAAATTTTTGTTTCTCAAGGCAAGTATGCCAAATCGATTTTGGGTAAGTTTCACATGGAGACATGTAAACCCATGGATACTCCTCTTCCGGGAAATTGGAGGAAAGAGGATGCTACTTCAGGAGAAGTAGTGGATGCTACTGTCTATAGGAAGCTAGTGGGTTCACTGATGTACTTGGTGAACACCAGACTAGACATTTTCTATGCAATTAACCAGCTAAGTCAAGCTATGGTTAAGTCGACCAAGCTCTTTTGGAAGGCAGGGAAGCATGTATTGAGATATCTCAAGGGCACTAGAAAATATGGATTATGGTACAGACAGACAGAGGGAGTGAAGCTTCAAGGCTTCATGGATGCAAATTGGGCAGGTAGTCCATCGGATAGAAAGAGCACATCAGGAGGGATCTTCAACATAGGATCGACAACAATTTCTTGGTACAGCAAGAAGCAATGATCTGTGGCACTCAGTTCAGCTGAGGTAGAGTACATGGCATCAAGTTAGGTTGCATGTGAGGCCATCTGGATGAGAAATATCCAGGTTGGTTTTTTTTGTTTTCAGATGGATCCGATGATGATACATTGTGATAACCAGAGTTGCATTAAACTCTCAGTTAATTCGGTATTCCATGATAGGTCCAAGCACATAGAAATTCGGTACCACCATCTCAGATATTGTGTTCAGAGGCGCATTATGTTACTTTAGTACATTCCCATGGAAGATCAGGATGCAAATGTTCTAAAGAAGGCGCTTGCCAGGAGAAAATTTGAATACCATAGAGGCAAGATCAGGGTGGCAGATAATCCCTTTCTTGTTGAGAGGGAGTGTTGAATTCCAACAAGAAATTGTAGCACACACACTAGTGTGGGATCAACAGGTCCTAGCAATACATCAGTGTGAAGGAAAATTTAATTAATTAAATTGGTGCAGTGTCTAATTTAATATTCCCTTAATTAAATTGGACAATAAGATGTAATCTTATCTCATGATCACTTGTAATAGTTAACTGAGTGTGATAAACTCAGTTAGCTCATGTATTTCAAGTTGAGGGTCATTGGTGAGGCATGTAGAGTAATTCTATTAGTTATGGAGTTCTAATTGCAGTTGGTGCAATAGTTTAATGCGAGAGTAATCACTGAACTTTGTTAGGTGAGTTAGAGTCAGTTGAAATAGTAGTAACTGTTTGTTACACTAGTGGGAGATCAAGTGAATTAAATATTATTTAATTCATAATCAGTGATCTTCCAGGAAATTGATGATTTACTATTAATAGCTGCATGCATGTCAGATCCAGTGGAGACCCAGTTGAGACAAAGGTTAAAGGGATGTTAAATATCAGTTGTGTGATTAGTAGCTTGCCTGCATGCAACCAGACATCCATTGGATTTCCCATGATCCTTGCGCAGTTTTGGAAGGCTGAAATTCCTAAATAATAGGGATTTAATTCCACATGAATTGTGAAGGAAAGGTAGGTTTTTTAGAGGCCGAGAATTGTCTGTGTTGGTCGATTTTTTTCAGGACAATGTGAGACAACTGTGAGAATGCAGGAGACTCTTATGAGAAGAGTGCATTGTAATTGTTTTATGATTCCATGGTGAATATAAAATTGAAGATAGAGGGGTTTTTAGTAGCAAGATTTCCCCAGGAATTTATCTGTGTTATGGTTTGATTTGATTCTTTCTTTTCTTATTGTGAGTGGCGATTGTGTTTAATTTCTGCAATTGATTTGTATAAGGATTCAATATCTAGCTTTAGTACATTTCTTGATCAGATAATCCATTGATATACATATGTTTGTATAATTGCTACACTCCTTAGCCCTATACTTGTCATCTTGGAGCAGCAATATGGAAAAAGTGGGCAGGCCAAATATTTTTTCACAAATTGATTTGTGAACAACTGATCGAAAACCCTAAGTGTTGTAGACATTAAAGGAAAAAAGTGGTAGATAGAGGGATTTTTTTTTTTTTTTTTTTTTAATGAGTCGAGTTCAGTAACCTAAAGGAGTTGAGTTCATTGATAGAGATAGATTGAGAAGTTGCATAATGGGAGGCAAGAGGACCTGTGATATGTGTTCAGAACATGTGGAATGAAAAGGCTATGTGTGGCCACCATAAAAAAGTGGGTCAAGTGTTGTCTTGTTCAAGGTAGATTGGTTTTCAAAGGAATAACACCAATCTCAAGTTGTATTCCTTATATCAGTGTGATTGTAAGGGGCCATGATCCCTGGTACAAGAGATCTAGCGTATTCTATTATAGTTTTTAATTTAATGAAGAACAATTTGAAAAAGTTAAAAATTTTCATGTGCACTAATTGATTCCCTGATGTGTGTAGATTTCGTTTTGCAGAGTAGATGTGTTGTGGCACTTGAGTGTGTTTTCATCAAATATTCTAAGACCAAACCCAGAGTCTCATGTGTCATAGAAATTCAACATATTCCTTGCTCACCTAAGAACTACATGTAACTCATCTTAGGCTACTCATGTCCAATCTCAACTCATCTCACTTAACAAGTTACCAAGACAAGGTGCATCACATCCAACTCTGGTCATAAAAAAACTAAGCAACACAATTTACATCTTGACATGCCATAGCACCTGGCATGTCTTAAATGACTTGGCACTATGTGGCATGCGTTAGCATCCCCTACATTCCTTGGCATGATTTTACACACCATAACACACCCTATCACTTCCTAACACACCTTGGTAGTTTAGCATACCTTGGCATTGCCTAGCATATAACCTTGTCACTCCCTCCTTAACACACCTAGAATTCATTGACGCTCCTTGTCACACACTCTTATTCGTTAATTTCCATGAATTTTGATCTAGTGCTTCCTTGTGTTTCTCTGACACTCCCTATCACTCTCCAACACACATTGGCACACCCTAACTTGACACATCTTGGCATGCCGCTCTAACAGTCTAGAATTTCTTGGCACTACCTAGCATGCCTTGTCACTCTCTCCGTAGCATAAATAGAGTTCATTGACACTCCCAATCACAAACTCTTATTCATTCATTTCCATGAATATTTACGTAGTTCTCCCTTGTTTTTCCATAACATTCCTTGACTTGCCTTGGCACATGTTGGTACACCCTATCACCTAGGACATCTTGGTTTGTCACCCTGGCCTCTAGCATGCCTTAACACTGCCTAGCATATCTTGTCACTACCTCCTTATCACACCTAGAACTCATTGAAACTTCCAATAAAAAAATATTATTTGTTCATTTCCATGCATTTTGACATAGTTCTCCCTTGTGTTTCCCTGACACTCCTAGTTAACACTTCCTTGCACGCGTTAGCACATCCTGGTCACATGCTGCCCTAACACTCTATCATTCCTTATCACTGCTAAGAATACATTGTCACTTCTCCTTAGGAAACTTGGAACTTGTTGAAACTCCATGTCATACACTTTTATTCATTCATTTCTTTGCATTATGACATAGTGCTCCCTTGTGTTTCTCTAGCACTCCATAACAATCCTTGGCACACAATGGCACACCCTTGAACTTGACACATCTTGGCATGCTTTCCTAGCACTCTATAATGCCTTGGAATTTCCTATCATACGTTTTCACTCCCTCCCTATCACACCTAGAGCTTTCTAACATTCCCTGGAGTGTTGTGGCACTTGAGTGTGTTTCATTCATTTCCATGCAATTGAAACTAGTCATCCCTTTTGTTTCCCTGGCACTCCCTAGCATGCATTGGTGCCACACCCTAGCACCTAGAACATATTGGAATTCCTAACATGCCTCAGACCTTTCTAGCATGTTTTAGCACTTCCTAAGATTCCATGCACACCTTGGCACACCCTAATTTTCATTCCCTCATAGATAGTCTTACTTTTTTTGTGACTTGGGAACCCAAACAAGTCATTGAAAAAACAGTGTTGTGTCTAGCCCAAAGTCTCCCTTTGTCTAAGATTTATTTGTCCATCCCTTTATCGTAATCATATAATTTCCTCTTGAAATTCCTATTATTAAATTATCCTAACACATTTTGTCCATGGGACACCTGGAATTCACTGGCATTCCCTGACAGACACTCTTATTCGTTCGTTTCTACGCACTTTGAAATAGTTCTCCCTTGTGATTTCATGATACTCCCCAACACTCCTCCGCATGCATTGAAACTATATCGTACATATTAGCACACCATTTCATTCATTGACATGCCCTGACACTCCTTAACTATCATGTCCTCATAACTACCCTTATTTTTTTTTATAATTGGGAACCCAACCAAGTCGTTGTTGAGAAATTTGGGCATTTAATTCAATTTATCTTCTTAACAATTACTTGTGAATATGTTATGCTTATTTCACTTAGATCTTATCTTTGTTAGCTTATTATTTTTTTCATTAAGTCAATTATCAAAGCACAAGAGACACAAGATTGAGGCTCTTCAAGCCATGGCCAAAACCTCTCCCTCTTTGAGAGGAAAACCCGATCAAAATTATTTTTATAGGTCTTCAACTGACAAGTACCAAGACCATGACAACGACCCTTGGCACTAGTATGATTTCAAGGCCCTTATCACTAGCCTTTGATGTTTTAATTGAGCTTCTCTTCTTTTCTTCTTCTTGAGAATCTTGATTTCTCCTTTCTACACCGTCCTGCACCACACTCCTTGTCATGTACTGGAGAAGTCTTGGTCTCCTTGTTGATGCATCCCAATATAGAGATATAAGTCTCCTCGTTTATACAACCCTAGATCGAGATATTCATCTCTTTTTTGCTGCAACCCTAGACATAGATATCAGCCTCCTATTCTTGGTATACCATTCCTTTTCTCGGTCTTACTTCACCTTTACTTTCGTCCTTTACTGTGACCTTCTCCTATGACATGATGCCTGGAATAGAGAGGTATTTTATGTTGTTTTGGAACCTCAGGAAAGTCTTTGCCTTCCTATAATTATATGCGTAATAAAATCACTTAATACCAAACCTTATATTTCCCTTTAAATTCACCTTTTGAGTACTCCCTTTGTTCACTATTTTCCTTACTGTACTTCACATCAATTTCAGACTTGTATGAAATTGTGTGTCCTCTAATGGAACCGCAGTCCCTTATATATAGAGACTTACTTCTAGCTTGTAGGATGACATCATCTATAGTAGGTAAGCTAAATTCTTGTAGAGGGTTCTTCATTATATTTGATTCGACTTGAGGAGGCCTAGTGACAAGGTCTTGAAGTATACATTTACATCAACAAATTTTGTCCTTTACACAAGTGTAACATGAATTTAGTTATATTTGTGACAAGATGACAAAGCCCTAAATACATTAAGAAGAAGTATTTTACCTATAATAAAAACTCCTTGCTCATGAAACCCATGATGCAATTATTACAAAATACATTTTATTATCTTTATCTTCTTCATAAATTCATAATTACAAGTCATTATGAAGACTGAACCTAGTTACACTTTCCAACAGTCGTGCCTCGACTATGACAACTTGACCAAGTTTCATTTACTACAACTAGAATATGATTTTTTCACCTAAGAATGGCTTATAAATCATCTTAGGCTGCTCATGTCCAATCTTAACTCATCCCACTTAACAAGTTACCAAGTCAAGGCTCACATCTAACCGTGGCCATAAAACAACAAAGCAACATAGTTTACATATTGACATGCCATAACACCTAGAGAGTCTAACAATCCCTTAGAAATATGTGGCACGTGTTAGCATCCCTTGAATTCCTTGACATGCTTTGGAACTCCCTGACACACCCTACCATTCCCTAAAATTCCCTAGCACTCTAGCATGCCTTGACATTGCCTAGCATATAACCTTGTCATTCCATCCTTAGCACACTTGGAACTCGTTGGCACTCCCTATCACACACACTTATCCATTAATTTCCATGCATTTTTAACTAGTTATCCTTTGTGTTTCTATGGCACTCCCTAACACTTCCTGGAACACATTGGCACACCCTGGCACTTGGCACATATTGGCATGTCGCCCTTCCAATCTAACATTCCTTGGCACTACCTAACATACCTTGTCACTCCCTCCTTAGCACACATAGAACTCATTAACAATCCCTATCACACACTCTTATTCATTAATTTACATGCATTTGAAGCTAGTGGTCCCTTGTTTTTCCCCAGAACTCCATAACACTCCCTAACATGCATTGGCACACCCTAGCACCTAGAACATCTTGGAATGTTTCCTTAGCCTCTAGCATGCCTTAGAACTACTTAGAATACCTTGTCACTCCCTCCTTAGCACACATATAACTCATTCACACTTCCTTTCACACTCTCTTAATCGTTAATTTGCATGCATTATTTTAAACTAGTTCTCCCTTGTGTGTCCGTAGGACTCCCTAACACTTCCTAGCATGTGTTAGCACACCCTGGCACCTGTTACATCTTGGCCACATGCCACTCTAGCACACTAGCATGACTTAGCACTACCTATCATACCATGTAACTCCTTTCTTAACAAATCTAGAACTCACTGACACTCTCTATCACACAATATTATTATTTCATTTACATGCATTTTGACATAGTTCTCCCTTGTGCTTCCCTGGCACTCACTAAAACTCAACAAGCATTGGCACCTGGCACATATTGGTATTCTTCCCTAACACTCTAGCATGCCTTGGAACTATCTAGCATATCTTGTCATTCCCTCCTTAGCAAACCTGCAACTCCACAACATGACCTATAAATCCCTGGCACATATTGGCTCTTGGCACTTGGTGGCACTTGAAAATTCTTGGCATGTGTTTGGATGTACTGGAATGCCTTGGCATGGTTTAAGATAAAATTTATTTTGAGATCAATTATTCACAATTAAGAGAGAAGTAATAGCATATTATTTGGCACTTAAGACACATTAGCACTTGGCCCTTGGCATGTATTGGCACTAGTGTTAGTATGCCTAGCATGCCCCTCTTTAAAATATAAGGTCCTGAATTATTAACCCTCATATATGTTAATTTATTTTCATTTTAGGTGTTCCCTTTTGTCACTTGAAACTCCTTGACATGCGTTCGCATACCCTAACACCCGACACATCTTGTCATGCCTTAACACATGGCATGTCTTGGAATTTATGACATGTATTGGCATGCCTTGGGCATTATCTGGAACATGTTAACACACCCTGAAACTTCTTGACATGCCCTAGAATTCCCTAACATGCCTTGTCACTCTGCCCTTGACACGTTTGACACTCGCTGACACTCCTCCAGACACCCTCTTATTCATTCATTTCCATTCATTTTGATTAGATGATTTGTTTTTGATGGCGTGCATGTCTAGAAAGAGTTCCTTTAAGAGAATAAAAACATGATCGTACCATTACTGACATAAGTAATTGCAAGATTCTACTTAAATGACATTAGGAAACTACACAAGATATTTTAAGAATGACATTTTTAGGGGTTTTTTTTTAATGGTGTGGGAATGGTAAGTCAATATTGTGATTTTCTTCATCATTAAAGTGTGTATCTTTATGAGAGACTCGTCTTGAGAAAATGACACCCTCATCATGCTTACCCTCCAACTCTTAATATTCTCAAAATAAAGGCCAACTGCACAGTGAGGGAAGGCATGTTGGTCAATGGTGTGTTGAGTGAATGGGTGAGAGTGTTAATGTACTATGAGAGGGAATGTGCCATTTACTTTGTGTCCTCTATGGATGACATGTTGTAGGTGAGTGTCATGGAACCATAGGGCCACTAGAAATATTGTGTAATACATATCCCAACATAATCAATGCCTTGAGAGAAATCCATGGAGAGGGATCAAAATAAACTATATTGGTGAGTCCACTAAAAAATATTTACTAGAGAGTGACACCATGGTGATCAATGCCACACATGGAGTCTTTTAAGCTAGACATTTATTTTTCTAAAAAAATGTTTGGAGTGTCACTAAACTGGTGGAATTCTCAAATTCATGACATTGTAAATTATGTAGGAAGTTTGTTGCCTTTGTTATAGAGGCCAAGGTTTACAAGGAGAATATAGGGTTTGTAAGGTATTAGGGGAAAAGAAGCATCAATATCTATCTCTTTGATATACTAAAGAGTATGTATTATATGATTAGTTGATATGGATTATATGACATTGAATCCACCTTGAGATGGAGGTTGTTATGACTCCTAGAGCCTCATCCTTCTTCTTGTTGATGAAAAATTTTTATCCCTTGCATAAGGACCACCATTTTTGTAAATTCCTATAACTCTTCACTCTTCAAAAATGTTCTCATATAGTTGTGCCCAAATTCCATAATTGTGTCCATTAAAATTTGTAAGATCTAGGTTGAAACTCATAATGTTGACTAACTGATTTGATCCTAGATTTAGTTTGGAATTAAATACCTCGAATAGATCCACTAAAAAAATATGAATTTTTAAGATCATCTACAACTTGCATAAGACTTTCAGGCAACATGCTACATCTCAAACCATTGGCTTTAATATCATGTTGGAGAATCGAGGGATTTTTTTATATTAGAAAACTCGTATTCTAAAATAGAAATTGTGTCTAAATAGATTGTTACAACACCTAAGAAAAACCAAACATAGATCAAAATACTAATAAGTGTAAGAAACAAAATTATTTCCTTACATAGCACATATAATCTATTTTTCACCATATAATAAATACACCCATAAGACCATATTTTGTAGCACAAAGATGTAACCAAAATAATCCATACATTTCTTAACATAAAATGAATAATTACATAAGAATTATTTGAATGCAAAACTAAATGGAAACGAGTCATGGTAGAATGAAGGAATTCAAAAGGTTGAGTTGGAAATCCAAAAGATAATGAAAACCCTACATAAGGAATAAAAATATCACAAGTAAGATTGACCTTATACAATAAGGATAACAACTCCTCTTAATCACCCAAACTAAACCTAATTGACATCCTAATTTCCATGAGATATTTGAGCTACAATGCTGGTGAGACCAATGATGATTAGAAACCCTCATCATTGTCTCTCTTGGATCATATCCCACTCAGGTTCATTCAGGATATGTCCACCAAGAATATTCTTACTGTCCTTCCACGACTACTCTTTCCGTGGATTCCCTAATACATCCCAAAAGAGTATCAGATGCCACATGATTACCTAATCCTCCATTCTGTCTTCCCAGGTGTAGACCAAAATGTTGTGTCTATCTCTCCCTCTCAACTAGGGAGGGCATATTCCAAGTAATAAACTTATTATCAGACTCCCTCTTTATTAGGGACCTACAACAGTAATGATGAAAACACCTAGCTGCTCATGAAGAACTCCTTTCTTCGATGCCATGAATTTATTCAATGTTGAGGAGTCTTCATATTTGGGATCTCTTCATTAGGGCACAAATGATCCATCACTTTCATCCACGAGTCTTCATTATGTCAGAATTTTATCCTTCAATTTCTCATCTGGTCTAGATTCATGTTATGTTGTTTTTCTTCGAACCATATTTCTTCCAAGGATATTTCATCTTGCCATATGGATATCAACCCGTGAAATACATATACTTCCCTTTTGCATCCCTGCATAAGCTCATAATATATTATTTAGTTATAAATATGAATACTTTAATCAAAAGTTACCTTAGTGATGATATTTCATCATGACATCCTTCTTGGAGGCATCAACATCCTTTGTAAATGTTGATGCATCTCCAAAATATTTTTATTATTAAGGGTCTCCATTTTTTTTGGATTTGTTATCAGAGTATACATATATTCCTAGGAGATTTCCTAGACAAGTATTCCTAGCTTTCTTAGATGTGACTTCCACTTTCCATGGTTGTACTTATTACGATATCTTCCTCTTCCTTTCTCCACACACTTCAGGAATTTCCAATGTGCAGCTCCTTGATAATGTACAATCACCTCATATTCTATATGAGGACACATTATGTTGATTTCATATGGTGTGGCAGCCTGTGCATTGGAAGAGTTCCTACTTTCTTTGATCATAATTATTTTACCTGCAACCATATGAGCTATCTATATAACATCCAATGTTAGCATAAATATACATGTACCTTATTTCCTTCCTTTGATTCATCATGTAGTAGTTTTCCTTGGAGTGAAGAGTCTTCAATCCCTTGATCTGCTTCATCTCTTATGTCATCATACCACCATTCCATGAACTCCATAGGTTGGAGATTTTGATGAAACACTTGATCCTATCTAGATAGGTGAATCATTCAATGAGGACTCCATAAAAGAATCTTGAGTATCGTGGATATCCTTATCTTGGAAAATGTTTCCCTTTTTTTTTTTTAATATATGATTCTTGTCCTAGACGACTTCTCTGATGAGGTTCCCAAGAGCTATATCTTCTATAATATGAATTTTTTTCTCCTGGTCCTCCATGGTTCCCCATGGTGATGTCCTAAGCTATTGCAGAAGCCTAGTGATATGGGTTTTGTGAGTTTGGTCACAAAAGGATTTGTGGGAAAAGAAGACAAGAGAAAGGGTTTAGGACCCAATATGGGGTTTAAAATATAAAAGAAAATTAAAATTAAAAAATAATATTTCCTAAGGTCTAATCTAATAAACTCGTAAGTTCTAGAGGGTTCCTTAGAGGGCTAGGAAAAGCTATTTAGGGAGTCCTTAGGATGAAGGAAAGAACATCAAGCGAGAAGGACCTCATCATTTGATCGAGGAATCCAAGAGAAATGTAGTCCTAAAGTAGGTTGAGTTAGAGGGAGTACGAGTAAGGGTTTCTAAAAGAAGGCCATGATCATCCACCAAGAGAAATATCATCATGTGAGGGTTCACAAAAAATGTTACATACCTTAATGGGTTCGAGCTAGGAAGTAGGATGGAATATTGTTGGTTCTCTTCTGACATATCGAGCTTAAGAGATGTTTCTCATGAGAATCATGGAATGTGATTTAAGTGGTGTCTCTTTATGAAGGAGGAATCAAATTATGAAATAGAAGAGAGGGTTGAGACTAGCTTGCCTTTAGGTGGTTAGTAGGCCACAAGGTATGTGATAAAGACCAACATAAATGGATGGGGGTCTGCACTGGAATTTAGGGCGAAAAAAGAAGTAGATGCAGGTGTAATAGTGATAGAGGTAACCCTAGTTTGAGGGTCATAGAGATCTGAAGTTCACGTCAATATTCAGTCAAAGAAATGCCTAGAATCTATGGATCGATATGAGCTAGGATGAGTCTCTTGTGGAGGAAAGAGTGTTTTTTTTTTTCTATGGGTGGATAGTGTTTTTTCTAAAGAAATTAGAACAAAAGAATATTAATGACCTAGTTAGGACGCTTTCTTAGCATGTTTAGTCCATAAAGTATGCCCTTCAGACTGTGAAAAATTTGCGTAGAAGAAGAGGGGTTGTGGCCCTTAGAGTGAGGTTTATCTCTACAATATAGACCGCAGATCTGGAAGATGGTTTGTAGAAGTATGTGTGAAGATATCATATCCAATGGTGGGTGGAACCTGAGTAGAAGATTGAGCAGAAGAAATGTGCCATATGAAGAATGGATTGACATGAATAAGAGTTGATTTTGGTGGACTGTCTATAGAGTTGCAGACAAAGATCTGAAGCAACCTATAAATAATTATTTAATGGAATGTTATTGGCTGATTTGTTACCCTAATTCAGTCATCTACATATTTTTAAAAGGATGATAAGAGGAATATTTCAGATCTGTTCATAGATTCGATAGAAAATAAATTGGTACCCAAGAACAATGATTTTTTGGAGGACTCAAATCATTGTTATATAGAAGATTTGAAGAGCCATAAATGAGGGGGATATTGTGGGCCATATATTAGTAAAATAATTAACCGTCTGACCCAAAATACCTTGGCCCTTAACCCGTGACCCTTGAAGCCCTTAACCGCTAAGTATCCAAGGCTGAAAACAACACCCCAAACGAACACATTGACCTTCTAGGAGAATCATTCACCTCTAATTGAGCATATTGGAAAAATTTTATTTTTAGAGAACTAGGTATTGGTTATGAGGGTATGTGTTTGTGGGTAATGCCATTATTACGATGTATACAAAATGTATAGAAATTGGATAATTTGCAAGGCCTCGATCTGAATTTCTCACAATATCACCACTTCATGTTGATATGGAGCTTGTGCAACTCTCTCCCATAAGGAGTTGGAAATGAATAGATCACTCACAAATATAAGGCCTCTCTAGACCTAATGCACAAGGAGTGAATCCTCAATACAAATATTTTTTTTGTTAAACAAACTCAATTGTGTCAAGGTAGAATACTATACATAAGAGAAAATAAAATGATATTGTTATCAGATGGGCTGCTCCACTAGACAACCTAGAGTAACTCTTTTAAACCTACTTCTAGCTGAAAATTAGCCTTTTCAGCCTGAGAGGGCTCTCTCAAAGATAAAAATGATTTTATTCAAATGAATTTCAATAGATGGATAACACTGAAATAATTTTTTATGTGTGTTTGTATGCAGGTGAAATATGTGTAGAAATCACTACCATTAGGAATATTGAGTCAGTGTTAAGAAACTCAATGACATAGGAACTCTTCTTATGGAAGCTGAGGCATATAGATGTTTTGATGAAAAGACAACATACACAGATACACAACAGTATAATGCTTGAAGGAATTTAGAGAATGATATACATGAATTCTAAGTAATCAAACATAATATTAATGAAGATAAAATAGTAGGATACATAAGACTAATGCTCATGAAAAAATCAATGAATCTTAGGTGAATAAAGAGCCAATAGCGACTGTATATTATTGATAAGGAGTTTTTACAATAGTAGTTATGTAGTCAACATCATTAAACCCCCTATTATTCAATAATATACCTATTAATAGGCTTAGGAATCTTTACATTAGATCTACCAACAAGGCTAAACAATTGAGTCTCTTTGATGACACCTAATATAACCATAAGCAAATTATATGGAGATAAAAATGACAGATACTAATTTTAAGACTTAGACTCCTAATAGGAATATATAACCTATTTATTACATCAAAAAACTTAATACTGCATATTTACATCGAGAAAATTCATGTTCCTGGGTGGCATTGACCATGACCAAAACATAATTGTCCCACCAAGTCAGGAGACTTGTCTTCCTACTTTTCAGGAGGCGGTGTCATGATGAATGATGAGTGTATTCATGGTGAGCTAGTGAACTGAAAAATTTTGTCAAAGACCATAAATCTACCAAAAAAGTCCTCTGATATCCTTTAACCTTTCCACGTGGATGGCGTATCCCCAATAGACCATCAAAACTAGAAAATGCTACAAAAACTTATTCGCTGCAAAAACATGGGAGTTATGGCAAGTCCATAGAGAAAGTCTGTAGCACTTTGATTTTAGCCATCTCTACCACCTGTTTGCTCCCTTTACTGATTTGAAGCTGTTTATTAATTCAAAATATCTAAATACAAACTTTTACCCACCTTCATTAAGATAATACCTGTGATTTATATCAAAAAAGATTCTACAATGAGTTCATAGCGAAGTCTAGGCTTCAAGCCTGAGATATGCTATGAACTTTCCTAATTGGTAGCAAACTTGAAAATTGTGCTTTCCTTCTTCAAAATTCACCTATGGCTCTGCAAGTGATGATTCAAAATGATACAAAAAATATCAAAAATATAATTTGTCCACTTTTCAAGCTTTAGATGCTTCACCTTTAGCAGTAGGGGCTTTAGTCTCCTCAGGTTCATCTATGACTGTTATTTTTAAACCTTTCTTCTTGAGCTCTGACTGTATCATCTCCATGTACGCTTCTAGATATTTGACTTGGCTTTTAATTTTCTTTCTATCTGCTTGCAACCAAATATTCCTCTTTCTTGTATGTTTCATCACCCTACGTAGAGGAAGTTTCATTTTCAAGAACTTATTGGCATTGGTTAAAGACTCATCATAGTGATTTATTTGCTCATTTACCTTCTCTTTGAATTCCTTTATAATTTTAATGTCTAGCTTGGCTTCCTCCAATTCCAATTTTTTTTCAATAACCTCCTCTTTGGCTTCTCTTAACTGTTCTTTTAACAGATGCACTTCAGTTTCTCAGCAACTTTCTCTTTACCTTTCCTTTGCACAATGATCTCTTATTTTGCTGGAGACAAATAAATGATATCCACTGCCATAGGTTGCTTGCCTTTTTCTATAACTTCTATCTTATTAATAGCAATGACACCTTTGGCAAGATGCAGCCTGGTGAGTGGTTTTCTTGGTTGAAACATAAACCATGCATCTTCTCCTAAGAAATCAAGTTTTTTAGCAGTTATACCCCTCTTTTCTTCATGCTTCCTTTAATATCTATAGCTTTGAGCACTGGAGTCTCCTCTATGTCTATGGCTAGAATATTCTCAAGGTTTCTCTTCCCAAGTGTTTGGCTTCTTGTTATCTTTTCATGACTCTTCTTGTTGATCTTTGGCTCGCTACTTGCAGGTGTAGGCTGTGGAACTTTTGTTTCTTGTGAATGCTATACTTCAACATCCATGGGCTCTACAATGGGCTCCATTTCTTCCTCATTCACACCCTTTGTTTCAGCTATAGGTTTGTCACTATTGCTTGAAGGAGTGGATTTTGATTTAGGTGTCTTCTTGGGTGTTAAAGTATCTACCTCATAAACACTAAGAAAAAGGAAAGTTTCCCAGTCTCTGTTCAACTTTTTTAACTCCTCTAACACCAATATCTTAATCAACTCATGATGGAAAATTGAAGTCTCACTATCATTTGCCCTAGCTCGAACTTTGTCTGACATCTTGCCTAGGCTCCTAAACAAGAAAAATGGGAGGTCTAGGGATTGTTTACCAGTGAAATACAACAAGAGCCTAAAATGGTACTGATAGACCATATGGAACCTTCCTTCACATGTGAAGTATTTTTTAATTACAAGAAATGGTTTGGAGTAGTTTTCTTTAATGAAATTCCTTGGGATTCCAAATGTCATATCTACTCGAATATGTTCAGGTTTCATAAACTCATCACAGTTTTGTAATTTAAAATTAGTGGCTTTGAACCACTCTTCTCCCATCCTCGGTATCTTTGTGGCTTGGGAAATTGTTTCAGGTAACACCACAAAGCTCAACACACCCACCTTTGATGCAATAACTACGAAATTCATTGCAAAATATTTTGAAACCTGGGCATGAAAACCTTGTAATTTTTGGCATAATGTCATGCATCCAACACTGTTGAAGGATTTTGCAAAGCTAAGGTCCTCATTGAGTAACTTTAGATCCATAGGATCATACCTTACACATGAAACCCCTTTATTAGTCTTCTTCTACATGGCCATCTCCCTTTATACTGCATTGGCCTCTTGATGTTGTGACACCTACAAAGAAAGGAATTGCACAACAAGTGTTGGGTGTCATTTTTGTACTTATTTCCTACGTTTTCTTCCCTCATTTCGACCCCTTTTGACCTCCAACCTTGGGACTATATTTTCCTTTTTCCTTTCTCCTTATTGTAAAACAATGTAACTTTACTATGTTTATTATCTTGCCTTTCTCATTAATTATTATGATGTATTGTTTCCTTTTTGTGGCTAACTAGGGTGAATATTAGAGGAAGTTCTTTGGTCCTTTTGATATCCTTTCAGATACCACTTTGAGCACAAGAGACCCAGAACATACAGGCACATAGAACTAGTTGGGAGCATGATGTTACAGTGTGTTGTTACATGGCGCTTCTACCTCATGAAGAGTCAACACCTCCGCTGTCATGACCTCTGTTGTTACACTACGATGTTGTTACATCGTGACGCTATTACAGACCCATTGTTACAGTTGCGCTGTTGATTGGATACTGTTAGCTTTTGGATGCTAATATGTCTTCAAAAGTTGTTATGCTATAGCTGTCGCATTCTAATGACAACTGTAGGAGTCATTATGTATCGTCATTTAGGATAACAAATTTAGGTAGTTTTGATTGAAATCAATACTTTCCCAGTCAAGAATCTATTGAGGGAATTGGTTGTAACTATAATTACTTTATTTTGATTAACATGAGAATCGTAAGATTCTCATGACTGATATGTTCCTCATTTTAAGGACATGTAACTTTTATAAGAACTTGGACCTCTAAGGTCAGGGGGTTAGCATAGAACAATATCATCATTTTGACTTTGTAATTTTGCTCATCATAATACATAATATCGTATTGTTGTTGTTACATGTGTTGACAGATTTATTTCTTATTTAATTTCTATCTTATCCTGTGCCCTATTAGGGAGGAAGGGCCCTCCTCTTTAACAGGGACTGCAGTGATAAAGTAGCAGTAGTATATTTCATATTTGATTATGCATATTTGTGAAGTGCTACCATTGCTGTATTGGCTGTAAGTAGATATGCTTTAGTTCAGGTATTTATTATGTTGTTGCACAGATTCAATTGGAAGTACTAGTTGGTGTAGTTATCCTGTGGTGCGCTAGATACTGGTTTATTTGAAGTTTGATTGCATTCTTGTAGATATTTTGTTCTTGCATGAGTGTTAATTTCCAACAATTGGATCAACGATGATTTCTCTTTGTTTTATTTTTTCTTCTGGTATGATGTATCGACACATACAATGCAACTGTCATTGAAATAAAAGACATCCCTGGATTGATAATTTATGTGTACTACCTTAGTCAATTAACAGTGATTAAAATAGTTCAAAATTTTGGCACCGTTGCCAGGGATGGCAGTGACGACACAATCAACCAGAATATTTTGTTTGATGGTAGAGTGTTCTTAGTCAGTAATTGCTGGGCGGTAAGACGAGAGGTAAGAACCCGCACATCTCTCTAACATACCTGAGCGGGCTCACATTTGCTACACTGGGACACCTAGAAGTGTGGGTTTTGGGTGTTTTTTTTCTAGAAAGTGCCTTTTTCTATACAGTTGCTGGGCGGTAAGACGAGAGGTAAGAACCTGCACATCTCTCTAACATACCTGAGCGGGCTCACCACTATAGAAATAAGGTACCCATAATAAGGATTGATACACATAGGGTCCATGTGTGCATTTAGGACATTAGAGAAACCAAGACAACCCTGGCTCTAACTAACTACAGGAAAGACGAGTCGTAAAAAGGAAAATAAAAGTGCAGATTTGGGAAGGAAGACATTCTTTGGGGATCTGATTTTAAAAGAAAAGAAAGAAAAATCCACTTCATATGAGGACACCAAGAAGACAGGACCATAGAGGGCTGCCACTATATCAAGGCTGGAGGCATCTGCACCTTCAGTATTTGGACCTCACTATCCTTCATCGAGCATATCCACTCCTAATATTAAGACTCTAGATCATAAACAACAACGAAAAGTTGTTGATCAAAATATGAGAATTGAAGGACAAGGGGAAACCAACGAAGGGAATCCAAGACCTGAATCAGAACAAAGCTTATTTGATTATCATCATTTGGATTCGGGTAGTGCAATGAAACAACCGGTCCTGGAACATCCTGATCCCTTATCCATCTGTAAATCCCCTATACATTCTGAGGCTAGATCATCTCATCGGGAAGGATCAACAATGGGAGATGAAAATAGTAGAACATATGGTACTGTTACTTTTGAATTCCCAATACCAGAAACAAGAGATGAAGATCCTATGAAAAATATTCCCTTATCATATCTACCATCCTTTCAAGGGATGGCCATCGAAGATCTTGACACTTTTATGTTCGATTTTGATGTCCTGTATAGAAGTTACGACTACACTTCAGACAACCAGAAGCTAAAACTGTTTCCTGCTACTCTGAAAGGAGCAGCGTTGAGGTGGTTCATGAGACTGGGTGTTGGCATGATCCGAACCTTGAGTGACATGAAGGAGGCATTGCTCTCTAAGTATCAGGATTACTGTCGAACTAGGGATTTCGAGGAAGAAATCTTCAGAATTACACAGAAGGAAGAAGAGATATTGGAAGACTACATGGAATGATTCCATTATAATTTACAAAGGTCTAAGTTTGGTGACTTAGCCCCAAAAATCCTGAAAAAAATATTTCTAAGAGGTATGAGAGATGAATTTTTGATAAATTTGAATATGTTGGGAAAATGAGACATATCACAGGAATCACTTGAAGAAATAATGAAGCTCTCTCTTCGGAGTTCAAGAGGATTGGCCAAGAGAAGGAGTTCAGTTCAGGACCCTTCAGTTTGGATAGAGAAGTCCACAAGTGGAGGAGTAACTAGATCAGAGATTAGGAATCTATTTTAATATTTCAAAACCGACCTCCTCAGTACTCTATCTTCCCAAATCACCACAGTACAAGTCAAGAAAGCACAAGAAGAAGCTGAAGCAGCTTTGGCAATATTCTTTCCTTGATGCAAAAAGAAACATTTACAAAGGGAATGTGAACTGAACAATGCTAGCATGTGCAACATTTTTGAGTTGGCGCATTCGACTGGTCAATGCCCAAAACTACCCAGTCTGAAAGCAAGTGGCTTAAGGAATCAAGAGAGGAATTCCAATATTCCTACTTCATTGGATCAAAGAGACCATGGAAGCCACGACCTACAGGTATCCCTCCAGATTATTCCTCTTTTAATCCTCAGAATAATGTTTATAATGGTTAGCAATTTCCATGGCCATATCCTACTCCTTCCTCAACAAAATTTCCTTCACTCTAGAACTATTGGCCTTCCCCTCCACCAATGCAATATCCTGTGTCACAATCTTATCCTTGGAGTCAGAATTGGAGAGGTAATGGCCAAGGTCTAGCCCCCTTTACACTACCAATGTAGCAACAAGAGTTACAACTACTTCCTCTCCAAATTCCCGCACCTCCTATCCGACCCAAATTTCCTATGCAACCTAACCCTAATCTGAATAACAAGGCAACCTAGAGCATAGACACTCAAAATTATTTCTATTACTCCTATTAGGCTCACTGAGATTCAACTTCGATCGAGAAAAGTAATCATGCGTGGCCACACTCCTATCATTTCCAATGAATAAAGTGAGTCACCCAGAAGGGGTATAGTCGATTCTGAAATGACTGTTACACCTGTAACAGCTGATACAACACCAATTGTTACACCTGTAGTATCCAGATCAGAAAGTTCTGTTGTTCCTACAACAACCAATTCGATTGAGGAGGGTTGGTGCATATGTGACAATTGACTTAGCTGTAAGAGCTCATGATCCTCCATACCCTCAACGATTAATTGAAACTGGCCCAAACTTAGAAACTGAATTAGAGTTTCTCAAGGAATTACAGAATTTGTATGTGAGGATTCCACTATTACAAGCCCTCAAGGAATTACCTATTTATGCCAAAAAAATGAGAGATCTGTGTGTCAAAAAGCCTAGAAGGAAGCCGAAGGACCCTGCTGCTATCCATGTTATGGGGAAACTGTATGAACTAATGATTGATTAGCCTTTGTTAACTAAATATAATGACCCAATAAATCCTATATTTATTGTTCATATTGATGACCAACCCATAACTAATACTCTAATCGATTTGGGAGAGACCATTAATGTAATGACCAAGGATATTTTTATCTCCCTTAGACTTCATGGACTTAGACCTACACCTACAATACTTGAATTAGCAGATAGGTCCCATTTCAAACCTGAAGGAATGATAGAAGATGTGGTGATTACTCTGGCTTCTTGGAGATATCCGACTAATTTTGTCATTTTTCAAACCAAATCCAACCTAGGGGTCATCCTTTAATTTTGGAAAGATCGTGGCTAGCCACTGCAAATGCATTTATCGGATGCAGATCCAGATCTGTGATGATATCAGATGGGCAAGCCATTAATAATTTGAACCTTTACCCCCCAGGGAAACCACACATGGATTTGACTAGTCCCTGGCGGGGTGAATTTGAACCCGAATTCGATTTCTCCCAACCTCTCCTCGCACTTGGAAAAGCACAATATTTTAAGGATGAAATAGAGGACGGAATTATTAACGGTTTTATTAGCAATTCCATTTCTGTTGCTTCCATTAGAGATTGAGGGGAGGAGGATGAGGTAGATGATGTAAATATTGAACATATGAGAACCACTCCACATACTGATAGCAATCCTGTCGAAATTGAGCCAGGTAAACATTTAAACATTAATCCTAATTTGACTGCTGAAGAAAACAGATTACTGATACAACTGTTACAGAATTATAAAAAGGAATTTGCATGGGATTACACAGATATGAAAGGTATTCATCCTCGCCTGTGCACTCACCACATTTACCTTAAGGATGGCTTCAAACCAATTAGACAACCGCAACATCGAATTAATCTCGCAATTAAGGAGATAATGAAAGAGGAATTACAGAAACTGCTTAATGCTAACTTCATCTATCCCATCTCTGATAGTCAGTGGGTGTCTTTTCTCATCATTGTTTTGAAAAAGAATGGAAAATGGAGAGTCTGTATAGATTATAGATAACTTAACAAGGCCACCCAAAAGGACCATTTTCCCTTACCATTTATAGATCAGGTCTTGCATACTCTTTCTGGGAAAAAGTTGTTTTAATTCCTAGACAAATTCAATGGCTATCACCAAATAAAAATTGCTCTGAAAGACCAAGACAAGACAACCTTTATTTGTCCATGGGGTACTTTTGTGTACATATTCCTTCCTTTTGGCCTTTGCAATGCACCTGCAACCTTTCAAATGGAAGCATTGGGTATATTTTCGGATCTATTGAATGACTTCCTTGAAATTTTCATGCATGATTTTACACCCTATGGAGATAATTTTGAAACAAAATTAGTTAATTTGGAAAAGGTGTTGGAACGTTGTGTACAAAATAATGTTGCTTTAAGCATTGAGAAGTGCCACATGATGATAACTGAGGGAATTGTGCTTGGACACTTCATTTCGACAGATGGAATCAAGGTGGACCCTACAAAAATTGAGGTAATCTCGAAAATTCCAAATCCCAGGACTCAAAAGGAGGTACGTATCTTTCTGGGACATGCAGGGTACTATAGAATATTTATAAAAAAAAATTCAAATATTGTATCTCCTTTGTTTTATTATCTTATCAAATATGTGGAATTTGTGTGGGCAGGGAAGTGTGAGCAAGCCTTTTTTAAGCTGAAGCACTATGTGACAACATCACTTATTTTACGAGGACCAAACTAGAAACCTCCATTTCATATCTCTACAGATGCATCTGACATAGCTGTAGGTGCTGTTTTGGGTCAGCTGGAGGAAAAGACGCTTTATGCCATCTATTATATCAGCCAAAATTTAACTCCAATCGAGTTCAATTACACAGTGACGAGAAATAATTCCTAGCAGTAGAGCATGCTATCAATAAGTTTCGGCATTACATCACCGGGTATCAAGTATTTGTACACACTGACCACTCTGCCATTTTATTTTTAATGTATAAGCCTATTACCAATGGTAGAGTTATGTGATGGTTATTTCTACAGTAATTTTATATCACTATTCTAGATAAAACTAGAAAAGAAAATGTAGTTGCTGATTTCCTTTCTAGGTTAACCATAGGTGATAATTGCACTCCTATTGAGGATTCTTTTCCGGATGAGTATCTTTTTTCCATATCTACTCACTCACTATGGTATGTAGATATAGCCAATAATCTCGCTGCAGGTAAATTCCCACATCATTTATCTTCTATAGAAAGAAGGAAGATCATACAACAATGTGCCACTTACTCCTGGATAGAGGGAAATCTCTATCACACTGGACTAGACTTTTAGATTCGGCACTGTGTTAGTGAAGACAATATTTTTGATATCTTGAAGGCTTTCCATGAGGAGCCTTGTGGAGGGCACTTCGCAGACAAGAGGACGAGGTACATAGTGCTCTCAACAGGGTACTATGGGCCAAATATATTCCAGGATGCCAAGAAGTTTGTAAATGGGTGTGATAGCTGCCAAAGGATGGGTCAACCTCTATAATAAGACAGGATGCCATTACAAAATCAAGTAATGATATATCCATTTGAGAAGTGGGCCCTAGATTTTGTAGGGCCAATCAATCCTTCATCACAACATAGATCATATATATTGGTCTGTACATATTACATCACAAAGTGGGTCGAAGCGAAGGCATTAACCAGAGCTACAGAGAAGGCTATTTCAGACTTCCTGTTCGAAGATATTTTTGTTCGTTTCGAGATTATCGGGGAGATAGTGACAGATGGGGGGCTTCAATTTACATCTCATTTGATTCATAAGCTGGTTGAGAAGCATGGAATTCATGACAAGATCACTTCACCTTATGATCCACAAGAGAATGGTCAAGTGGAGAGCACCAACAAAGTTATTTAGGGGATTTTGACAAAGACAGTAGCCAGTCACCAAAGGAATTTGGCTGAAAAAATTCCAAAGGTACTGTTGGCTTACAGAAAAACATGGAGGAACACTACGGGCTTCTCACCCAATGAATTGGTGTATGGTAAGAATCCCTTATTCCCCATAGAGTTAGAAATAAAAATATTGATAACAACATTACAAGTCAATCTGGATTTTAAGTACATCACAAAGACAAAGGTTGAATTAGCTCAATGAGTTAGAAGGAAAACGACTGGCTACCATTCAGCATACAGAGATCATTCAGTAGCAAAGAGTTAGATGGCATGACAAGTTCATTAAGAAGAATAAATTTTAGAAAGGAGATTGGGCTCTCTTGTACGATCCAAGATTCAAGGATTTCAAGGGCAAGCTATGCACCAGATGGCTAGGTCCTTACAAAGTAGACAAAGTCTTTGACAATGGGACTATAAAATTGGTCACCATTGATAGTGCTAAGACACCGTTATTGGTTAACAGGCACCGTCTGAGGTTATATCATCAACCTGCTTTGAAGGATTCATTTATTAACATTGTCGCAGACTCTGATCTTCATGTTATAGTAGCAGGGGGATGTTCCCCTGTGCAACTTGAACTTGGAATTTCCAATAAGTGTAACAACTGAAAATCATTCTTGTGGCAGCTGCTACACCTGCTAAAAAAATAAAAAATTAATAATAATAATAAAAGATCCTGACTGTGAAAACCTCTTTTGGGGTGCAACCAGACGATTGGTAGCAGTTGAAAACCATTCCTGTGGCAGCTGCAACACCCATTTTTTCCAGAACATCATCCTTTTTTTCCTGCATATTCTATAAAGATGATGTTACCCAATTGTTTTCAATATTTTTTTCCTAACCAAACGTTTTATGACGGATAGCGTAGTGGCGATATTGGCTATTACATATGTAACGACCGACATCCGTGAATAACATTTTGAATCTTAGCTACCATATTGACATGCATAAATTACTACAATATTTAAAGGAGACTGCCATGACTTCTGGAGCAATCACGCCATTATATCAAGTTCCACCTCCACGTCTTCTCAGGTACGTCACCAAACAGGCAACATCGCCATCCTCTAATAATTTCATGATTATGGTAATATTAATAACAATCCTTTGACGGTCGTGGAATATCGTCATCATCAAATTTGGGGGGGTTAAAAATTGTCATGATTACAAGCAATCTGTTAGCCCTAAAGCCGCCATTAAATCCCACATGCATTGAATTGAATACTATGACAACCAACCATGTCGAGATCTTGCCGAAAAGGGGATTCGTACTTGAATCACGCCACTTTGCATAAATGGACATTAATAGAAGGTATGTGCAAGTAGAAATCATTTATTTAAAATATTTTCACCTCGCGCCATGAAATTCCATCACCCTCCTCTGTCAGAAGTTTGTGCACCCTCAGTTGAAATTCTCAATCCAAGATAGCAGAGCAGGTTGCTGGAAGATATCAAGGAGTGCGTCGATATCCTGGTTGGTTAAAAGCAATATGGGAGGATCAACAGTGAGACATGAGCCAAACTCCATTGAAGCTTTACAAATTTTCCCAGAAGCATATCATATATTTAGGGAGGTTGTGTGGCTCGAGTACTTTTAAAGGTTGAAAGGCTTGGATGAAACAATCGCGATGGGATTTTCCAGGAATTTGAGCGACCATCAAACCCAATTTAGGGGTCTGCGGATTGAAGTTACAGAATAATTTGTTTCCCGAGTCACCAAATTTCCAACCGAGGGTAGAAGGTGGTTTAATAGGAAGGTTAATGATCCTTCTCTGAAGGAGGATTTCCTTGTAGGAGAAGAAAAAATGGAGAAGAAAGGAAGAGAGGTTGATAGAATATCACTTCCCCTACCTTGGGAAGTTGTTGCCCTAAATTTAATAAGGTATATTACTTGTGAGGAAGGTCTAAAATTGTCTTCAATTACCACTTTCCTTCATTGAACCATCTTCAACACCAACAAAAGATCAATATTCCATATTTCCTGCTGGGAAATATCAAGCATATGGACGCATCAGCCAAAGCGACAACACATCTCGAAGCTTGTATTACCAACCATGGTCTTATAAAACTGATTGTGTTGGATTCCTTACACCAACAAGGAAATATCCGGGAAGAGTTTAAACAGAAACGACCCAGGACAATCTAGGGGAAACAAGCTAAGACTTCGGGAAAAAGTCATGAAGAGGCTGGAGTCCAAGCCCAGTCCACCGAAGCCAGAATTGAGACGAGGCCCATTTATAAGCTGATTGGAGACAAACAACCAAAACAAAGGGTGAAAATTAGGATGCCAAGGGAACCATCACCAGCATCTGAGAAGCAAGAGAAGGCAGAAGAGCCGGAAGAAGAAGAAAAATAACCCTCCTCACCACGTAGGAACGAAACTCATACTCTTCTTTCATAAATTGAAAATTTAAAGAAATAAAATGAACAGTTAAAGAAGAGATTAGCCAAATCTGGGAAATAGAAAGCCTCAGGTCTAGATACCCTATTTGAAGCTATCAAGAAAGCTGGGCGGGAGAAAAATACAGGGTCCGTATGCATGACATGTGCCCAAGAGTTAGCAACAGCAGGGTATAGATTTTGTCAGGTAAGCACCTGCTCAAGGGAGACTAAAAAAGAGCCCGGGGAGGCTACTCTAGAAGAACCTATTGAAGATACTACTATTACACAAGAAACAACAGTTAAAGCAGAGCCTTCCACAGTAATCAGCCTAGAAGCCGACACACAAGAACCTGTAGAGATCACTGTTGTTACAGAGGAACCAGCGGTGAATACAGAGGCTCATCAAGGCGAAATGAAGAAGACTGCTACACAAGAACCCAACTATGACATTGTTGTTACAAAATAACCAAAAATTAAGGTGGATTAGTCCCACCATAGATAGGTTAACACACCCATCATTGATATTTCATGTAGTGGAATGTTGGGTCCCGCTATGGGATGGAGTTCCAAGAAGATTTCACTAATCTCTAAGTTGCAAAAATGGAAACAAGAGGCACTTTCCCTGCAAGAGGGAATGATCCCACTAAAATAAAATGATAAGAAAATAGGTTCCTTACAAGAGAAATGGACAAAAGAAGAATTGAAGAGAGGCTGGGAGGAATGGAAGCAGAAGGAAGGTACAAAGAAACAAGAGGAACATCTTCTGCTATTACAGCAGCAGGTTCATGATTTGACTAATGATAAAAGGAAGCTTCATGAAATTTCCCTCAACTTGTTGGGGTGCAGGTGAACTTCCCTGTCCCACCCTATTTTTCTATGGGAACATTCTATTTGTTTCAATTAAAAGCTATTATGGAAGACAGGCCCTATAAGGGTACTTCTACCAGCACTTTTTTGGATGTTTTTCATGCTTCTGATTTTGATGAACAGAGTTTGCTGTGTGAGTTATTTTTGCACAGTATTATTTGTGAGCATGCTAGTATGCATATGGTAGAAACTGTATTCTTGTATATGGGAGACTTGCAGTTACGTGATTTTGTTTCATTTATGAGAAATCAGATCGAGTGGCATCAGTCCACAAAATCCATGGAGAATAATGAAGAAAAGACAACGCCATGGATTCAAGCTGAACCGGGAAGGGCTGCTGAACTGAGGCGGGAATTCAAAAAGATTTTAAGTACTCCTAGAATAAGGGAACCAACTGCAGCCTATAGGAGAATAATTGTGGATTTTTGCCTCAATCAGTTCGCACAAATGAAGAGTCGAGCACTGACAAGATGCCACAAACGGACTGAAGCTAGTAGTGCTGGATTGCTGGAAGGAGATAATTTTGCATTTTATACTTTTGTAGTTGTTGTTACACATGTATGAGCATACACCCAGGTAATAATGTCCCTCGTCACTTCCCAGATTGGACTGAAATTAAAATATCCTTTGATATGGCTGCCAGTAGAGGAATACCAGGAACACTATGCACTGAACAATTATGAAGAAGAGTACTGCCCAAGACAGTTGGTGGCTACTCAGGGGTACAAATTTCCAGATGAAGACATAGCTGACGCTTATGACTTCACTGATCTACACAGGAGATATTATTGAGGAAACTGAGTTTTTTTGCATGAGGACATGTAAGTACTTCAGTTGGGGGGAGATGTTGGGTGTCATTTTCGTACTTATTTCCTATGTTTTCTTCCCTCATTTCGACCCTTTTTGACCTCCAACCTTGGGACTATATTTGCCTTTTTCCTTTCTCCCTATTGTAAAATAGTGTAACTTTACTGTCTTTATTATCTTTCCTTCTCATTAATTATTATGATGTATTGTTTCCTTTTTGTGGCTAACTAGGGTGAATATTGGAGGAAGTTATTTGGTCCTTTTGCTATTCTTTCAAATACCACTTTGAGCACAAGAGACCCAGAACATATAGGCACATAGAACCAGTTGGGAGCATGTTGTTACAATGTGTTGTTACATGGTGCTGGTACCTCATGAAGAGTCAACACCTCTGCTGTCATGACCTCTGCTACTACATTGCGACGTTGTTACAAACCCGTTGTTACAGATTGTTGTTACAGTCACGGTGTTGATTGCATACTGTCAACTTCTGGATGTTGATCTGGCTTCAAAAGTTGTTATGCTACAGTTGTCGCATTCCAACGACAACTGTAGGAGTCATTATATATCGTCATTTAGGATAATAGTTTTAGGTATTTTTGATTGAAATCAATACTTTCCCAATCAAGACTCTATTGAGGGAATAAGTTGTAACTATAATTACTTTATTCTGATCAACATGAGAATCGTAAGATTCTCATGACTAATCTGTTCCTCATTTTCCGGACATGTGACTTTTATAAGCACTCAGACCTCTAAGGTAAAGGGGTTAACACATAATAGTATCATCATTTTGACTGTGTAATTTTGCTCACCATAATACAAAATATCATATTGTTGCTATTACATGTGTTGATAGATTTAGTTCTTATTTAATTTCTATCTTCTCTGGTGCCCTATTAGGGAGGAAGGGCCCTCCTCTTTAATAGAGATTGCAGTGATAAATTAGCAATAGTATATTTCATATTTGCTTCTGTGTATTTGTGAAGTGATACCATTGCTGTATTGGCTGTAAGTAGATCTAATTCAGTTCAGGTATTTATTATGATTTTTCACATATTCAATTAGAAGTACCAGCTGGTGCAGTTATCATGTGGCCCTCTAGATACCGGTTTATTTGAAGTGTGATTACATTCTTGTAGATATTTTATTCCTCCATGAGTGTTAATTTCCAGAAATTGGTTCAGCAACGATTTCTGCTTGTGTTTATTTATGCTTATGGTATTATGTATCAACATGGACAGTGCAATTGTCATTGAAATAAAAGAGGTCCTTGGATTGATAAGTTATGTGTACTGCCTTAGTCAATTGATAGTGATTAACACAATTCAACAAAAAGCAACTTGCAACAAAGCTAGACTTCTCAAAAATGACAACAATGACTATACACAGAGGTCGAAAGAAGGATGACTGACAACAGCTTTGAAAGTGAATTTAAAAGGTGAAATTCGAATATGGGAGGGATAATGAAAAATGAGAGAGGTTAAGTGAAATGATGAGAGACCACTTATGATTACACATGTTGCATTACTCCTCCAACTGATCATGTGATCTTCGATTGACATTTGACCTATAAAGACTAGACACCTCACAATTTCCTTTATTGGTGTAGAAAAACATGATTTCGTAGCGGTTTTCGTTACAATTCTGGAAAATTCGCTATGGATTGGTCAGGTGAGTCTGTAGTGAAAACAACTCGTTTTTAGTTATATTCGCTGCGGACTCAGGAAAAAACAGACAGGTGGCGACAACCAAGTTTTAAACCAATGCATGGATACCTTTGGTGGATTTTGATAGATTTGACCATGATGGCATGAAAATTTGGTGGATTTTGATAGATTTGACCATGGTGTGCCCTTGTGGTACAAAAAAGAACTTGTAGTTCCAGTGCCTTCCTTGAAAAAATGAAATTTTATGAAATTAATGAAGACTTCACCAATCTCTTATGACCTTCTCCTCAGGCTCAAGCTTGATGATGAATTCATTTTTATTTGTAAAACAACATCACAGAAAATGAAATATGCACAATGGAGTGTAATTAAGCAAAATAAATTAGGAGGAATAATGCTTTAGGAACTTGCCATTTAGAGGTCCTCCTCGACACAGCTGTCCATCCATCTCTTGAAGTAGAAAAATGTTGTCTCCATGGTATGCAACTATCACAAATGGCCCCTTCTATATGTTTTCAAACTTTCCATGCTTCCCATTTTCCTCAATTTTGGCTTCCCATTTCAGAACTACATCTTGGATTTTGAAGTTTTCTTCCTTAGTCTTCCTGTCAAAAGTCTTCTTCACTCTGTTTTTTGATTGCTGATGACTGTCATACACCTCTTCTCTTTTCTCCTACAGAACTATTAGCTGTTTTATCCTCCTTTGGATGGAATTAGGTTCTTCTTCAAGTCCTTATAGAAGTTTTATTATCAAAACCCCCAAATAAATTGGAAAGATCGCTTCATCTCCATATACTAATTCATAGGGAGATGTACCTATGGATATCTTAGTACAAACTTTATAATGCCACAAAGAAAAATTTAGTTTTAAATGCCATAATATTTTATTTTCTTCAAGCACCTTTTTGATGATCCTCACTATGCTTTTATTGGATGATTATACTAAACTATTACTTTGAGGGTAACAGGCTGTGGAATGACCAAGAGTGATATGATGTTGATGAAAAAAAAAATCAAATTTTTTGATTTAAAATTTGTGCATTATCAGTAATAATCTTCGTAGGACAACCAAACCTGGACAAAATGTTGTTCTCCAAAAATTGAATGATGACTAAGTGAGCAGCCTGCCTTGTAGGGACCTCTTTGATCCACTTCGTGAAATAATCAGTGGCTGTCAAAATCGAGTGATGTTGTCCTGAGGATGTTGGGTGTATTTTTCTAATGAAATCTAGTCCCCATTGCTGGAAATGAGCTTCAAAATATACTGGTTTCAATGGTAAAGGAGTCAGCATCTTCTTACCATAAAAAAATTGGAATTCATCATGCAAAAATCTTCTTGTAGATTTCTTTAAACATGTTAGGCCAATAATATACTGCTCTGAGTATCTTATTAGCTGCGGCCTTCCAGTAATGATGTCCTCAAAAATCTCCCATATGAAATTATTCAATGACCTTTTCAGCCTCTTCTTCCAACAAGCAATTCAAAACAATTCCACGAGTGTCCTTCTAATACAAGTTTTTAATTCAAAATGCAGTATCTTAATGATTTTAGCTTCAAAAAACTTGACTTGGACTTAGTAAATTGAGGAGGGTCTTTATGATGATGTAGAAAAAATATCACATCTCTGTGCCATTCAAATAAAATTAATTTCTCTTCAATAGGGACCAGTTCTTCTTCTTCTACAACATCTGAAATTTCTGCAATGAAATTCATGTCTAGGCACTCAAAATTTTACTGTGGCATCAGTTTTTCTAGCCCTTGACCCTTCACCAATTTGGTAGGCTTAATTTCAATATCATATTCTAGTAAAGTGGCGATCCATTTCCCTTTTTTTCCATCAGGATCATCTTGGGTCGAAATATCTTTCACCACATTATTAGACACAAATGCAATAATATGAGAATGCATAATGTAAATTTTGAAATATTTAAGAGCCTTTATTAAGGAATATTCATGTTTCTCCATGATATTATACTTCAATTTAGAGTTGGAAACTTCTCACCACCTTGCTACCTTTTCGGAAATAATACTCCAGCAATTGTGTGTTCAGAGGCGAATGTAAAAAGCAAAAAGTCACTTGAAAAGTCAGGACTTATGAGAACTGGGGATTGAGTGAGGTATTTATTTATTTATTGAAATTATTGCTTTGCTTATACCATACAATTAATAAGACTCATTCCTTAACATCTTAGTAATGTGCTTGACAATCTCAATAAAGTTTGGAATAAACTTTCTAACGAAATTTACCTTTCCAACAAAAGAATGAATCTCCTTCCTATTCCTTGGTAGGTCTATTTTTTGAATGGAACTGACTCTATTTGGATCAATATTTATTCCATCCTTTGATATAATGTGTCCTAACAATTTTCCAGAAGTTAAAGAAATTTTTTCTGCATTTCTGCAGAATTTTCTCCAAGTGCTTTAGGTGTTCTTCCTCCTTTGAAAATACAGTGATGTCATCCAAATAGAACACGACTGATTTGTCTTTCTCCTTAGAAAAATCAATATCCATCACTATTTGGAAAATTTCCCCTGCATTAATCAGGCCAAAAGGTATTTTGGCATACATGAATGTTCCCTATGGTGTGGTAAAAGTAGTTTTCTCTTGGTCTTCCGGATGTACTAAAATTTGGTTGTAAGCTGAGAAGCCATCAATCATGGAAATTATTTGAGAGCCAACAATATTCTGCAGAATTTGATCCATCTTGGGATGAGGGTAATTTTCCTTTAAAGATGCTTTATTTAAATTTCTGAAATCAGTACAAATTCTAATCTCACCATTCTTCTTCCCTACAGGTACCAAATTATCAAGCCATTTTGAAAACCTCAAAGGGAAAATGGTTTTTGCATCAAATAGTTTTTTAATATCTTTCTCAATTAGGGCATGAGCAAAGGATTAATTCTTCTCAACTTTTGCTTGAAAGTTTTTTCATTCTATTTGATGGGGATAGTATGTCGGATAATACTGGGATCATACCTTTTAAAATAAACATAGCTCCATGAAAAAACATTAATATACTTCTTAATCATATCCACATACCTCTATCTCATCTCCATAGAAAGAAACTTAGATAGCTTGACCATTTTAGGAACTTCTGTTGTACCAAGATTGCAAGTTTCCACCTCTTCATCATTAGTCTTCATCCTTAGGGATTTGAAAACATCATTTTGATCAAATAATTTATCAAGGGGAATAAGGCCTTTTGGAATACAATTATTTTTCAGCTGCAAGAATTTAGAATTGACTTTAGTTTTAGCAAACATATTCTACTCATGTACTTGAATATTCTCAAACTCTTCTTTCAATTCAAGGAAATTTCAGACCTGTTGATCACTATCAAAAACTTGCCAATGAATGATGTTATTAGGGACTGCTAGTTTGTGTCTGACCTCAACCTCATATCTGTTAGTGGAATGAGTTGGAATGACAAACAAGCTAGCAGAGACAATCAAAGAATCAGCTACTGAATTTTGATCTCTAGTTTTGACAATGAAAGTGTATTCTTGAAGATTCTCAAGAATTTCAATGATTAAGTTTCTATAGGCCCTCATCCTGAAATATTTGGTCTGGTAAGACCATTCTACCTTCTTGATCACTAATTTAGAATCACCACAAATTGATATCTTTTTTGCGCCTATATTATTCAAGGTTTCTAGACCCAAAAACAATGACTCATACTCTGCATGTTGTTTGTACAATCAAAGTTTAATTTGTATGAGAAAAACTTACTTTATTCATTTGGAGTGGTAATCCATATCCCTGCTCTAGCCCCCTCTCTTCCAACAGAGCCATAAAAATGTAAATACCACCAACCTTCTTCATTTTCCTCAACACATCTCTGATTTTCTATCTTTTTCTCATTTTTTGCCTCATCAGTAAGTTCATTAAACAAAATTGAGGACCCCAATTCAGTATTTATTGCATTAATAGGAAAATTTTATGCTTTTTCTTTTATACTTACCATGTAAGCCATTATACTTTCTCTATACAACCTCCTCTGCTCACCAAATACCGGAATGGTCGCATATGTCATATCCATCTACATAGTCCCTTTAATTTTGGCTGCCCAAGATATGGATAAAAGCATACCAAAATTCGGAGGAATGTCAGCTAGCACTATGTCCATAACCAATGTCTTAGCAAGTTCTTGAGGTAGGCCAAAAACCACATCTTTAATGAGACCTATGCATTGAACTCTCTTGGAGTCAAAAGAAAACAAATCTTTGTAAGGTCTAGTGATCTCTAAACTCATTCTTTCCATTATCACCTTAGGCATTAAATTGTGTGAAGATCTTGAGTCTAACATGGAATTATGCAAATTCATATCATGTATATTTAGACTTACATAAAAAGGAGTAAATTATTCATTCTTTTCATCTTCTACCCTTGGTCCCAGGAAAATGGTAGGATGGCCTTCTTGCAGATTTAGGATGTTTGAAGGTCCGGGCTGAGTGTTTAACATCTTGACAATTTTACTTCTGTATTCAGTGATCTTGATGATTTATCCAAAGGGATATGGAATTTTTATTTTGGAGATCTCATACTCTAAATTGAAAGTAGATAAGGCTTTTTCAATTTCTTTGGCATGAGGTGGTGGTGGTGTATCTTTCTTTGGTTCAACTAGTTTAGGAGCATATTTATTTGGCTGAGCTTTGTTTGTTGTAATGGGAAAATTCCTATTCCTCAAATTGTATTGTTTCTGCATTTCAAAGATATCATGCTAATAACCCTTTAAGTAACCATATTGTCCCTCACTTCCTCCCATATCATGACTAGACTCATCATGTTCCTCTTTTGTTAGAAACATCCCAGGCATATCTTCATCTAAGCAATGAATAATATCCTCTTGGAATTCAGGTTATGTTTCCTCTTAATCTAGTAAATTCTACTGAAAAGGAGGTGTCACTTGTGTGTCAGGTTGGTTTCTATTTTCTCTTTGTCTTTGATGAATTTGAGGCCTCCTAAATTGGGGATTTCTGATATGTGTCTCTTGTTGCGCAGGAGGAAAATGAGTGTCTCCAAGAACAAGGTTGTGCATAAGTTTCTCCATGGTATTCATCATGGAATCAAAATTTGCATTTGAGGATGAATATGGCTTCTCCTCTTATTTAATTTTTTTTTTACCCATCTTAGACCTCTTGGTTGCAGCCATGTTCACCTCAACTTTCATTGCATCATTCTACATGTTAGCCAAAGAATAAGACTCTCTTTCCCTTAACAAGATGGAAAACTCATAATCAAAAGCTTCAACATAGTGGAATTGAGTGGCTCCTAGGGGAGGTTTAATATGAGCAGGTATGGAGTTGTAGACCTTGTTAAATCTCTTAGAAAAATCTTGGACATATTCATCTAAGGATCTTTTCAAATTGTTATACTCAGTTAGAGCTTGAACAAGGTTCACCTTACTCCCCCACTTTGTCAAAAAACTATCTTTCAACTGGTCCCAATTTTATAAACTAGCTGGATCTAAAGCCTTAAACAATTTTCTTACCTCACTAGTGAAAATTGAACAAACAACCTCATTTTTACATCCTCATGATCCACCTCCTCTCATTCAATGAATTCATTAAATTGGTCAACATGTTTTTCAACTGATATTTCTTCTTCACTCCCAAAGGTTTTAAACCTAGTATAGTATTCATTTGGGAGGTCATGAAGGAGAGCTAGAAGGAAAAGTGGAGCATATATTGCAGGTGCAGTAGGAGGAGGAACTCCAGCCATGATGATAGGGACTATGATACTTGGAAAGGTAGTGGATGGGCTTAAATTCTAACTTTGGGAAAAAACAGTGAATGAAGGTGAAGTATTAGGAGATGTTGTAAAAGATATTTTGAGTCTAGATATGAAGGAACTCCATTCAGGTAAGGGTATACCAGTCTTTATCTTCAACAAAAAATAAAAAGGATCTAACTCTTTTAATATTTCAAAAGAATCTTTCTCCAACAACAACTCTGATGTGATAGTATTCCACAATTCTTCTTTTGATACTAAGGAAGATGTGTCAATACCTAGTCTTTGTAGGTCTAGTATTATATCAATCGGTTCATTTTTAGTCTTAGAACTAAACAACACTTCTTCAATTTTATCATCAAATTGTTTATCTTAAGGAATTCGAATAATCTAAGAGGAAAAAACCCTTGAATGTGATGGAATACCTGATTTTGAAGAGCTACCTCCAATGCCTCTGAGAATCCTTTCTAGATTATCCACAATTGTAGGTGAGTTAGGATCTGGATTGCTTCTTGTGTGTATATTTCTCGAAGACACCTTTAAACATGAATATTTTTAGTGGAGTCACCAAGGTAGTATGCAGCCTCAAAATATTCTGAGCTCATGCTACCTCCAAGAGTTCAAAATTTCTGTTTGATCACAAACTTCAGGAAATATGCCTTCATACTCCCGAAAAATGCACCAAAATGGTATCACTAAGCTGGTACATAAGGGATGCTCCACCATACAACCTAGAGTAACTCTTTAAAACCTAATTGTAGCTAAAAATTAGGCTTTTCAACCCGAGAGGGCTCTTTCAAAGATAAAAATGATTTTATTCAAATGAAGTTCAACATATGGCTAACTCTAAAATAGTGTTTTAAGTGTGTTTGTATCCAGGTGAAATATGTGTAGAAATCACTACCATTGGGCATATGGAGTCAATGTTAAGAAAATCAATGAAATAGGAACTCTTCTTATAGAAGCTGAGTCATATAGATGATTTGATGAAAAGACAACATACACAGATAAACAACAGTCTAATGCTTGAAGGAAGTTAGAGCATGATATACATGAATTATAAGTAATCAGACATCAGAGTACTGAAGATAAAATAGCAGGATACATAAGACAAATTCTCATGAAAAAATTAATGAATATCAGGTGGAGAAAGAGCTAGTAGCCATAGTATATTACTGATAAAGAGTTTTTACAATAGTAGTTTTGTAGTCAACATCATTCAACCCCCTATTGTTCGATAATCTGTCTGTTAATAGGCTTAGGCATATTTACATTGGATCTACCAACAAGGATAGACCATTGAGTCTCTTTGATGACAATTAATCTAACCATATGCAAATTATACAGATATAAAACTGTAAGCTACTAATTTTAAGACTTAGACTCCTAATAGGACTCTATAACCTATTTATTATGTTATCACTGATTTTTTTTTTCAAAACATCATTGTGACAAGTTTGGTTTTGGTCATGGTTCAAAATTGGGTTTAGAATTCAATTTAGGATTTGATCAAGGGTAGGTTAGATTTTCATAAGTTCAAAGCCCATCCTTAATTTTAAATAAAGTCTTTTTTAAGGTCCATTCATTGTCAAGTATCCATAATTTCCATTTGTCGGTCATTTCCTAAAGTTTCATGTCAAAACTGTGCAATTAGCCAAGAAACTTTGTTTTCGTAGTGCCACTAGTTCAAAAAAGTTGATTTGCGCTACGAAAGTGCTAATAGTTTCCTAGCACAAACAAGGAAAAATATACTGCCAGTGCTAAAAAAGCGTGATTTCTAAATTGTCTTGTCATTTGAGCTGAAATATGTCAGAATCCATTGGGAAATGGTAGGTTAGTGGTATCATGAGTCAGTTAATGATGATATTTAGTGTACTTACTCACATCGCAGTCATCATGGTCATGAGAGGGTATGAATGAGGCATCACTCAGTTATGAGATGAAATTTTAAATTCAAAATCTTTCCTAATTGGTCATTCTCGTTTGCTTTGCCTCCATTCGAGTGTAGAAGCTCTGAAGTGTCAAGCCAAACCTGTGGCTATTCCATACAAATGTTTTCTACATCTTAATTAAGCGAGGCTGATATAAACTAATCAAGCGAGGCTACTGTTTCACATATTCAAGCGAGGCTATTTCAATTTATCAAGCAAGGCTGACAGGTTTTCTGTGAAGCATGGCAAAGGAAAAGAAAGTCCACAGAGGGGGACACTACTTGAGACATGAGTATGAAGATATGAAGGCCATAATTGAAGACCCAGCAGTGATGGAGGCATTCAGAAGAGTAGGTTGTCTTCGATTTTGTGAAAAGTTTTAGGGTTGCCACACACAGGTTTCTAAATAATTTTCCTTGAACTTCAATGGAACAACTACCAAGGTTGGGATGCTAAGTGTGTCAATTTCACCAGAGATTATTGCTGCTGTTATAGAGATACCAAGAGGTCAAGAAACTTGGTTCAAAAATTTCAAATTTGATATGGAGCCATGCAAAAAGTTCATGAAACCTGAGTATGTAGATATGGACCTCAATATTTATATCCCTAGAAGCAGCATCAAAGACACTTATGCAAAGCTGCTGCTCAACATTTAGAGATATTTTACATGTGAAGGCAGATATCATAAGGTTTACACATATCATTTCAAGCTACTTCTGCATTTCACTGGTAATATTTCACTCGATTTGCCTTTTTATCTGCATAGGAGTCTTGCAAAAATGGCTGATAAAGTACAAGCTAAATCTGAAGGTTGTGAAACATATTTTTTTCATCATGGTTTTATGAAGTTATTGATTTTGAATGAGCTTTAGTAGATAGGTAGAGATTGGTCATCCTTTTTGTTTTTAAATGGTTTTGAGTTGGACACCCTAACTCCCGCTAGAAACCCTAAAACTAAAGGAACTCCATCACCACCAGTAGCAAATTATATTCAACCAGTGGTTGCAAAACCAAAGGAATTTTCAAAACTGAAGCCAAGGAAACAAGTTGAGAAAAGGACAGAGCAGACACAAGTTCTTGATACACCAACTCCATCACCTACCAAACAGAGGTAAAATATTGTCAAAGAGGCCAAACAGAAACAAGATGTCAGCAAGTAGGAAATCAAAAGAGTAACAAGAAGCCAAGCAATGGCATTAAAAGGAAAGACAGTTGCTACAGCTACAAAGGACAACCTAGTAATGAAGGGAAATTTAGATGACATCCTTCATGCAATTGACATAGAGGAGACACCCATTGTTCAAGCTGAGTTCATTGGAGAAGATGAGCATAAACAAAAAAAGGCTAAGTATGAAAAAAAGTTTGAGTTTGAAGGGGAGGATGAAACCTTCATCTTTCAAGCAAGAAAACCTATAACTAGGCATGCTAAGAAATTCAAGGAAGGTAGAAAGGAAGTTCAAGAACCTATTGAGACAACTAAGCCCCTGAAGAAGTGGTTGATCTCTCATCACCTACAGTAAAGCATGCATCCAGTAGGACAAAGAAGGGGAAAGAAGAAATGACAGAGTTTCAACACCTTGAGGAGAAATTGAGGTTGGCAAACCAAGAAATTGCTGTGATGAGAATGTGGGCTATAAAGCACAGTATTGAGAAAGCTAAGTTTAAAATAATGAAGGAACTTTGGGAAGGACAAACTGGTTCAATTTCTGAAATTCCAAGTAGTGTAGAAATTTTTTTCAAATGGACAGTTCCAACCATCAAGGAAGCCAAATTTGTGAGAGTAATAAATACTCACTTGAGAGCTTATAAAATAAGACTTAAAGATCAAGTGGAGGACTTGGAGTAGCAACTGAAATTGACTCAGGATGACTTAAAGAACAAAGGTGTTAAAATGAAAATCATTGAAGAGTCAAAAGCTAAATCAAGTGAAAATGAAGAAGGGACCTCATGAAGGATGAAATGACCGTGTTTTCAGTTCATATGGCTTTTTGATATGATGGAATCAATTTTATTTTGAGTTTTGGTACATTTTCAATTTCCATTTTGGAAATTTTTGGACAAAACTGCCCACTCAGCAGTTTCGTAGTGCAGACAGTGTAAAAAGGGAGAAAAGCGCTATGAAACTGATGTAGTAACTTTTCTCGCCCTTTTTCAACAAATTTTGAGGGGTAAAAACATTAATCAAGAACTGAAAATGTTGAGGAAGATGTATTTAAAGATAATTAAGCTAGTTTTGGAGGAAGGAGGTTAAGATTTTGAAGAAAAAAGGGTAAAAGAGCAGTGCTACGAAACTGTGTTGTTTTTTAGCGCAGTCTATTATAGCTCATTTGAACAGTTTGAAGATGGTTTTGGATAGCAAGAGCTTAGGGAGGATTTTTGGCAAGTGTTACTTCAATTTATAACTGCAAAGGACCTCGAAATAATGAGTTCATGATGGTCAGAATGTTTCAGGAGTGCAAAGGACCCTATGCCTAGAAAACAGGGGACTGTTTCCTACTTTGCTGGAGGTCAACATTATGGTCATAAAGATTTTAAGTATATCATCCAAATTCGACCATGTGTAAATACACTTGGAAAATGATGTAATTTAGTTTAGATCAGGTTGTTATGGATAGAGATAAGGAGTTTGAATCCTATTTGTAATAGGACTGTTTAGTAGATTAGCTGTCTTTTTGTAATAAATACCATGTCATATGGTTATGAAAGGTGTCAAGAGTCAGGAATTTGATGTATCTATCCCAAGATAAGATTATCTCATTTTTTAAATGGTCTATAAAGGACCAAGAAGTCGAAGGTACCAGGGTTGGACATTTTTTGGAAAAAGACTGTGTTTATTGTAATTGACTGGTTTTCAGCTAATACAGGAGATTTCTACTTAACCAACTTGAGATTCATAAGGAGTTTTAGTGTGTTTTTATTCTATTGGCATCTCTCTATTATCCCATTGCAGTGGAGTTTGTCTACTCAGAATTCATCTTTGATGCTCTAACTTCCTATATAGATGAACTGACTGTGTGTTTTACAGTTTCAAATGTGTATTTCTTAACTAAAACTCTGATATGCCTCAACTTCCATGTTAAGTAGATTTATTGGTTTACTGAAACTATTTTGACTCCATAAGCCTAATGTGTACTTGCTGTTGTGATTTCAAACCTACATTTATCATCTATCTGATTATTACCCCACATAGATTTAGCCATCTATATTTGATCAAAAATCATTAACCCTTGAGAGAGCTTTCTCAGGTTGAGGAGGCTGAGCCTCAATCAAAAGATTGGTTGAAATAGTTACATGAGATTGATTTGATTAGCAGCCTATCAGGTCCAATTTTGTGATAACATATTGCATCAAAAAACTTAAGAATTGATATTTACATCGAGAAAAGCCATATGCTTGGGTGGCACTGACCATGAGAAAAACATTATTTCCCCCACCAAGTCAGGAGACTTGTCTTCCTACTTTTTAGGTGGTGGTGTCATTATGAATGATGAGTGTCTTCGTGGTGAGCTGGTGAACTGAATTTTTTTTTCAAACGCCATGCCTCTACCAAAACATTCCTCTGATATCCTTTAACCTTTCCACATGGATTTCTTATCGCCAATAGACCATCAAAACTTAAAAATGCTACAAAAAATTGTTCACTACAGAAACATGGGAGTTAAGGCAAGTTCGTAGCGAAATTCTACAGTACTTTGATTTTATCCATATCTGCCACCTGTTTGCTCCCTTTGATTATTTGAAGATGTTTATTAAGTCGAAATAGCTAAATAAAAACATTTACCCACCTTCATTATGATAATACCTGTGATTTATATCAAAAAATATTCTACAACGAGTTCGTAGCGAATACTAGGCTTTAAGCCTGAGAGACACTATGAACTTGCCTAATTGGCAGGAAACTTAAAAATTGTTCTTTCCTTCTTCAAAATGCACCTATGGTTCTACAAGTGATGATTCAAAATGATACAAAAAATATCAAAAAGCTAATTTGTCCATTTTTCAAGCTTTAGAAGCTTCACCTTTGGGAGTAGGGGCTTCAGTCTCCTCAGGTTCATCTATGAATATTATTTTTAAACCTTTCTTCTTGAGCTCTGACTATATCATCTCCATATGCTCCTATATCTCTTTGACTTGTATTTTAAGTTTATTTCTCTCTTATTTCAACCAAATATTCCTCTTTCTTGTATGTTTCATTACCCCTGAGTAGAGGAAGTGTCCCTTTCAACAACTTCTTGGCATTGGTTAAAGACTCGTCATAGTGATTTGATTTTCTCAATTACCTTCTCTTTGAATTTTTCCATAATTTTCCTCTCTAGCTTGGCTTTCTATAATTCTAATTTGGTTTCAATAACCTCCTCTCTGACTTCTCTTAATTATTCTTTTAACAACTACACTTCAGTTTTCTCAACAACTTTCTCTTTACCTTTCCTCTACACAATGATCTCTTCTTTTGCTAGAGACAAATAAATGATATCCTCTACCATAGGTTTCTTTCCTTTGTATGTAACTTATGTCTTCTTACTAGCGATGACACCTTTTGCAATCTACAACATATTGAGTGGTTTTCTTGGTTGAAACATAAACCCTACATCTTCTCTTGAGAAATCAGGTTTTTTAGCAGTTATACACTTCTTTTTATTCTTGCTTCCTTTAATATATACAATTTTGACCACTGGAGTCTCCTCTATGTCTATGGATTGAATAATATCCTCAAGGTTTCCTTTCCCAAGTGTTTGGATTCTTTTAATCCTTCCATGATTCTTCTTGTTGATATTTGGCTTGCTACTTGCAGTTGTAGGTCTTGGAGCTTCTGTTTCTTGTGCATGCTCTACTTCAACATCCATGGGCTCTACATTGGGCTCCATTTATTCCTCATTCACACCCTTTGTTTCAGCTATAGGTTTGTTACTCTTGCTTGAAGGAGTGGATTTTTATTTAGGTGTCTTCTTAGGTGTTAAAGTATCTACCTCATAACCACTAAGAAAAAGGAAAGTTGCCTAGTCTCTGTTCAACTTTTTAAACTCCTCTGACACCAGTAGCTTAATAAACCCATGATGGAAAATTGAAGTCTCACTACCTTCTGGCCAAGCTTTAACTTTTTATGACATCTTTCCTAGGCTCCTAAACAAGAAAAATGGAAGGTCTAGGGATTTTTTACCAATGAAATGAAGCAAGAGCCTAAAATGGTACTGATAAACCACATGGAACCTTCCTTCACACGTGAAGTATTTTTGAATTAAAAGCAGTAGTTTGGAGTAGTTTTCTTTAAAGCAACTCCTTGGGATTCCAGATGTCATATCTACTCCAATATGTTCAGGTTTCATAAACTCATCACAGTTTTGTAATTTAAACTTAGTGGATTTGAACCACTCTTATCCCATCCTCGGTATCTCTGTGGCTTGGGAAATTTTTTTAGGTGACACCACAAAACTCAGAACGCCCACCTTTGATGCAGTACCAATGAAATTCATTGCAAAATCTTTTGAAACATGGGTATGAAAACCTTTTAATTTCTGACAGAATCTCTTTCATCCAACACTGTTGAAGACTTCTGCAAAGCTAGGGTCCTAATTGAGTAACTTTAGATCCATAGGTTCGTACCTTACACATAAGCCCCATTTATTAGTCTTCTTCTTCATGGCCATATCCCTTTATACTATGCTGGCCTCTTGATGTCGTGACACCTGCAAAGAAAGGAATTACACAACAAGAAACTTGCAATGGACCTAGACTTCTCAAGGATGACAAAAACAACTGTACATAGAGGTCGAACAAAGGATGACTGACAATAGCTTTGAAGGTTAATTTAAAAGGTGAAATTCGAATATGGGAGGGATACTGACAAATGAGAGAGGTTAAGTGAAATGATGAGTGACCACTTATGATTATGCATGTTTCCTGACTCCTCTAACTGATCACATGACCTTCAATTGAAATTTAACCTCTAAAGACTAGACACCTCACCATTTCCTTTATCGGTGCAGAAAAAACATGATTTCGTAGCGGTTTCTGTTATAATTCTAGCAAATTCGGACTAGTCAGGTGAGTCCGTAGTGAAAACAACTCATTTTTAGTTATATTCGCTGCGGACTCAGGAAAAAATAGATAGGTGGCCACAACCAAGTTTTATGTTGAGATTGCAACAAGATGATGAGCTTAGTGGAAAGAAGTCGCCTTCACTAAGTGGGCCCGCAGGCTATTTTTGGCGCAAAGTCTATTTTTAGACTATGTCTATTTTTAGACATATGGATCATGTTCTATGAGTTGCAGGATGCTATTTGTGGATGGTATGTTGGAGGGCGTGAAGGATCACATAGTGTCCAGCCTGCATGGTAAGGCTTCTCCATTCTTGATGTGGAAATCCTTGATAGATTTATTCCAAAGCAAGAGCGACCGGAGGAAGTTGGCACTCAAGGATAAACTTAGAAACATAAAGATGGAGAAAGGCGACAGTATGCCCAAGTACCTCACGAAGTTCATCTAATGCAGGGATGAGCTGGGAAGTGTGGGGGTTACTGTTTATGATGAGGACTTGGTGAGCTTGGCTCTCCTTGGGCTTCCAAAGAGTTGGCACTCCTATGTAACCATGTAGAAATTTTAATAACTATTAAATTATTCACCGAGATTATCTTGATCACACACTATTTGAGCTTCATGCATAATACATAACCTCTTCTGAGGTACTTGGGCATACTGTCGCCTTTCTCCATATTTATGTTTCTGAGTTTATCCTTGAGCGCCAACTTCCTCTGGTCACTCTTCCTTTGGAATAAATCTGTCAAGGCTTTCCACATCAAGAATGGAGAAGCCTTACCATGCAGGCTGGACACTATGTGATCCTTCACGCCCTCCAACAGACCATCCAAAAATAGCATCCTGCAACTCATAGAACATGATCCATATGTCTAAAAATAGACATAGTATAAAAATAGACTTTGCGCCAAAAATAGCCTGCGGGCCCACTTAGTGAAGCTATTGCATTGAGACTTCAGTTAGAACTCAGGTGATAGAGTTTGGTGGAGTTCATTGAGACTTTAGTTAGAACTTAGGTGACTCCAAAAATACCATGTATACATTTGAATAACTGTTAAATTATTCACCAAGATTATCCTGATCACACACTATTTGAGCTTCATTCATAATACATAACCTCTTCTACCATTGATCATTAATTTCGGAAATATAAACAATTGCATGCGCACATTAAAACCATAAACAATCACACATATAAACACAGTATTTATGGGAAAGCTTAAAGCTGAAAACCCCCAACTATCTGTATATTATAATGATAGAGATCATGTAACAATCATTGTACAAACTCCTCACAAGCTCTTAGTACAATCTCCAATTGTTACACACTACACAAGCTCAGATATAACAAAACACATGCTCCAATCTGCTCCACCTGTTAGCCTGCCTCTACTGCGCAATCCAAGATGAATAATATCCCAATTTGAGTTCCAATCCCTCTGGTATGCACTGCGCAATCCTCATTGGCATCTCCATCAATGTGTGGTGCAAAATCATGCACCAGTATAGTCACAACTGATAGTCACACTTTCTCTTTCACCTACCTCTCCACTGGTCTCCACTGAAACTGTCCATGCACTGAAGTTAACTGATGTATTCTTTAGTTGATTTATGAGTTAATAATTAGTGAATTAATTAATAATTAATTCACACCACTCTCACTAGTGTATCAATCAGTTAGACTAGATACAACTAGCTCAACTATGTTTAATCGAGTTAAACTGAATACAACTCAATTAACTCTCAAGAATAGCGTAATTCTTCATTGCACGATGTACATATCTGTGTGATCAACAAATAGTGTGTGACTGTGGATAATATCGTTGAATAATTAACAAATATTCACTTCTACATGGTATCGTGTGTATTATGTTGACTCATTGAGCAATTGACAAACATTGAAGCTGCTTATTTTTAGCCGGTGGAATCTTCGAATTCTGCAAGAAGAAAGTTTTCTTGTGTCAAGTTGAGATGCCTTGTGATTGGAGTATGCCCTTGAGGGCAGCTCAAATTATATTGCATGGAAGGAAAAGATGGAGGCGGTGCTGGATGAAAATGGGTTGAAGGAGTTCATAGATGCTGAAGTCCCAAAGCCTACTTCTAGCGATGCTGCCGTACTTGACGCATGGCGAAAGAAGACAACAAAGTGTCGAAGGATTATGTTGGAGGGCATGAAGGATCACACAGTGTCCAGCCTGCATGGTAAGGCTTCTCCATTCTTGATGTGGAAAGCCTTGAAATATTTATTCCAAAGCAAGAGCGACCACAGGAAGTTGGCGCTCAAGGATAAACTCAAAAACATAAAGATGGAGAAAGGCGACAGTATGCCCAAGTACCTCACGAAGTTCATCCAATGCAGGGATGAGCTGGGAAGTGTGGAGGTGACTGTTGATGATGAGGACTTGGTGAGCTTGGCTCTCCTTAGGCTTTAGAAGAGTTGGCACTCCCATCAGGACTCTGTCAATGGTTGGGAGAAATTACCAGGATGGGAGCTGTTACACAAAAATTTGTCACTGTCCCTACAATCCCCATCCCACACATTGGAAGGCTCATTCCGTGACCTGTGGCAAGAGTTAAGACTTGAAAATACTTTCATTGCATCCCTCTGAAGATGAGCTTTAATTTCCCTAAAGACATCTCCTTGCAAAAAACCATAAAAATAGCTCTTTTTCCATTGGCGCGGTTCCATAGTTCAGCCCTCGCGCCAAGAGGGAAATCCTCCAAAGAGGGCGCGCCAATTGGCGCTCTGTCATAGAGCCGTACCCGCGCCAACCATATTAAGAGTTGTTTTTTAAAAATAAAAGCCGGAAGTTTCATACTAACAAATTACTGGGCTGATTTCTATCTTGAGTTGGGAGGTTTGGCTACGGATTTCCATGGAGAGGTAGTGGTTTGCCACCTCTCATGGAAGCTTCCTTGATGATAGGGCCAATCCCATAATTATAGGGATCCCAACTCCCCTTCCTCCTTCTATAAAAGCTTGCCCATTTCCATTGCAAGCTAGTTCAAAAGAGTGGCAGAATTTCTAAGTTCCCAAGAGCTTTCATGCTGCAAAAGCCTTCTTGATTCCCTAAGGCCAAATCCAAGAAAGGAGACTATTGCCAAGTATCTGGAGAGAGAGGCTTGTCCCATCCCTGACAGGCTTTATCGAGACATGTTATACTGACGACCCGCTAAAGGGGAACGCTGCGTCGAAGCTATGGTTGTATTATTCTTTTGACTCTTTAATGATAAGCGACTATCGGTTATGGTTCCACTCTTGTTCTTGATCATGTTCATGAGTTATATCCTCTTCGACTGATATATAGTTGTATGCACTGGATTTTATGCTTGCGTTTGTGTTGTTTCTTGCATGTGAAGGTGTCCGATCACGGAGATCGTGAGGATTGTGATTTGCCAGGGCAAAATAACGGGAGCACCACCTCTTCTACAGACGATAGCATTGGATTCCAGGTAAGCCTTCCTCGCAAGTCGGTTTATTTACAATTAGGAACCTGCACTGTAGCGTGTTTGATTGTTGCTAGACCCGATCTAGGCTAGTAGGGATCGCCTCTGTCCGCAGAGGGTATTTACCTCGTTAACAATTTGGCGACTCCACTGGGGACTCAGCTTGTTGTTTGATTTGTAAACTACAGCCAGATAGCCTTCGAAACGCTTTTGCTCTGCATTAGCGGAGTAGATCAACGCTGCTTCGGTCGATCTCTGGTTTGGTTTACAGACTGAACAACTTGGAGTTTTGTCTTCTCTTTCCGGTTAACTTCTTGGTCTTGCTTGCTTGGTCAACTCTTTGGACTGGATTTTTCTTGTTTGTTTGGCTTTGTTTCAGCCTTATTTTCACTTGTCTGTGTCTGAGATTGCTTGTTTTTTATTTTTTCCATAGTAAACTTGGCTGGCGCGCTTTTTAGCGTAACAGTCGCGCCGATTGGCGCAGGTTTCCTGTGTATCACCCGTGCCATTGCATTTCTGGCATTAATTTCAAGCTCACAGTCGCGCCAATCCTGTGAGCTATTAGGGTTTGCTGTGTTTCAAGCTTTCTGAGGCTGACTTGTGATTTTGATCTTGATTTTTCGGCTGTTTGAGTGCACTGGAGCCTGGTTTGACTGGTTGGAGCCTCCCTCCTTTGGTTGTTTGCCTATTTCTTTCGATTTTGCATACGAGCCCTAGGGAATCTAGGTGCCTTTGTGAGTCGAGCCTCCCTTGGGAGTTTTTGGTTTCCGTTCGTTCAGTCGGCTGTGGGATTGCTTCCTTGCATTCGTTTGACAATTGTCTATCATATTGTTGCGTTTTTTTAATGACTGATTTCGTTTTCATTCAAATTTCGCTTTGCTTCATTTTGGGCCTAGATCACACGGCTCATTGGTGTCTTTGGGACTTTTCTTGGTTTTGAGAGACTTTTTGTCGATTTGAGATCTGATTGTTTGTGCCATTGAGTGAAATTTGTTTGTTTTGCTCTCTTAATATCATCTCTCGAATTGCTTCTTATTTGTTTTCGGTTTGTTTAGTACATCCAGCTATCAAACATTGAAAATAAAAAATCTCTTTTGCTTATTGGTCGATTAGTGCAAATTGAAATCTTTTCCATTTTACTAGTATTTAGTGAATTTGAGAGAAATTTTTTTAGTTTCATTACTTGCATTAGAGATGTCATTGATTGTCTTCTGATCATTTTGTTTGTGTAAAAACTCTCAACTCTTCTGTAGCTAGTTTTCATCGAACAAAATGGTGTACTGTGGCATGCAGTTTTGCATTTAAGAGATTTTTGAGACAACACATTCGTTAGGGCCTGAAAACTGAAACGTAATTGAAGATCAACTTTAAAATCTACTCAATTTACACTAAGGCAGCATTGAAATCTAACGAAACACATTTAGAGGTCTAGGCTAGAGACGTGTTCCGACGTCTTAAAACCTAGTAGCTGTCGTTCGCCTTTTGGCTTTAGACAGCGCTAGTATGGACTTGTGCTCCCCGTACCGTCGCGTATATAAAGGGAGACCCCATTAGGTTTCAATCCTTTATCCACAGGAAGCCGAGTCTGTCGCCCTATACCCGTGATACACCGAACACAACATTCGGGGAGATTGCCTGCGCGTACGGAAAGTCCTTGGTTGATTTCTCTTTCATTATTGAAACCAAGGTGTATATTGTAGTTCACGGTTATTTGGTACACCCTTTTGCCTAGTATTCCTGAGCAGTCATTTGATATTTTCTGACTCCCTAAATTTGAAAGGATCACCAAGCGCTTGTCCTTTCACGCTTGTGTCAAATTTGAAAGAGATAGAGTCACCTTTGTTACCGTTTCTCGACTCTTAAGACATGAAACGGTGAAGTTTCCTATGTTTCAATGTGGTAAAAAATTAAGCACCCACGATTACACACCCTGTTAGATTTTGCCTGTTGACTGTTTGATTGTGTGCCTTGACTCTTTTTCAGCCCGTGTGCAGTTTTGAGTTTTGATGGCGACTTTTTCAGAGTTTACCAACCCAAGAATTCCCCCAGAATGGAATCCTGGTCATTTTCCTCCTTTTGGGAATGTTGGTGCTCCTTACATGGCAACCTTGTCCCTTCCCGGGTTAACTGTTGGGTTGCCTGTTTGGTTGTTTTCAACCTCTGTGGTCCCGAATGTCTCCACTGCTATTCAATCAGTTCCTCTGCTGGAACAACATCATGTTGATTCCCAGGTGGACCTCTCCCCTTCTCCGCCTGTTTCTGCGTCCTCCTCTTCTTCTTCGCCTGGTGAAAGTCTGGGTTCGAGTAACCAGGTGGTTAAGAAGAAGAATAAGAAGACGAAGAAGAAGAAGTCTGATAAGCGAGAGGCTAAAAGTGCAGCTATTGGTTCTGAAATATCTCCTCCTAATATACCTCCCAACCCTCCGCGGAAACTCAAATTCCCTTGCATGTTATGCACGAGAGACCATCTTCTTCGAGACTGCCCCGGCATTCCCAAGGTACTCGAAGCATGGTCTAATGGTCGCCCACCGTTGCCTTCAGTTTCCAAGAGTCAGGTTGGGGGCACATCTTTAGCTCAGGCTCCTAAGAAGCAGGGCAAGATCACCAATCCCTGTAAGTTGTGTGAAGGGCACCATGCCATTCACCTTTGTCCGTATATGGATGAAGCCAAAAAAGTCTTGGACAACTCAGCTGTTTCTACACCATGCCTTCTCGCTGGTTATAAACAGCTCTCTTCGAGTCTCCCACCTCCTGACGCCATGATTGGTCAAGAGTCATCCTTGGCCACTTCCACTCCCTCGGAAATTCAGATTCAAGAATCTGTCCCTGACCAACCATTGGTCGTGGGATCGGTTCAGCTGGCCCCGTCTATGGTGCACTAGGTCTTTTCTGTTGAGAGTGTCTCTCACACCCCCCATGTTCTTCTGGTTTCTTCAGATTCTTCAGACTTGGAGAGAGCTTCTCCTGTCCCTACACCTCAAGAAGCAGCTCCTCCACCTCCCGTGATGCAGGTTTGGGAAGATGCTCCTCCCGCCTTTGAGATGGAGGTCATGGAGGAGGCTCCTGCTTCCGTAACATCAAGGGAAGACCTTCTCTGTTCGATGGTAGCCCCTCCGAGTAGTTTGGTTGCCTCCTTTGATTGGAGTCGATTCGCAGGATTTCGCCTTCCGTCTTATGTGCCTTTCGAGATCACAATACAGGCTCTTGGGCTGGTTGTACCCAACACCATTATAGACGAAGGCGCCTCTGTTAGTATTCTATCCTCAACTACCTGGAAAGCTCTCGGTTCACCGCCGCTTGCACCCGTTACGCAGAATCTGTTGTCATTCAATAGAAGGAAGAGTCAACCATTGGGGATCCTTCCAAAGTTACCTATTACTTTGGGAGGGAAAACTGTCCATATGGACGTGATGGTCATTCCAGGCCCCTTGGATTTTAATCTACTCTTGGGGCGCGATTACACCTATGCCATGGGAGCGCTCGTCTCCTCCCTTTTTCGTGTGGCCTGTTTTCCGCATGAAGGACAGATCGTGACGGTTGATCATATTTCGTTCTTTGGTCCTAATGTGGAAACTGGTCCGCCATCATCCCCTCCTGGTTTTTATCCACCCGTTGTATCTGCCTCACCGCAAGTCAACTATGTGTCTACCTACCCTGTGCCCGCACTCAGTGATGACGCCGTTGTGCATAGTGTACTGGGGGCATTGGGTCCTGATTTCCAAGATGTCGTTCTCCCACCTGGTAGGGGACTCCTGGAAGCCATGACTTCTTGTTCATCATGACGAGTAGTCTATTGGAGCATGGTTCGTGCCTTGCGTCAAGCTCCTTAAAAAATGAAATCAAGTCTGTCGGAGCATAGTTCCTCCGCTTATGTCAAGCTCCTAAAACAATGAAACAAGTTGTACGAGGATAGTTCTTTTAAGAGTGTCAACCTCGTTAAAATAATGAAACACGAGGCTGTTCAATTCAAGTTTTGTTAACATTAGATCAAATCTCTTGTGTTGAACCTTCACTCCATTTCCAATGGACTGAAGCTTGGGGGGCATGTTCCTCGAATTGATACATCATGCTGGGGGGCATGCCCGTTTCCTTATTTCAAGCATAGTTTGTGTTTTAAGCTTGCATAAAAATGAAACTCATTTCCAAGCATAGTTTGCATATGTGTGTCCATGTGTGCTTTTAAGCTTGTGTAAAAATGAAATGTGTGATTAGATACATTGTGTGAACTTTTCATTTGGGTCGTTTGTTATGCAACTAATACATTAGATAAAATTGTATTAGATATCCGAATGACATATAAAATCATCATCACATGAAAAGAAAGATCCGTCCAGAAATAGATATGTATATATATATCGAAATGTTTACATAGTGTGCATCACAGTAAATCAAAAAATATATATGTTCTTCTTAATACATCCGGAGACGACATGTCTCTCAAAAATATGCATGATAAAAGTCCTAGGAGTCTAATCTGCATGGTGCTCATGATAACAGGTAACTGCACGCACTAAGCGTCTCAGAATTCGGTGGAGGCAACTGGGCACTCCCACCGTGTGTCTCTGGTACGCCATCGGTACATCCGTCAGCTGGGCGTAGTCTGGGATCCCTCGGGTGATTCCCTCGAGATTCTGGATTAACTCCCCCCCCTCTGCACCCTCTGCCTGAGGATTAGGTGCGGGAAGAGTCCTCCGTGCGATAGGAGACATACCGGCTGGTCTCTCTGGACCCACGTCTGCATGCATATAAAATGTGTCAGGAAGAACATGTATTAACAAAAAATCATAAAAATATAAAATCAAAAAGAGAAGGGGTCATACCCAACTCCTCGTCCCAATCATCTCCTTCCGGCAATGGGAGATCTGGATCACCAGTGAAATCGGTATCGGCATATGGCCAGTCTTCCACTACGATTAGCTGATGCCGCAACCACCCAAAAAACTCCGGCCTCCAGGACATCTGTTGGCCCCCTCCAGCTCTGGGCATCAGTGCTGCCCAACGAGCCATTCTTGGCTCTCGTGGAATAGGCTCAGATACTATGGCCCCTTGGCCCTGGAAGATTGGTAATCGTTCCAGAATGAACGATACCAGGATAGAACCATAGGCAAACTATTTCATCTTGGCTTGTTTGCATTTGGTCAGTTGCCTCTTTATGTTTATCGTCACTGTTGTGACCCAATCGAACAATAGAGGAGTCATACACTCTGAGGCCAACAAAATTTGGGCCTTTGTGGCCTCATGCGGTGCCTGCGACCCCGCAGCCCGCGTGATGGTATGCAGCACTACTCTCAGTGCCAGATCAGGAATGGTATGGATGTCCACCTTTCCACTTCCAGATCCCAGTTGTGCCCCTCGGCACACTCGTTCCATCACTTGTTCCATTGTCTCACTAGAGGGTCTGCTCCCTGTCAGTATGGGCACGAGAACCTTGCGCAATAATTTGGTTATGAAGTACACGTCAGCAACCTCCAGTTCTAACACTTGGTCCCACAGTTTGAATACTTGTTCATATGCGTCCCACATATTGATCAAGTACTGTAGAAGCTCGGGCTGAGCTCGTAAACAAGGTGTTAAGAATAACTTTTTTAGCCCACAGTTCTTGAGGGCGTTCATGCAAACTTCATTTTCCATGGCTTGTTCATCTTCTTCACCGTGCTCCCTTTCTTTCCACTCAATCACCATTTTGTTCGGTTCACTGCATCAACATGGTCAAAACCCTTAATTAGATCTCTGATGAGCTTCAAATTTCATTCAATTTGATTAAAATCTCGAATTTTTAGGCGAAAATTGAGCTTCTACCGCTAGCGCGAGCCCTTTGCATGTAAAAGCTCATTGGCGCGGGTCCGTGCCCGATACCTACGCCAATGAGCGGAGCCCTAAAAATTTAAAAAGTGGCCTCAGAAGTCTAATGCATGATGGAAAAATATTAAAAAATGGATTGAAATGGAGTGCCAAGAAGCACCTCTTACCTGGAACTGACGGAACCCGGAATGGTAGCCCGGATCGGTCGTAATCACTGTCAGAAGTTTGCACACCAAACTGGACCACTGCTGCTCTTCGGTGAGGTAAATAGTAAAAAGTAATCTTATTTTCACCATTTGACATATTTATAACTTTTTGAGCTCAAAATAGGTTTTGAAAGTTATTTTTCCGAATATTTTAATGTATTTGTGTCGAAAATGGGTTTTACACTTGCCTTTTTGTGCAGCATTAGGTCTTTCATGCAACTGAAACGGTGAAACGAGTTGTATTTTATACTTTTTTGGACTCGGTAAATAGACGAAAAAGTCACCCTGGAGTCATCTTTCAGCTCTTTTCTGACTCTCTAAACATGAAAATATTGCCGAGGCCCTTGTCGTTTCGATCTCGTTAAAGTGGACACGAATCGACATCTACCCAGTATACGTTTACCCCTTTTTTGGGCTGGGATGGATTATTTACGAAAAAGGAATACCCTAGCCTATCGCGACTAGGAGGTTTTCTCGGGTATTGTTTTCTACCTTTTCGGGTCCGGGGAACTATCTACGAAAAGGGACTGCTGGAGTTTACTTTTTGCTGTCTTTTCGAACTCTCTAAATATGAAAAGACGCCGAGTTCTTCCTTTGTCAGACTCGTTAAACCCTGATGACATCGGATTCAGTCGAAATGATGTTATTCGAGTCGCTCCTTCCTAGGGATCGTTAAATGTACTAGGATGGATTCGCCCGAAGGGCGGACTTATATTACAAGCATATGCTATCCCCTTCAAGCTTGTTATAAAAAATAATTGGGGTACTCGCCAGAAATGGTGGGGGAAAATGGAACCATCATCGTTGTTGTGTCGGAAGTATGTCACTCTTGAACATGGCACTTGTCTGCATTCGTGTCGGGTTGGGGACATCTCATCTCGTTCTTCACTTTGCCTCCGTGGGTTTGGATAATCCCTTTTGACCTCTCATCTGCTCATTGCCTCGTCACCATGACCTCTAATCCGTTGATGTCAAATACTGCCAAGTCCACTGTCGTGTCGTTTACATGTTTAAGAGAAGTTGACCTCTGCAAGTATCAACCTTCCTCTGATTCTCATATGATCCCGATTCACAAAAACATTATGTTCCTCTGTCTCGTGTCGATGATGTGGGAAACATTATGGCCCACCTTCGATCAAGGTCACTTCCTATCGACTTCAGCTCATTATCCAAGAAGATTGTCTAGAGACTCTTTCATGGTACCTTGGAGCCTACATGCCTCAATGGCAGGTTCGTCGCATTCGACGCAAGGTTTTCATCATTGGCCTCCGATCGAGTGATTCTACGGGTGTTCGACACCAGCTCATTGATTCACATGCCGTAGATTGTACCTATAGTACCTTGAGGGCCATTGTCATTATTGGTGGTTCCTCTCACGTCTGTTAACGGCTTTCATCATTGGCTGGTAATCATACGATGTTCTTGCATGTTCGAATTCAGCTCACATATTCGCATGCTTGAACTTGTACTTTGTTTGGGTCGAGATGGAGCGCAAGACCCTGGATTGTGTCTGTTGTAATCCAGGCTGCGACATTGTGGATTATTATGAATATTTACATGACTCATTGATTGGATGGCTGCGACCATACCTGAGTCTATTTATCGATCTTCATTGGATGGCTGCGTCCATGCCTTGGATCTAGATTATTGTACACTCTTTTATGGATGGCTGCGCCCATACCACACATATATATCATGTATCTGAGACATCAGTTGTACTTCGCTCTGCAGGTTTTCCAATGGCGGTGTTTTCGGTCGACATGTTCTCGTAAAGCATTTCACCCCTCTCTCTCTTTCGGGCCTCATGCTTTAGGGGGCATCTGTTACACAGCAATTTGTCACTGTCCCTACAATCCCCATCCCGCACATTGGAAGGCTCATTCCATGACCTGTGGGCAGAGTTAAGACTTGAAAATACTTTCATTGCATCCCTCTGAAGATGAGCTTTAATTTCCCTAAAGACATCTCCTTGCAAAAAACCCTAAAAATAGCTCTTTTTCCATTGGCGCGGTTCCATAGTTCAGCCCTCACGCCAAGAGGGAAATCCTCCAAAGAGGGCACGCCAATTGGCGCTCTGTCATAGAGCCGTACCCGCGCCAACCATATTAAGAGGTGTTTTTTAAAAATAAAAGGCGGAAGTTTCATCCTAACAAATTACTGGGCTGATTTCTATCTTGAGTTGGGTGGTTTGGCTACGGATTTCCATGGAGAGGAAGTGGTTTTCCACCTCTCATGGAAGCTTCCTTGATGATAGGGCCAATCCCATAATTATAGGGATCCCAACTCCCCTTCCTCCTTCTATAAAAGCTTGTCCATTCCCATTTGCAAGCTAGTTCAAAAGAGTGGCAGAATTTCTAAGTTCCCAAGAGCTTTCATGCTGCAAAAGCCTTCTTGATTCCCTAAGGCCAAATCCAAGCAAGGAGACTATTGCCAAGTATCTGGAGAGAGAGGCTTGTCCCATCCCTGACAGGCTTTATCAAGACAGGTTGTGCCGACGACCCGCTAAAGGGGAATGCTGCGTCGAAGCTATGGTTGTATTCTTCTTTTGACTCTTTAATGATAAGCGACTATCGGTTATGGTTCCACTCTTGTTCTTGATCATGTTCATGAGTTATATCCTCTTCAACTGATATATATTTGTATGCACTGGATTTTATGCTTGCGTTTGTGTTGTTTCTTGCATGTGCAGGTGTCTGATCACGGAGATCGTGAGGGCTGTGATCTGCCAAGGCGAAGGAACGGGAGCACCACCTCTTCTACAAACGAAAGCGTTGGATTCCAGGTAAGCCTTCCTCGCAAGTCGGTTTATTTACAATTAGGAACCTGCACTGTAGCGTGTTTGATTGTTGCTAGACCCGATCTGGGCTAGTAGGGATCGCCTCTGTCGGCAGAGGGGATTTACCTCCTCAACAGGAGCGACTTTGGTCGGATCTTGTGCAAGAGGAGATAAGGTGGAGTACCAGGTGTTAGTCTCCTATACCAATAGGTGTCATTTTTCATGATTGTCTTGATTGAACTATGGAATATGTTCAAACCTTTTTTCTTAAGCAAAGGTGTTCCATATTCTTGAAAAACCAAAAAATCAAAAAATTTAAAAAATGTAAAGAGGGTATACCCTAAAAGAAAGATCAAAGGGTAAGAAAAATAAAGTGGTCAAAAAAGTGAAAGAAATGAACCCCAAGCAAAAAATAGACCAATGAAAGTGTGCAAATCCAAATTCCACTACTATTCCAATTTTGTAAATAAGCAATTGTGTGCAGCTTGTCAAACTTTTGCCACAATTTATGAAGAGTCAAATTGTTTAAACTTGACTCATTCATTTTCAATTTCATGTTGTAGAATAGAGAATAAATATCTGACCAAACAGTTTAATCTTGGCAGATAAGTAGATAGGCAGAGTTAATAAGAGGTGCTCAACAGTATAATCTGAGCCCTTGGATGTAATAAGGGTAGAATTAGATAGATTTTCCTTGTAAAATAAAAGAATATTGATAAGGGTTTGCAAGTCCAAATGCACCCTAATAAAGGAGAAAAATGGTAGTGTAAAGTAGATAGGGTAGGTAGATGGTGTTGCAAAGTTTCATGTGATGAATGATGGTGCTAAACATGTTTGATCTTTTACCTTCATCACAAGTACTGAAGTAAAAAATACATTGGAAAATTCACAGAAAGCAAAGTCAAAATCATTAACTTCCCACATCACTTTTTCCCTAAGTTTTTACTAAATTCCCCAAAGTGCTAAGGTATTTGGAGATCAAAGGGGCTCAAGGCATTTCCTTGACTTTTGGAGGGACCGGACCCTCGGCCTGATGATCAAAAAGACCTAAGTACTTGAAGTTATCCATTATCATTCACTTTCAATCTTTTCCTAAGTAAAATCCCTTTTTGCTTAGGAAAATCATGCAAACTTCCATAAAAATCCCTCAAAATAACTTACTATTCTAAGTTTAAGTGTTGAAGATGATATATTGTAATTTACTTCATAAATTGTCACTTTCTTAGATGTGCAAAGTATTTTGAGTTCCCTTGTCCCTTTGTCATATTAATGTTTAACTCTAGTTATTAAATCCCTAGTGAAAAATCCTTTATCCTAAGTATATAACTACTTTTATATAAATATCCAAAAAACCCATCTTATTATAAAGTTTAGCCAAAGTATTTATTTCCCAATTAATCATTAAAAACCCACATTATATGCTCTTTGGTTAAATATATCATTATATAATAGTCCCGCCCCTTATGGTAGTTAAATTGATTTAATTGATTACCATATAATAAGAAATATCGAAAAGACATTTAAACATATAATTTTATATGTTTGAAAGAAAAATGAATAATGCTGAAGTTTTGATTTAAACTAAAAAACATCGGAAAAACCCCCATGCCACCGTGGCCCATCCACTTGGCATCCCACCCGACACTTTAACTATAATCGAAACCCCGCTGCGACCCCAATCTTTCATTAGACCATGGGATTAATTAATTATCAGAATTAATTGATAACCAAACTTTCTGCCTATTAGACGCCCCCCGAGATATTTAATAAAGTTAATCGCGTTTAAAACCCCGCCGGGCCCGCATGATAACGCTCTACCATCTCCCCGTCCCTCCAACCGTTGGATCGCCCCTCCAAAGATCAACGCTCCACAGCAATTCCGCCAGTTGTCCCTTGTCAGATCTTTAACGCACGGGGGCATGGTGGTATTGGACTAGTCCTCCGGCCACGTGTCCATTGATTAGTGGAATCGCTGCCCTAGCGTTTAAAACCGCCATTGCTCATAAGCAGTGTGGGGATTACCGCTTACTGCCCGGCCCCTGCCACACGTCAGCCCATACTGATATGACGTCATTCCTCGAAAAAATAAAAAACCCCTTTTTGACTTTGGAAATAAAACAAATTTTCGTGTTTTTTATGTCATTTTCATTATTTGAAAACGACTGCGCCTTCCGCTACGAAATTTAAATTTTCACTGAAATCTACTGTTCTATCCGATTTCTCTCTAGAATTCCACCGGACCAGTGTTCGAGCATCCTCTTGCCACCGCCTGATACCTATTAAAACCCAGTTTGCCTCCAAGAACAGGGATTTATTCTATTGCGCTCCGAACTTCAAAAGAAACTATGTTTTCCTCGTTTTTCCACTAGATTAGTGATTAAATCTTATCGCTAAGATTATTCCCTGAGGTTTAAAACTGTGAATTGTTCCCCTGAACCTGCAATTGTGCCAATTTCCCTCATTAAAACTGAAATCACGCCGGCCTGTGAAGAAAACCCAGAAACTTCCATTTTGAATCCACAAGAACCAAAATGGAAGCCCCGGCAGCCCTGAGTGTAACCCGATTGAATGCCCCCCACAGAGAGTTAGAATATTTGCCCTTAGTGGATAAAGATTTTCAGATTAAAGACTTGCATTTTGATGAAAGCCCCCTTCTGAGTTATTGTCGTTGTAGAGACGATTATTCGAAGGGGCAAGATGTCATTGGGTTGTGGGAATCCAATCTCCCGAGATATCTCATCCCCTCAGTCATTACTTTCCCAGAAATTATCCACTATTGCCATTCTAACTATGATCCCACTCAAAGAGCTATAATATCCCCTGACCAGAGTGTCCTTTTCCCCATTACTCCCCAAGCTATCAATGCAATGCTACATTTTGAACCAGATCAAGAACTAGCACCTTTTTCTATGGAAGAACTGATTGAAAAGTCTAATCAATTGACCCCAGAAAAATTGAAGTCCATTTGCCAGAGTTTCATGTTGCCTGAACACCAACCTAAGGGCCCTCCTCCCTATGGTTTTTATTATTTTAATAAGTTGGGAAGGCTCATCTTAAATATGATATCTTTTGTCTTGGGTTTCAATACAAGTGAATATGTTGATGAAATAACCCTGGTTTTGTTGTCCATTTTTACTCTTGGGAAACCTCCTGCAGTTAAATATGACTTTGCCTCTTTCATAGCCAATAAAATCCATGACCAGTTCATGAGGCTAGATGATGAGAAAGTGTTTAAATATTCCTCAGTTATTTATCATCTTATTATCTTTTATCAATCAGAGAAGTTCCCTTTCCCTGTTAAAAAGCTTGATGCCAAAGGAAACCCTAGGTCAGTTATATTTTGGTCTCCCATAATTCATTCTTCCTATGATTCTCCCTATTCCTATACTGAGTTCATCGATCTTTTTTTATATCCTGCAACTACCTTGTTGACAGGAATCCCTCCTCCAAGGCTCAGTAATGAAATCAAGAAGACCTTGCAGCTTTCAAGGACATATAAAGTTGGAGATTGGTATTTATATCAAAACCATTCAGTCATCAGAATCTATGGATGTGAATTGCATCCATTCAAGTTGCCAAGATATGTGCCCATGAGACTTTTTGCCTTGGAATATTTCAAGCAAATGAATAATTCAGATGTGATTCATTTTTGTAGTGTGAAAAAGAAAGCCCAACTTAGGATTAAAAGTCAATTAGGTCCCTACATATGAAACTCTAGGGATGCTGAGCGAGAAGCAGAAATTATACTACAAAACCATTGCAAGTTCCAAAGAAGTTTTCGTTGGGTTCCTTATGATCCATTTGGTTTTATCTGTGAAAAGAGAATAAAGAACAAATCATCCCCTTACATACACCACAAGATTCCTGAAATAGAACAATATGCAAATCAAGATGAATGGGTGGAAGAAACACTAGTTGAAGAAGAAAGTGAAGAAGACAAAATGAACAAAATTATGAAAGATCTTGAGAAGAAGTATGACCTAGAATCTTGTGGTCAAGTGCAGGTACCTCACATTGGCACTTCTTCAGCAGAAAATCTACAACAGAGATTACAGGAAGGCAGTTCATCAGTTGCAGCAGAGTCAAAAGGCAAAGGAAAGGAACCTGAGATACAGGTCATTGAAACTTTAGTCATGGCAGAGAAACCTCAAACCTCCAGAGCACCTGATCAAACACAAGTTTCTCCCATTCAAGTAAATCATCCCGAAGTTTCAGGATTACAAACTCCATCCAATGTAGAAATGAGCAAGAAAAGGCATGTTCCAGATACTACTCCTCCCAAAGAGTCCTCAGAGATACATCAAGCCAAAAAACAGAAACCAGATCCACTTCCAGATGTGGAAATCATTGATGAAATGTTTGATGATGGAAGGGAAGACAGTCAACTAACTGGCACAGTTAGTGAAACAAACATAGGCCATAAAGTAAAAGCTTTGCAAAAGTAGTTGAGTACTGAAGTATCCTCTTTTAGGCCACCAAAAACAGATACAGGGGATATTAAAAGAACCTTCATTAATATAAAGGCAAAGAATGATCCATTGAGAATGAAAGTGTATGATCAATATCTGAAAATGGCTCCACATAATCAGGAAAGGTTAATGTCAGCATTTGACATTTCACAAGGCAAAATGATGATGAGCCACTTCAAGTCCAAGGTACCAAAACCCATGACAGTAGCTGATTATATTAGAACAAATTTTGAGGTCCTGGCAAAGGACATTCATGCTTTGGACCAGATAGAACTGCATAAACAAACTGGGGAAATGGTCTATTCCACTCTTACTGATAAGGCCATGGCAGCCCTAAGGCTGCAAGATTCTTTAAATAACACAAGCACCCAATTGCAAATTGAGAAGGCCTCTTCTCAGGCCAAAGATAACAGAATAAAGTCTCTGGAAGACATAATCATCAGCTTGGGTCACAACCCCAAAGATATCAAAAGCATTGAGGCACTAATTAAAAAGAAAGATGATGACATAGCTGCACTGAGAAAGCAGCTGAAATTTCCAGCCTCAAGGCATCCCCAGACCCAAGAAGTTTTGAAGGGGAATTCACAAGAAGAGATAATGGAGTTGCTCTTAAAGATGACTGAGCGACTGGGTGAAACAAAGAAAGGATTGGAACAAGCTTTACAGGAAAAGGAAGCTATCATGCAGGCATCCACCACAGAAGCCACTACAACTACAGGTACCACAACAGCAAATCAACAAACAGTGCCAGTGCAGGTAAACACTTCTGGTTTAAGTTCTGATGAATTGACAAAACAAATGGAAAGTTTACAACTAAGAGTCACAGAACTTCAAACCACGAAATTGCAGTTAGAAAATTTGGAGCAGAAATATGATACATCTAAGAAGACAGTTGCTGATAATACTAGGGAAATTAAAAGGTTGGAAAGATTAGTTAAGGCTTTAGAAAAAGATCTTTCATTAGAAAAGCCTTTGAGGGAAATAAATGAAATTCTTTGGGGTAATATAATTGAGCTAATAAAAAGTATTTGGCCCTCTGTTCAAGAAATTTTTGAACAAAATGACTTGATTAAAGTAGCTCAGGAAGAAATAAACAGAACAAGAGATGAATTAAGAGGCAGACCTGAGCAGGCCAATCAAATTATTCAATTTTTGAACACCCGAACTAAGCAACAACTTGCAGTATTAGGAATTGAGGACAGGACCGGCACCATTTTGGAGATAAAAAGAGTTTTCATCAAAAGAACTTTTATGCAGAATTTGGAAAGGAAGTGCTCAGATATTTTGGATGATATTAATACTTTCAGAGGAAAATTTCAGGTTTTGTTGGACAGTGGGTTACCCAGTCCTATGCTCTCAGAGGACCAGATAATGGACCTGGAAACCTATGTTAAGAAAATAAATATCCATGCTCAAAATACAACTGCTTGTTCTATCAGTTTTCCAGAAGCAACGTTGCCAACAGGGAGAAATCTCTATGACAGGTTGAAGAATTTATTTCATCTTGAACATGAAATAAAGTATTTGTTCCCTGATCAGCCCACTTTTTACAAACTCACAGAGGCTGATGAAACGTTGAGGAAACTTAAAAGAACCATAATAGCAGAAGATCAATAGTGGAACGACTTATTGGAAATTCTATGAAAATTATCTTCAGGATGAGAATTTTATCTTTTTACTATTATGTAAAGGATAAAAATGAGCACAGATGAAAGAGTATCAGTTACACAGGTTAAAGAGTATCCGTAAAAACAAAGAGTGTCAAACAAGCTAAAGAATTACTCAAAGGGACATCATCGAGCCCTATTATAGCACCTGCCTCCAGCACGTCCTCAAAAGTGGGAAACAACACACCAGCAATTACTTTTTGTCCTATTTATGAGACCATTTGTCTCCTTTTTATTGTAACTTACTCATTAGTCACCCATGATTATTGGCTAGGTTAGTGTGAGATTTTTTTCAATTATTTTTTGTATAAATAAACCCTCAAAGAGAGTATTGAGGGTGGATTCTATTACTTGGCTGTGACATTGAGGTTTTTGGAATAAAAAACGTTTTGGAGAAATTTATTTGTGGCCTACTGGATGACAATTTGAAGCTCAGGACTTTTTGCAGGATTCATGTGTCGGACTGCAGTTCAATAAGTCTTTCTATCCAATGTTTTAAGTTTTATATCTGTTTATAATATCATTGTGTCCATTTCTGAATAATCTACATAAAGGATTGAATCATAATTTACTTAATTGTACTCTGATTTCAGATGTGATTATTCTTAATGTTTTCCTCTAAATTAGTTATAAGCACGAATTCTTAAATGCTCTTGCTTTACTAATTTAAACATTCTTGATTACTATAATAAAGAATTCTTCACTGCTCTTTGTTTGTAATCATCTCATTTCTTTCTTTTGAACATGGTGAAAGATTCTTAGCTGCCTTTCATCCCTTCAAAATCATCCCATCCACTTTAAATTTTAAGGATTGTTCTCTGTTTGGCTATCTTGCCCTGCAAAGCCATCTTGTGTGTAGAATAGAAATCCAGTAAAGCCATCCTTTGACTCCATAGCCCAATGGACTGAAAATCTTCAACCTTGCCCCTGTTTGTGGATTCCACCATTTTCAAACAAACTCTTGGATCCATACCTAGCCTAAAACCTTCTAAGAACAAAGATAAATCATAAAGAGAGAGCCCTCTATGGATGCAGATTGGCTAGATTCTGCATCTGAAGGTTGGTTTGTGGTTACCTCGGGTATACTTTCCTTTTCCACAACTTCAAGGAAAACCTGAGTGATAACACCAGGGATGAATCTTCATCAAATAACTCTGATGAAGAGAATTGCGCTTTGGCTGTCAAAGAAAAGAAGGGGAAGAGCAAGAAAGCTTCTCATTCCGGTGCGAAAGGCAAGAAGCAGGACATGTCCAAGGTGAAGTGCTTTCACTGTCACCAACACAGACATTATGCCAAAAATTGTCCGCAGAAGAAGAAAAATAAGCAGGCTGCTGGATCTGTAGTTGGAGAGGCCTTAGCCTCGCATTTTGAGTTGGATTTTTTGCTGATCGCATGCTTGGTCTCAAGTGCAATGGGTTTAGTGTGGTTTCTGGAAAGTGGTGCATCTTTTCACATGACAGGAGATCGAGATTTGTTTACTGATCTGGATGAGAAATATCTTGGAGTGCACATCGAGATGGGTGATGATGGTAGATACAGTGCGACCGGTATCGGTACCATTTACTTTAAGAGGGAGTCTGGTAAACCCTTTGTATTGAAGGAAGTGATGCATGTTCCAGGATTGAAGAAGAATCTTATCTCTATGGCGATGTTAGAAGACAAGGGATATAATGTTGTATTTAGCGAGGGAAAGGCTTTCCTGCGTAGTAAGGCAACTGGTGAGACCCGGAGGATAGGGGTTCGAGTTAAGAACCTTTATCAATTGCAGGTAGATGGCTGTGCCGCAATGGCAGGCAAGGCAGAACGAGTGGTGAGCCGGGATGATGGCGAGTTGTGGCACTAGAGATTGGGCCACCTTCACCATGGAGCTTTGAAGATACTGTAGCAGATTTCTACTGGGCTTCCTAAAGGCACTCTTGTGCAGTCAGATCAGTGCAAGGGGTGTACCTTGGGAAAATTTATGAAAGCCACCTTTCACGAGAAGGGTAGTCGCCACGATCTATCTTGAGAGAGGCCACATGGCACTGTGTGACCCTATTTTGGTGCAACAAAGAAACAAGTACTATGTGATCTTTGTTGATGATTTTTCTCGGAAGTGCTGGATCTTCTTCATGCAGAAGAAGAGCGAGACATACTCAAAGTTCTGTGAGTTCAAGGCACCGGTTGAGAAGGAATCGGGGAAGCATGTGAAGGCTCTTAGAGCGACAATGGTGAATTCATCTCTCGGCGAATTCAAGGATTTTTGCGCTCAGAAGGAATTCGGCCAAGAGGAGCTCTAAGGCACCTCATAACCCATGCTGGGAAATTAAGGTTACTGGAGCTGAAGAACAAACGATCGGGTGCCGCATCAAGATACAGATGATCGTACATCCAATTCACTTAGGCTGGAGCATGCACACTAAGGTAGATATGTGTGTATCATTGTCCTCACAGGATACTTGGCATGAGTACACCCGAGGAGGCGTTTTCTAGTAAGAGGCCCGATATTTCCCATTTGAGGATTTTTGGTTAACCTGTTTACATTCATGTGACGAAGGATGCCAGGAAGAAGCTGGAGCCGACCGCAGAGGTTGGGATATTTGTGGGGTACACTGATACGCCCCACAACTATCGTGTGTATTTTCCAGACAGTCGCAAGACTGTTGTGCGACGGGATATCAAATTTCAGGAGGAGAAAGCCATGGAGTGTTCGCTTGAGAGGGAGCTACACTTGCATGCAGAGGAGGAGCTATTAGTTCCCAAGGATGAGTCTCAGGATGTGGATCAGCCACAAGATGAGGTTCATGGAGTGGAAGAGACCACTCATGCAGCGCCAACCATTAGAGGGCGGAAGCGCACTACAGAAGTTGAGCGACTGGCTCAAGATGCAGAGAAGGTTGTAGACACCCACATCACAAAGGCGGATGAGATAGTCACCCCGATGCCATACTAGGATACATGGCTCTTATGAGCAAGTGGTCGGACAGAGCTATCCTCTTCGAGGAAGCCGGAGGATCCCGCATGGGTAGATGCCATGGTGGAAGAGTGGCGATTCACTGTTTCAACAAAGGTATGGGAGATTGTCTCGGGCCCGAGGGGAAATCAGCGGTGGTCTGAGACAGACCTACAAAGTGAAGTGCGTAGCCTTAATGAGTGTGGAGAAGTACAAGGCAAGATTTGTTTCCCGAGGCTTTTCACAAATAGAGGGGATCGATTATGAGGAGACCTTTGCACCTGTCGCAAGGTATTCTTCCATACGGACGATTCTTGCTCTCTCAGCGCAGATGGGGTGGCACATTCATCAGATGGATGTGAAGACTGCGTTCCTCAACGGAGTCATTGAGGAGGAGGTGTACATAGAGCATCCCGAAGGTTTCGAGATCTTCAGCAGCGAGTCGCATGTGTGCAGGCTCAAGAGAGCGTTGTATGGGTTGAAACAAGCACCTCGTGCTTGGTACACACGGATAGACAGTTATTTCACCGGACTTGTATTCTCCAAGAGCGAGGCGGATCCTAGCCTATACCAGATTGTGGTGGAGGGTAAGTTGCTGATCATTGTAATTTATGTAGATGATTTGATTTTGACAAGTGATGAACTGTTGATACACTCATGCAAGGCTGATCTTGCAAAGGAGTTTGAGATGAAGGACTTGGGCCTCCTTCATTATTTCCCGGGATTGGAAATTTGGCAGTGCAGTGATGGACTGTTTGTTTCTCAAGGAAAGTATGCCCGAGAGATACTAGAGAAGTTCAACATGCATGGCTGCAAGCCTGTTGATACTCCTCTTCCTGGTGGATGGAGGAAGGAGGATGCTACTTCACACAGGGTAGTGGATGCCAACTGTGCTATCACATTTGTGGTCGCTATACATTCACACTAATACACGAATCTGGTTATGCTGCTATGCAAGTTAAAAATAGATCACAAGCTATGTTGCTTCCTACCAAGTTTTGAAGTGGAAGTACATGATATTCCGAGGCACATCGGATATGGATTGTAAAGATAATGGATGATGAGGTGAGCTATGTGGCTTCATTGATGGAAATTCGCGGTGAGCCCAAATCGTATGTAAAGAGCACATTTGGAGGGATTTTCGTGATCGGTCAACAATAGCTTGGTACAACAGAAGTGGTAGATCCGTGGCACCTGGGCTTTAGTAGTCCGAGAGAGAGGAAATGAGGCTTGGCTTGGCTGCGAGGCTATATGGATGAGAAGATCCCTGCTCAAGCTGTTCTACACACTTAGAGCCTACTGTGATTTATTGTGATAATAAGAGTTGCATCAAACTCTCGGTTAATCCAGTATTTCATGATAGTTCTAAACAAATTGACATCCGGTATCATCATATCAGAGATTGTGTGCAACGAAAGGTCATGTTACTTTCATACATTCCTACGGAGCATCAGGATGCTAATATCTTGACGAAGGCGCTCATCAGGAGCAAATTTGAATACCACAGGGGCAGGATACGGGTTGCAGATAATCCATATCTTGTTGAGAGGGAGTGTTGAGATTTCAACAAGATGATGAGCTTAGTGGAAAGAAGTCGCCTTCATTAAGTAGGCCCGCAGGCTATTTTTGGCGCAAGTCTATTTTTAGACTATGGACTGGGTGTTCTATGAGTTGCAGGATACTATTTGTGGATGGTTGGTTTGTTGGAAAATAGATTTACTATTTTTAGACATATTGTTAATCTGTTTAGATTTCCAAAATAGATATGTGTCGAATATTATTATCTCTTAATAATATTTGGACTCTAAACATTATCTTATTCTCTTGGAGCACTTCAGTTAAGTGCACAGATGTGGCACATGCAGCTGACAGAAGGAATTATGCTATTCCTGAGGGTTTAGTGGAGCTATTGCATGGAGACTTTAGTTAGAACTCATGTGACAGAGTTTGGTGGAGTTGATTGAGGAAGTTAGTGGAGTTGTATTTAGTTTAACTAATATAAACATAGTTGAGATATTTGTATTTAGTTTAACTAATTGATACAATTAGTGAGAGTGGTGTGAATTAACTATTAATTAATTCACTAATTATAAACTCATTAATAAACTAAAGAATACATCAGTTAACTTCAGTGCATGGACAGTTTCAGTGGAGACCAGTGAAGAGGTAGGTGAAAGAGCAAGTGTGACTATCTGTTGTGACTATACTGGTGCATGAGTTTTCACCACACATTGATGGAGATGCCAATGAGGATTGCGCAGTGCATACCAGAGGGATTCAAACTCAGATTGGGATATTATTCATCTTGGATTGCGCAGTAGAGGCAGGTTAACAGGTGGAGCAGATTGGAGCATGTGTTTTGTTAAATTTGAGCTTGTGTAGTGTGTAACAATTGGAGATTGTACTGAGAGCTTGTGAGGAGTTTGTAAAATGATTGTTACATGATCTCTATCATTATAATATACAGATAGTTGGGGGTTTTCAGCTTTAATATTTCCCATAAATACTGTGTTTATATGTGTGATTGTTTATGGTTTTAATTTGCGCATGCGATTGTTTATATTTCCGCAAATAATGATCAATGGTAGAAGAGGTTATGTATTATGCATGAGGCTCAAATAGTGTGTGATCAGGATAGTCTCGGTGAATAATTTAACAGTTATTCAAATTTCTACATTTTAAACCAATGCATGGATACCTTTGGTGGATTTTGATAGATTTGACAATGATGACATGACAATTAGGACTCTCTAAACATAGGATAATGACGCATTCATGAAATTTCATCAATTTCATGAAATAATTTGACAAGACAAATGAAACCTATGCCAAATGACTCTACTAATCAAAATTTTATTTTATTTGTGATAATAGTGGCTCCACTGGGGATGGTATGCCCTTGTGGTACAACAAATAACTTGTAGTTCCAGGGCCTTCCTTGAAAAAATGAAAATTTTTGAAATTAATGAAGACTTCGCCAATCTCTTACGACCTTCTCCTCAGGCTCAAGCTTGATGATGAATTCATTTTTATTTGTAAAAAAACATAACAAAAAATGAAATATGCACAATGGAGTGTAATTAAGTAAAAGAAATTATGAGGAATAGTGCTTTAGGAACTTTCCATTTATAGGTCCTCCTCGGCACAACTGTCCATCCATATCTTGAAGTAGAAAAGTGTTTTCTCCATGGTATGCAACTATCAAAAATGGTCCCTTCCAGATGTTTTCAAACTTTCCATGCTTCCCATTTTCCTCAATTTTGGCTTCCCATTTCAGAACTACATCTTGGATTTTGAAGTTTTCTTCCTTAGTCTTCCTGTCAAAAGTATTCTTCACTCTGTTTTGTGATTGTTGATGACTGTCATACACCTCTTCTCTTTTCTTCTGCAGAACTATTACGTGGTTTATCCTCCTTTGAATGGAATTAGGTTCTTCTTCAAGTCCTTGTAGAAGTTTCATTATCAGAACCCCCAAATAAATTGGAAATATTGCTTCAGCTCCATATACTAATTCATAGGGAGATGTACCTATGGATCTCTTAGTACAATCTTTATCATGCCACAAAGAAAAATTTAGTTTTAAATGCCATGATATTTTATTTTCTTCAAGCACATTTTTGATGATCCTCACTATTCTTTTATTGGATGATTATACTAAAACATTACTTTGAGGGTAACAGGCTGTGGAATGACCAAGAGTGATATGATGCTGATACAAAAACTAATCAAATTTTTGGATTTAAAATCTTGTGGATTATCATTAATAATCTTCGTAGGACAACCAAACCTGGACAAAATGTTGTTCTCCAAAATTTGAATGATGACAGAGTCAGTAGCCTGCCTTGTAGGGACCTCTTTGATCCACTTGGTGAAATAATCAATGGCTGTCAAAATCGAGTGATGATGTCCTGAGGATGTTAGGTGTATTTCGCCAATGAAATCTTGTCCCCATTGCTGGAAAAGAGCTTCAAAATATATAGGTTTCAATGGAAAAGGAGTCACCATCTTCTTACCATAAAAAATTGGCATTCATGTCATGCAACAATCTTCTTGTAGATGTCTTTAAACATTGTAGGCCAATAATATTCTGCTCTGAGTATCTTATTAGCTGCGGCCTTCCAATAATGATGTCCTCCTAAATCTCCCTTATGAAATTATTCGATGACCTTTTCAGCCTCTTCTTCCAACAAGCAATTCAAAACAATTCCACTAGTGTCATTCCAATACAAGTTTTTTTATTCAAAATGTAGTATCTTAGTGATTTCAACCTCACAAACCTTGAATTGGACTTATTAAATTGAGGAGGGGCTTTAAGATTATGTAGAAAAAATATCACATCTCTGTACCATTCAGATAAAATGAATTTCTCTTCAATAGGGACCAATTCTTCTTCTTCTACAACATCTGAAATTTCTACAATGAAATTCATGTCTAGGCACTCAAAATTTGATTGTGCCATAAGTTTTTCTAGACCTTGACCCTTCACCAATTTGGTAGGCTTAATTTCAGTATCATATTTTAGTAAAGTGGTGATCCATTTCCCTCTTTTTACATTAGGATCATCTTGGGTCAAAATATCTTTCATCACATTATTAGACACAAATGCAATAATATGAGAATGCAGAATTTAAATTATGAAATCTTTAAGAGCCTTTATTAAGGCATATTCATATTTCTCCATGAAATTATACTTCAATTAAGAGTTGGCAAGAGTCCTACTGAAAAAAGAAATAGGCTTCTCATCACCTTGCTACCTTTTCTGCAATAATACTCCAGCAATTGTGTGTTCAGAGGCGAATGTAAAAAGAAAAAAGTCACTTGAAAAGTCAGGATTGATGAGAACTGGGGATTGAGTGAGGGATTTCTTTATTTATTCAAATTATTTCTTTTCTTATACCATACAATTAAAATAACACTCGTTCCTTAACATCTTATTAATGTGCTTGAAAATCTCAACAAAGTTTGGAATAAACCTTCTAACGAAATTTACCTTTCCAAGAAAAGACTGAATCTCTTTCCTATTCCTTGGCAAGTCTATTTTTGAATGACATTGACTCTATTTGGATCAATATTTATTCCATCCTTTGATATAATGTGTCCTAACAATTTTCCAGAATTTAAAGAAAATTTTCTGCATTTCTGCAGAATTTTCTCCAAGTGCTTAAGGTGTTCTTCCTCCTTTGAAAATAAAGTGATGTCATCTAAATAGAACACCACTGATTTGTCTTTTTCCTCAACAAAAGAAATATCCACCACTCTTTGGAAAATTTCCCCTGCATTAATCAGGCCAAAAGGTATTTTGGCATACATGAATGTTCCCCATGGCGTGGTAAAAGTAGTTTTCTCTTGGTCTTCCAGATGTACTAAAATTTGGTTGTAAGCTGAGAAACCATCAATCATGGAAATTATTCGAGAGCCAAAAATATTCTACAGAATATGATCCATCTTGGGAAGAGGGTAATTTTACTTTAGAGATGCTTTGCTTAAATTTCTGAAATCAGTAGAAATTCTAATCTCACCATTCTTCTTCCCTATAGGTACCAAATTAGCAAGCCATTTTGAAAACCTCAAAGGGACAATCGTTTTTGCATCAAATAGTTTTTTAATATCTTTCTCATTAAGAGGCATGATCAAAGGATTAATTTTTCTCAACTTTTGCTTGAAAGGTTTTTCATTCTATTTGATGGGGATAGTATGTTGGATAATATTGGGATCATACCTTTTAAAATCAACATAGCTCCATGCAAAGAAATTAATATACTTCTTCATCATATCCACATATCTCTATCTCATCTCCATATAAATAAACTTATATAGCTTGACTGTTGTGAAACCATCTCCAAAAATAGAAGAAGAGAGATATCAACGCCTTAGAAATAAGCCACTTCGAGGGGGCAACCTCTAATACATTACATGAATGAACAATTATTGGATGATACAAATTAAAAAACCTCCTTTCTATATATAGGAGTCCATGGGGCCACAATGTAATCCTAGTCGACCTAAAAATAATAATTTAAGGGCACAATAATAACAATATGGGGGTTACAAGGGTACAATAATAACAATAAGGGGCTTACACTAACAACAATAAGGGACTATAATAGTAATATAGGGACCTAACATGCACCTCTCCTTCAAAAAGGTGTTGTCCTGAATGATTGAGTAGCTCTGGGTGCTTCTGTATAAAATTTTCATCCTCCCATGTAGAATCTTCAGTTGGTAAGTTCTTCCACTTGATGAGATACTCTGAAATTGATCGATTCCATAGCTGTAGAGTTCTTGTTTCCGTAACCACTTCAGGTTCCAATATGATTTTTCCTTCCTCATCAAGTTCTGGAAATATTGTTTGAACTGGAATATTTTCACATATAACCTTCTTTAAGCATGAAACATGGAAAACTGGATGCACTCGTGAAGAAGCAGGAAGCTCCAATTTGTATGCCATAGTACCAATATTTTGCAACACCTTGTAAGGACCATAGTAGTTTGGCGATAATTTATTATCGTTCTTAGCTTGCTTGAGGGAAATTTTTTTGTATGATTGTAGCCGTAAAAATACCCAGTCATCTCCTACATCAAAAAATTTCTCACTGCGATGTTGATTTGCTTGTTGTTTCATTCGATTTTGTGCCAAATTCAGGTTATCCTTTAAGAGTTGGAGAACTTCTTGTTGATGCTTGATGTGATCTTCCACTGCTTGAACCTTCGAATTTTCTCTTAAAGATTATGTGATGGATGGTGGATGATATCCATAAAGTACCATAAATGGGGTCATTTTTGCTGCAGTATGGAAGGAAGTGTTATACCACCATTCAGCGAGAGGTAACCACTTGACCCATTGTGTTTGTTTATCAGATACAAAACAACGAAGATATCCTTCCAAACATTTATTTACTATCTCAGTTTGACCATCAGATTGAGGATGATAAGATGAGCTATGAGCTAATCGAGTACCCAAACAAGAAAATAACTCCGTCCAAAAATTTCCAGTAAAAATGGGATCTCTGTCGCTCACAATAACCCTTGGGCTTCCATGTAGCTTTTGAATTCTGTCCATAAATGTAGTAGCAACTGTATTTGCTTTAAATGGATGAGATAATGCACAAAAGTGTGCATACTTGGTAAGTCTATCAACTACCACCATGATGACACTCTTTCCTTCAGACTTAGGTAAAGTTGTGATAAAATCCATTGAAATATCCTCCCAACGTTGACTTGGAATGGATAAAGGTTGTAGAAGTCCCGGGGTCTTAATTGTTTCCACTTTATTCTGCTTGCAAACCAAACATTCCGCCACAAACTTTTGAATATCAGATTTAAGGCTATCCCAAAAAAATTCTTTCTTCACCCTGTGGTAAGTTTTTAAAAATCTTGAGTGTCCTCCTAAATGAGAAGTGTGCAATTCCAGAAGAATCTTTTGTTTTAGTTGGGAATTCTTACAAATATATAAGCGATCTTTGTACCATAAGGAATCATTTTTCCAACTAAATGTATCAGATGTACTAGGATCTTACTGCAACTTTTGAATGAGTGTCCATACATCTTTGTCCTTCTTCCATTCATCTCTTGCTTCGGTTATCCAATCTGGTTGGATAATAGAAATGACACAAAGCAATGCTTCCACCTCTTCATTCTTTCTTGAGAGTGCATCCGCAACAACATTTAGCTTCCATTTTTTGTATATTATTTCAAAGTCATAACCCAACATCTTTGTGACCCATTTTTGCTGCTCTTCTGAAGATAGTCTTTGTTCCAAAAAGTGTTTAAGACTATCATGATCAGTTTTTACCTTGAAGTGTCTTCCATTAGGTAAGTTCTCCATTTCTTTAGTGCATGCAATATTGCTAACATTTCCTTCTCATAAATAGGTTTCTGTAAATACTTTCCTTTGATTGGACGACTTTCAAAAGCAATGGGTCTTCCTTCCTGCATTAAAACAACACCAATTCCATTTCCTGAGGCATCACATTCCACAATAAAGGTTTTTGTGAAGTCCGGTGTAGCTAAGACCGGTGCTAGGCACATTGCCTCTTTAAGACGTTCAAAGGCCTTAGTTGCTTCAGGAGTCCATGAAAATGCATCTTTCTTCAATAATGTTGTTAGAGGTGCTGCTATTCTCCCATAATTCTTAACAAACTTGCGATAATACCCTGTTAACCCGAGAAATCCTCGCAACTTTTTTATGGTTGTGGGGACTTTCCATTCCTTAATGGCTTTAATTTTGTTAGGGTCTACTTTAACACCCTCGTGAGATACAATATGACCCAGATATTCCACCTCTTGTACTCCAAAGAAACATTTGGATTTTTTTGCATATAATTGTTTCTCCTGTAATAGTTTGAGCACCCTATCAACATGTCAACATGATCCTTCCAAGACCTGTCGTACATTAGTATATCATCAAAAAATACTAACACAAATTTTCTGAGGAAGGGTTTGAAAATGGAATTCATCAACCCTTGAAATGTAGAAGGTGCATTGGTAAGGCCAAAAGGCATGACCAAAAACTCATAATGACCCTCATGAGTTCGAAATGTTGTTTTTGGAATATCTTCAGTCTTCATTCTAATTTGATGATATCCTGAACGAAGATCCAACATGGTAAAATAAATTGCTCCATGTAATTCATCCAATAATTCATCAATCACAGGAATGGGAAATTTATCTTTAATGGTGAGCTTATTGAGCTCCCTATAATCCGGACACATGAGCCATGATCCATCCTTCTTGTGTACCAATACTACAGGAGCAGAGAAAGAACTTTGACTAGGTTGAATTATACCCGCCTCTAACATTTCTGCAATCATACGTTCAATTTCGCTCTTTTGGACATAAGGATATCTATAAGGCCTGATGTTTGGAGGAACACTTCCTAGAATAAAATGAATAGCATGATCATGATCACGAATAGGTGGGAGTCCTTTGGGAGTTTCAAACACCTTGGAATGATTGTCCAAGACTTGTTGGAGATCTGCAGAAATAGATGATTTTGATGTTGGAATTTCTAGTGAGCATAATTGTGCAATTACGCCTCGCTGTTCTTTCTTTAGAAGCTTTGTCATGACATTAGAGCTTATTATCCTTCCTGGCTTCCCCGCAATACCCCGTAATTCGACTTCCTTTCCTTCTGAAAAAAATTTCAAGAAAAGTTCTTGAAAATTAAAAGCTACCGTCCCCAAAGATTGTAACTATTGTACTCCTAGTACAACATCAACACCTCCCATAGGAATGGAAAGCATTGGACTAGTCAATACATATTCCCCCATGGTTAGCTTGATATTATGGCATTTTATAGAGCAATTTATAGTTCCTCCATTTGCAACCATCACTTGACATTCTGGTGCTGGGTATAGGAAACAATTTAATTCCTTGGCTACCTTATAATGAATAAAATTATGGGTGCTACCTGAATCAATCAACACTATTACCCTTTTCTTCTTTATATGTCCTTCTATCTCGAGAGTTTGAGGAGTGGTAATTCCTGCCAGTGCATTACACGATATGGTCGGATTCATTTCTTCCTCTTCTAGGGGTGGTTCCTGGTGTATATCCTCTTCTTGTTCATTTTCTTCTTCTTCTTCACAATATATGTAAAATAATTTCTTCTCAGCACACTTATGACCTTTAGTGTATTTGCTATCACAACTGTAGCAAAGCCCTTTTGCTCTTTTTTCTTCCAATTTTTGTGGTGTCAACCTTGTAGGTTGTGGAAATCTAGGCGTAGCAACACTTCCTTCTTTATAGAAGTGAATGGTAGGCTTCCTTGTCACCATAATTTTACATTCAATATTTCTTGCCAACCTGAATGCCTTCTCCAATGAATCGGGTTCCAAAACGCGAACTTCATGTTCAATGTTATCCTTTAAAGTAACTATGAAGAGATCAATTCTGTGTTCCTCTGAAATATCAGTTACCTTTATATTCAATTTTTGGAAGTCCTCAATGTGCTCCACCACTAAACCCTTTTGTTTGAGATTTATCAATTGGCTAAAGAAGGTGTTGCTTTTTGTATCCTCATAATGTGTTATCATTTCCTCCGTAAAAATTGACCAAGTGACAATTTTTTTACAAGAAGAAAAAGTCCTTCGATACCATACAAATGTATTTTTTTCTAAATGTAAAGTTGCAATGCGTAACTTTTGTGTGTTTTTCACATTATTGAGATAAAATATTGCTCCATCTGTAGTATCATGTTACGGGATCCTTTCCATCAAACTTCCTCATATCCATTTTTTGGAATATGGTGGTTCTTCCCCTCCAACATTAGAGTTTATTAAATCACGATTAACATTTATTTTGTTCTCATCATGAGTTTCCTCTACTATCTTTTCACCATTAGGAAACATTTCTTGTATCAACTTTGTCAAACCTTCCATGTCTACTTTTATATCATTCTTCATGTTTTCCATCTTAGCTTCCATTTCATCCATCTTATATTCCATGCAATCTTCCATGCCATTCTTCAAACCATTCATCTTAGATTCCACGCCTTTCTTCAAACCATCCATCTTAGTTTCCACGCCTTTCTTCAAAACTTCCATGTCATTTTTTGTTTCTATTTGTGAGAGCAAAATTTGTTGCACTTTCTCTTGTAATTTTGATATGTCATGTTGCCATTCTTCATCTTCATGAGTCATAGTAGAGCCTTCTAAAGGCTTAATGGGTGTTGAATTCTTTTTAGGGGCCATTTGAGAATCCAATACTGATATCTATTCTACAATATGTGTAATATTCCCAATTAGCCTCAAGCTAATTGGAATATTAAATTTTTCTTTACTTTTCTGTTCATGAATAAATGTATAAAGGAGGAACATAAAAACTCCTAAAATCAATGAATAAATCAATGCCCCATGTGAACAAGGCTAAATATGGGCCGCTTTAATAAAACACCCTTATGTGTGAAAGGGATTGAGGCATTTGACTGGGTCAATAGGACCAAATCAACATCGTTGTCTAGATGCAATGAACCTCCTAGATGCACAATGTAATTTTAGATGGAGGCTACACACGTGAAAGGAGATAAATCATTGAGATGGTTTAGGGTTTTTAAAGATCTCAATCTTATAAAAGGAAGAGGAGGACAACAAGAGAGGGGTTGTTGTTGAACATATTATATTTATGAGAATATATTGTCTGTTTAGACATATATCATTATCTTGCTCTTTAGATGAGAATAATGTTGTTTAGCACTAGGGTATTCCTGATCGGGAATCCCACCTCTTCCATTGAGTAGCTCTTGGAGAAGTTTTTCATTTCTTGTCCACTATCAGGCTTAAGGCCAAGCTTATTCTTCCAACTACAACGTAGATCATGTTGAGGGTTTGGTTGTATTTGTAAGCTGTAGCAAGTGGAGGCTAGATCTATTCAGATCTAGGCCAATCTAGTGCCTCTTTTTAGTGGGAGAGTCTTCTATCCCATTGGAAGGACTGTATTGGATCATTGGAGCTTCAGATCCATACCTTGGCATCAGGCCAAACTGTTCATCAATTCTAAAACACAGTTTATCTTCCAGGACTGTGTTATTTTCAAGAGGAAAGTTGCAGGGAGTTTTGAAAAACTTTGAGGAGTGATCTCTAGAGATGGGATTCTGCCTTTCACAGTGGTGATCCATGGATTTCTGATCTATTCCATGTCATATTCAGATCTGATATGAATACTCCTATATATGCTTCAGAAATTCTAAATGAATCTGCAGATCTGTTGCATAATATCTCAGATCTACTCCATGTGCTTCATGTTTTGCTAAAAACCCCAAGGGGTATGTAAAATAGAGACAATCTAGTGTACAGATATGATATAGATCTAATATTTTGTACATAGATCTGCTCTAGATCTAAGTTTTAATTTACATCTGCTGTATGCTCTTGAAAATAACGTTGTCAATCCTTTTTGCAGTGTAATACATTGTTGCAGTTCCTCTTTTTGATGGTTTTCTTCACAAAAATCTTCCATCTTTCACTTGTACATTGTATGGGTCACATTGTAAATCTGATTTTCTGATGTATAAGATATTTTTGAGCCACCATATTGGCCTTCTACTACTTTTCATTTAAACTGCATTATTTTACAGAAGTATTGCTTGTAAATGTGCTGCAGTCCCATTCATGGGTATTTTTCAGACGTACTAGGTGTGGGAGACCTGTTTACCTCACCTAGGATGATATGTTTCTAATATCCTCTTGGATTTAGATAAAATATTGTCAGATCTAAGGGATCCAAGTGTTTATTTGGATTTCTGTAGCCTTCATTTCCGAAAAATGCGTTTTTCAGACATGCATTACTGACAGACCCAATTTGGGGATATTACAGTAGCATCAGAACCATCATCTTGGCACAGCTTGTGATTTGATTTTCTTGAGAAGCCAATATGTCTTTTCATGGAAATAAAATACTGATGAATAAGTATGATTACATTGAAGACACAGAAGAAAAGGGTAAGATCCCTTTAACTGAAAGTTTGCAAAGAGAAGAGTTATCTAAAACTCTTTCTCAAGCTATGTATGAACTGAAAAAAGAAATCTGGGGAATGAAGAGGGAAATACATGAAGATCCCTTAGGAGGATTTTTACATCAGGAAAGCCCCAGTACTTCTCACTATGTGTGTGAGCATTTAGCCACACAACCTAATCTGCAACATTGGAGCATGCCTACTTTCTTATCAAAGAAAGAAGGAAAATGAGGAACACCAAAGGAGGAATATTTTGGTGATTATCTCCAAGAATATGAGTCTCAATAAGAGAGATTTAAAGTGCACCTCAGTTTCCCAGAGTTCTATCAACTCAAAGAAGAAATATCCAGCAGATACAGTAGAAGAAGAGGGTGCATGGAGCACATTTTGGGTAGATTCTCTCTACCTACTTTTGATGGATCACCTAAGGACTCAGCCAAGTCTTAGGTAAGAAAGCTTGACACATACTTCCAGCTGCATCAAGTTTCAGAATAAGAAGCCTTGAGAGTAGCAGCACTGCATCTTCAAGGAAAGGCTTATGCCTGGTGGCTATTTGAGTTTTCTTCCTTGAAAAGGGTAAATATCTCTTCTTAGGCAAAGATCACTAGGAAACTAGTGAAAATATTTGATGTAAGAATTTCTAGGACTTCTTGGGGAAAACAAATCAAGCCCAAGAAATCTGAATCTTTGCATAAATTAGAAGATTCCATAGAGCCAACTCTAGTCAAACATTTTTAGGGGGGTTGAAGATCTTCTGCACAATTTTCCAGAGGCAAAAGCCCCACTACAACAAGGTCTCTTTTCTCAAGGAGAAAACATGAGGTTTCCTTATTCAAGAAGAGACCAAAGAAAAGGGTCTCTTAGTGATGAGGCATTCTCCATTGATGAGGAGAAGGAAGAGAAAGAGCTGGAAGGTTCCTCCAATGCTGTGATAGGAGGAGGAGATCTAATTTTATTTGGAGATGTAGATGAAGCCATTGATTCCACTAAGAGGGCTCTTGTACCTTTGCAAGAAGGCCCCGAGGATCTTATACATGAAAAGGATGAGAAACATGTGTATATGATGATAGAAAATGAGACAAAACAATGGAGGGAATGTGTTCCAACATTACATCCAATTTTGGGAACACACACTATGATATATCAGTCCTTTGTGATCAAGACTCTTGACACCAAGGAGATGATGGGTGTTCATGAGTTAACTGCATCTAAAGAGAGCACCTTAGACTGGGAGATCTTGCAGAAGGTGGGTAAAGAAGAGAAGATGAAGGATAAAAAAGATGATATGATGGGAGGTGATCCTCTATTACATGAAGAAGAAGATGGGGAAGTTTCTCCACTCAAAAGCACTCTTACATCTATAAGATTGATTCCCCATCATCATGATACTTCCACACAAAAATCAGAGATGGAATTGTGTAATGGAAGCAGTCTTAATATGTTCCCATCTGTTATTCATATGGGAATGAGCCATGATACATCATTATCTTGTGGTATACCACTGGTAAGACCACCTGATTCAGATTTGGTGAAGGACGTTTCATGCATTGATGCTCCTTTCATAGATCCAAGGAGGAAGGGAGCACTAGAAGACCATACTACAATGATGAGAGTATGGGGAAGGTACAAGGAGAGGGAATTTATTTTTCCCTTAACATCATTATCCATTCTCTCATCTCATACTGCATTGAGAAAAGATGCTGCAAGAATGAAGGATGACACCATCATGAAGCAAGGAAGGCAATTCTTGAATCAAAAGACAAAGTTGTTGGGAGGATCCTCTTCCATACATGATGAGAGATGGTGGTCACACATGCATAATTTGGCAAAACCAAGGAGGTTTTGGATAGATGATAGCCTTCCATGGGGGAATAACTTCCAAGAAGTTCCATTTCCTTTTGATCATGTGCATGTGCAAGGAGGGCAGCAAGGAAGGAATGGAAACCTTCCACCTTATACCTTTGGCATGAGAGATGTCAAGGAGGAGAAAAATGGGAGGCATGACCTTCCAACATACAGTTTTGACATGGATAATGTCAAGGGGGAGAGAAGCAACATGGTCGAAATATATTATGACACATTATCAACGCTGTCATTTTTGGGAAAATTAGATCCATATTGAAAATCCCAACTGTTGGTCAAATATTCCAAGGATATTTATACTTTAATTGCATGATTCTTGATGACTTGCTGCATGATGAGAGCTATTAAATCCTTGATGGAGTCATCTATAATCATGGTAGGATCTTCTTTTATAGAGCTTCCAAGCTCAAGGGGAAGTTACTACAAAGGGCTTATGAAGAGTTCTATTTCAGCCACACATATTCTATGAATCTCAACAACATCATCTTGAGGGACTATTATTGGGAGGGCTTTGAAAAAGAACTATATATGCATTGTCAAAGATACATGAACCTTATGGAGTTGGAGCAGCAACAAGACTCTATGACAGAGTTATTTCAGCCATCTCTTCCTACCTTGGGAGGAGAAGAAAGATCCATACACCTCTCCACTTGTATAAGGAGGAATTTTGGTGAAGAACATACTCTTGTTAAACATGTTTTATACTCTGATTTTATGCATAATTTCACCATGTTTACGTAGGCCATGACTCCAAGGAGGAGTACTATATCTTGTATGCCTCATGGCCAATATTGGGCCACAAACATTTCTGAATTTGGCCACTCCCTTGGAAGAAGAAGGCAGATTTTGCAACATGATGGGTGCTTTCCTAAGGCAAAAAATATATCTCACACCTTCAACTATGGTGATATGGTATGGGAAGCAAGTAAGTGGTGGGAAAACCAATTACCACATCTTGATTTGATGCAAGCAGGGGATGCTCTGCACTAGTTCCACATGTGGGACTATGATCCACCTCCATATACACAAATTTCTGTTTGTATGTACATTGTTTTGATCCCCTATTTTGACGATGTACTTGTACTTTTTATGGGGATGTATGGAGGAAGGAGGTAAGGCATGCATATGCCTTATGGGATGACTACACTCCTTGTACTTTATGTCTTATATTTCAGGGAGGGAATTGGGAAAACCATGTTTGTTTCAGGTGATTTATTGTTTCCTTATGGGATGAGTTGTTTGCATCTCATGAGAACCTTGATGGAGAAAGTCATGGATGGATGGATTGGTGATCACTTAGTGCATGTGAGAAGCTTATCATTTGATGGTGTCACCAATGGATGAGGAAATAAATTGCAACACTCACCTTATCAGTTGCTTGATGACAAGCAACATTTTGGAGGGGAGGACTGTAATATTCCCAATTAGCCTCAAGCTAATTGGAATATTAAATTTTTCTTTACTTTTCTGTTCATGAATAAATGTATAAAGGAGGAACATAAAAACTCCTAAAATCAGTGAATAAATCAATGCCCCATGTGAACAAGGCTAAATCTCGGCTGCTTTAATAAAACACCCTTATGTGTGAAAGGCATTGAGACATTTGACTGGGTCAACAGGACCAAATCAACAATGTTGTCTAGATGCAATGAACCTCCTAGATGCACAACGCATTTTTAGATGGAGGCTACACATGTGAAAGGAGCTAAATCATTGAGATGGTTTAGGGTTTTGCAAGATCTCAATCTTATAAAAGGAAGAGAAGGACAACAAGAGAGGGGTTGTTGTTGAACATATTATATTTTTGAATATATTTTCTATTTAGACATATATCATTTTCTTATTGTTTATTTGAGAATAATGTTGTTTAGCACTAGGGTGTTCCTGATCGGGAATCCCACCTCTTCCATTGAGTAGCTCTTGGAAGAGTTTTGCATTTCTTGTCCACTATTGGGCTTAAGGCCAAGTTTCTTCTTCCAACTACAACACAGATCCTATTGAGGGTTTGGTTGTTTTTGTAAGCTGCAACAAGTGGAGGCTAGATCTATTCAGATCTAGACCAATCTAGTGCCTCTTTTTAGTGGGAGAGTCTTCTATCCCTTTGGTAGGAGTGTATCAGATCATTGGAGCTTCAGATCCATACCTTGGCATCAGGCCAAACAGTTCATCAAGTCTATAGCATAGTTTATCTTCCAGGACTGCCTTATTTGCAAGAGGAAAGTTGCAGGGACTTTTGACAAACTTTGAGGAGTGATCTCTAGTGATGGGATTCTGCCTTTCACTGTGGTGATCCATGGATTTATGATCTATTCCATGTCATATTCAGATCTAATCTGAATAATCTTGTATATGCTTCAGAAATTCTGAATGAATCCAGAGATCTGCTGCATAAGATCTCAGATCTACTCCATGTGCTTCATGTTTTGCTGAAAACCCCAAGGGGTATGTAAAATAGAGACAATATAGTGTACATATCTGTTATAGATATAATATTTTGTACACATATATGCTCTAGATCTAATTTGTAATCTACAGCTGCTGTATGGTTTTGAAAATAATGCTGTCAAGCCTTTTTGCAATGTAATACATTGTTGCAACACCTCTTTTTGAGGGTTTTCTTCACAAAATTCTTCCATCTTTCTCTTGTACATTGTATGGGTCACATTGTAAATCTGATTTGCTGATGTATAAGCTATTTTTTGAGCCACCATATTGGCCTTCTACTGTTGTTCATTTAAACTGCATTATTTTACTACAATATTTCTTGTAAATGTGCTGCAGTCCCATTCTTGGGTATTTTTCAGACATACTAGGTGTGGGAGGCATGTTTACCTCACCTAGGATGATTTGTTTCTAATCTACTCTTCGATTTAGATGACATATTGTCAGATCTAAGGGATCCAAGGGTTTATTTGGATTTCTATAGCCTCCATTTCTGAAAAATGCATTTTTCAGAAATGCATTGCTGACAGACCCAATTTGGGGACAATACAATATGCCCTTGGAATCAATTCAAATTGATTCTTCAAACAAGACTTAAGCAATTCGGAAAAAAAATACACAAATTTTACTTGCTTTTGAGGAGCTCGATATTGAAATTGACTTATCTTTATACTTGAAGATCCTCAATATCTTTAATTCAGCCCTGTAGTAGTCCTCTAAAGCTTCTTTCAAATGTCATTACATGAATGAAAAATTACATGAATGAAAAACCTCCAATACATTACATGAATGAACAATTCTTGGATGATACAAATTACAAAACCTCCTTTCTATATATAGGAGTCCATGGGGCCACAATGTAATCCTAGTGGGGCCACAATGTAATCCTAACCGACCTAACAATAATCATTTAAGGGAACAATAATAACAATATGGGGTTTACAGGGGTACAATAATAACAATAAGGGGGTTACACTAACAACAATAAGGGACTGTAATAGTAATATAGGGACCTAACATTGACCATTTTAGGAAGTTCTGTTGTACCAAGATTGCAAGTTTCCACCTCTTCATCATTAACCTTAATCCTTGGGGATTTGAAAACATCATTTTGATTAAATAATTTCTCAAGGGGAATAAAGCCTTTTGCAATACAATTATTTTTCAGCTGCAAGACTTCAGTATTGACTTTAGTTTTAGCAAACATATTCTACTGATCTACTTGAATATTCTCAAACTCTTCTTTCAATTCAAGGAAATGTTAGACCTGTTGATCGCTATCAAAAACTTGCCAATGAATGATGTTATCAGGGACTTCTAGTCTACTTCTAACCTCAATCTCATATCTGTAGTGGAATGAGTTGGAATGACAAACAAACTAACAGAGACTGCCAAAGAATCAGCTACTAAATTTTGATCTCTAGTTTTGACAATGAAAGTGTATTCTTGAAAATTCTCAAGAATTTCAATGATTAAGTTTCTATAGGCCCTCATCCTAACATCATTGGTCTAGTAAGACCCTTCTACCTTCTTGATCACTAATTCAGAATCACCACAAAATGATATCTTTTTGGCGCCTAAATTCTTCAAGGTTTCTAGACCCAAAAACAATGAGTACTCATACACTGCATGTTGTTTGTAAAATCAAAGTTTAATTTGTATGAGAAAAAATTTCTTTAATAATTTGGAGTGGTAATCCATATCCATGCTCCAGCCGCCTCTCTTCCAGCAGAGCCATCAAAATGTAAATACGACAAACCTTCTTCATTTTCCTCAACACATCTATGATTTTCTGGTTGCTGATTTTCTGTCTTTTTCTCATTTTTTGCCTCATCAGTAAGTTCATTAAACAAAATTGAGGACCCTAATTCAGTCTCTACTACGTTAATAGGAAAATTTTGTGTTTTGTATTTTATACCTACCATGTAAGCCATTCTACTTTCTCTATACAACCTCCTCTTCTCACGAAAGATCGGAATGGTCGCATATGTCATATCCATCTACATAGTCCCCTTAATTTTGGCTACCCAAGATCTGGATAAAAGCATACAAAAATTCAGAGGAATGTTAGCTAGCATTATTTCCATCACCACTGTCTTAGCAGGTACTTGAGGTAGGCAAAAAACCACATCTATAATGAGACCTATGCATTGAACTCTCTTGGAGTCAAACGAAAACAAATCTTTGTAAGGTCTAGTGATATCTAAACCCATTCTTTCCATTATCAGCTTAGGCATTAAATTGTGTGAATATCCTGAGTCTAACATGGCATTATGCAAATTAATATAATGTATATTTAGACTTACATAAAAAGGAGTAAATTATTCTTTCTATTCATCTTCTACCCTTGGTCCCAAGAAAACGGTAGGATGGTCTTCTTGCAGATTTAGGATGTCTGAAGGTTCGGGTTGAGTGTTTAACATCTTGGCAATTTTACTTCTATATTTAGTGACCTTGATGATTTATACAAAGGGATCTGGAATTTTGATTTTGGATATCTCATTCTCTAAATTGAAAGTAGATAAGGCTTTTTCAATTTCTTTGGCATGAGGTGGTGGTGGTGTATCTTTCTTTGGTTCAGCTGGTTTAGGAGCATATTTCTTTGGCTGAGCTTTGTTTGTTGTAATGGGAACATTCCTATTCCTCAAATTGTATTGTTTCTGCATTTCAAAGATAGCATGCTAATAACCCTAAGTAACCATATTGTCCCTCACTTCCTCCTATATCATGACTAGACTCATCATGTTCCTCTTTAGTTAGAAACATCCCAGACACATCTTCATCTAAGCAATGAAGGATATCCTCTTGGAATTCAGGTTGTGTTTCCTCCTCATCTAGTAAATCCTTCTAAAAAGGAGGTTTCACTTGTGTGTCAGGTTGGTTTCTATTTTCTCTTTGTCTTTTTTAAATTTGAGGCCTCCTAAATTGTGTATTTATGATATGTGTCCCTTGTTGTGTAGGAGGAAAATGAGTGGCTCCAAGAACAAGTCTGTCCATAAGTTTCTCCATGGTATTCATCATGGAATCAAAATTTGCATTTGAGTATGAAGATGGATTTTCCTCTTCTTTTAATTTTTCTTTACCCATCTTAGACCTCTTGGTTGTAGCCATGTTCACCTCAACTTTCATTGCATCATTCTGCATGTCAGCCAAAGAAGAAGACTCTCTTTCCCTTAACAATATAGAAAAATCATAATCAAAAGCTTCAACATAGTGTAATTGAGTGGCTCCTGGGGGAGGTTTAATATGAGCATGTATGGAGTTGTAGACCTTGTTAAATCTCTTAGAAAAATATTGGACATATTCATCTAATGCTCTTTTCAAATTGTTATACTTAGTTAGAGCTTGAACAGGGTTCACCTTACTCCCCCACTTTGTCAAAAAACTATCTCCCAACTGGTCCCAATTTCGTAAACTAGCTGGAGCTAAAGCCTTAAACCATTTTCTTACCTCACCAGTGAAAATTGAGCAAACAAAATCATTTTTACGTCCTCATGATCCACCTCCTCTCGGTTAATGAATTCATTAAATTGGTCAACATGTTCTTCAACTAATATTACTTCTTCACTCCCAAAGGTTTTAAACCTAGTGGAGTATCCATCTGGGAGGTCATGAAGGACAAGTGGAAGGAAAAGTGGAGCATATATTGCAGGTCTAGTAGGAGGAGGAACTCTAGCCATGATGATAGGGACTGTGGTACTTGAAAAAGTAGTGGATGGGCTTAAATTTTGACTTTGGGAAAAAACAGTGAATGAAGGTGAAGTATTGGGAAATGTTGTAAAAGGTATTTTGAGTCTAGATATGAAGGAGCTCCATTCAAGTAAGGGTATACCAATCTTTCTCTTCAAAAAAAATCAAAAGGATCTAACTCTTTTAATATTTCAAAAGACTCTTTCTCCAACAACAACTTTGATGTGACAGTATTCTAGAATTATTCTTTTGATACTAAGGAATATGTGTCAATACCTAGTCTTTGTAGGTCTAATATTATATCAATCGTTTCATTTTTAGTCTTAGAACTAAACAACGCTTCTTCAATTTTATCATAAAATTGTTTATCTTCAGGAGTTTGAATAATATCAGAGGAAAAAACCCTTAAATGTGATGGAATACCTGATTTTGAGGAGTTACCTCCAAGGCCTCTGAGAATCCTTTTTGGATTATCCACAATTGTAGGTGAGTTAGGATCTGGATTGCTCCTTGTGTGTATATTTCTCGAAAACACCTTTAAACATGAATATTTTTAGTGGAGTCACCAAGGTAGTATGCAGCCTCGAAATCTTCTGAGCTCCTGCTACCTCCAAGAGTTCAACATTTCTGTTTGAGCACCAAATTCGGGAAATATGTCTTCATACTCCCGACAAATGCACCAAAATGGTATCACTAAATTGGTACATATAGGATGCTCCACCATACAACCTAGAGTAACTCTTTCAAACCTAATTCTAGCTGAAAATTAGCCTTTTCAACCCAAGAGGGCTCTTTCAAAGATAAAAATGATTTTATTCAAATGAAGTTCAACATATGGCTAACTCTAAAATAGTGTTTTAAGTGTGTTTGTATCCAGGTGAAAGATGTGTAGAAATCACTACCATTTGGAATATGGAGTCAATGTTAAGAAAATCAATGACATAGGAACTCTTCTTATGGAAGTTGAATCATATAGATGATTTGATGAAAAGACAACATACATAGATAAACAACAGTCTAATGCTTGAAGGAAGTTAGAGCATGATATACATGAATTATAAGAAATCAAACATCAGAGTACTGAAGATAAAATAGCAAGATACATAAGACAAATGCTCATGAAAACATTAATGAATCTCAGGTGGAGAAAGAGCCAATAGCCACAATATATTACTGATAAAGAGTTTTTACAGTAGTAGTTTTGTAGTCAACAACATTCAACCCCCTATTCTTCGATAATCTGTCTATTAATAGGCTTAGGAATCTTTACATTGGATCTACCAACAAGGCTAGACCATCGAGTCTCTTTGATGACACCTAATCTAACCATAAGAAAATTATACAGATATAAAATTGAAAGCTACTAATTTTAAGACTTAGACTCCTAATAGGACTCTATAACCTATTTATTATGTTATCACCCATTTTTTTTTTCAAAACATCATTATGTCAAGTTTTTTTTTGGCCATGGTTCAAAATTAGGTTTAGAAGTCAATTTAGGATTTGATCAAGGGTAGGTTATATTTTCATAAGTTCAAAGCCCATCCTTAAGTTCAAATAAAGTCTTTTTTAAGGTCTGTTCATTGTCAAGTATCCATAATTTCCATTTGTGGGTCATTTCCTGAAGTTTCATGTCAAAACTATGCAATTATCCAAGAAACGTCATTTTCGTAGCGCCAATAGTTCAAAAAAGTTCATTTTCACTACGAAAGCACTAATAGTTTCGTAGCACAAACAGGGAAAAATACACTGCCGACGCTACAAAAGCACAGTTTCTAAACTGTCTTGTCATTTGAGTTGAAATATGTCAGAATCTGTTGGGAAATGGTAGGATAGTGGTATGATGAGTCAGTTAATGATGAGATTCAGTGTACTTACTCATGTTGTAGTCATCATGGTCATGATAGGGTATGAATGAGGCATCATTTAGTTATGAGATGACATTTTAAATTCAAAATCTTGCCTAATTGGTCATTCTCGTTTCCTTTGCCTCCATTCGAGTGTCTAAGCTCTGAAGTGTCAAGACAAACTTGTGGCTATTCCATACAAAAGTTTTCTACATCTTAATCAAGCGAGGATGATATAAAATAATCAAGCAAGGCTGTTGTTTCACATATTCAAGCGAGGCTGATTCAATTTATCAAGCGAGGCTAACAGATTTTATGTGAAGCATGGCAGAGGAAAAGAAAATCCACAGAGGGGGACACTGCTTGAGACATGAGCCTGAAGATATGAAGGCCATAATTGAAGACCCAACAGTGATGGAGGAATTCATAAGAATAGGTTGTATTTGGTATTATGAAAAGTTGCAGGGTTGCCACACACAGGTTTCCAAATAATTTTCCTTGAACTTCAATGGAACAACCACCAAGGTTGTGATGCTAAGTGTGTCAATTTCACCAGAGATTATTGCTATTGTTACAGAGATACCAATAGGTCAAGAAAATTGGTTCAAAAATTTCAAATTTGATATGGAGCCATGTAAAGAGTTCATGAAACTTGAGTATGCAGATATGGACCTCAATAATGCTATCCCTAGAAGCTACATCAAAGACACTTATGCAAATCTGCTACTCAACATTTAGAGATATTTTACATGTGAAGGCAGATATCATAAGGTTTACACATATCATTTCAAGCTACTTCTGCATTTTACTGGTAAGATTTCACTCGATTTTCCTTTTTATATGCATAGGAGTCTTGCAAAAATGGATGATAAAGTACAAGCCAAATCTGAAGGTTGTGAAACATCTTTGTTTCATCATGGTTTGATGAAGTTATTTATTTTGAATGAGCTTCAGAAGATAGGCAGGGATTGGTCATCCTTTTTTTTTTATAAATGGTTTTGAGTTGGAAACCCTAACTCCTGCTAGAAACCCTAAAACTAAAGGAACTCCATCAAAACCAGTAGCAGAGTCTAGTCAACTTGTGGTTGAAAAACCAAAGGAATTTTCAAAACTAAAGCCAAGGAAACAAGTTGAGAAAAGGATAGAGTAGACACAAGTTCTTGATACACCAACTCCATCACCTACAAAATAGAAGTGAAAGATTTTCAAAGAGGCAAAACAGAAACAAGATGTCAGCAAGTAGGAAATCAAAAGAGTAACAAGAAGCCAAGCAGTGGCATTAAAAGGAAAGACAGTTGATATAGCTACAAAGGACAACCCAGTAATGAAGGGAAATTTAGATTAAATCCTTCATGCAATTGACATAGAGGAGACACCCATTGTTCAAGCTGAGTTCATTGGAGAAGATGAGAATAAACAGAAAAAGGCTAAGTCTGCAAAAAAACTTGAGTTTGAAGGGGAGGATGTAGCCTTCATCTTTCAAGCAATTAAAACTATAACTAGGCATGCTAAGAAATTCAAGGAAGGCAACAAGGAAGTTCAAGAACCTATTGAGATAGCTAAATCCCCTGAAGAAGTGGCTGATCTCTCATCACCTACAGTAAAGCCTGCAACCGGCAGAACAAAGAAGGGGAAAGAAGAAATGGCAGAGTTTCAACATCTTGAGGAGAAATTGATGTTGGCAAACCAAGAAATTGTTGTGATGAGAAAGAGGGCTAGAAAGCACAATATTGAGAAAGCGGAGTTTAAAATAATGAAGGCACTTTGGGAAGGACAAACTGGTTCTATTTCTGAAATTTCGAGTAGTGTAGAACAATTTTTCAAATGGACAGTTCCAGCCATCAAGGAAGCCAAATTTGTCAGAGTAATAAATACTCACTTGAGAGCTAATAAAAAAAGACTTAAAGATCAAGTGGAGGACTTGGAGTAGAAACTAAAATTGATTCAAGATGAGTTAAAGAAAAAAGGTGTTAAAATGACAATCATTGAAGAGTCAAAAGCTAAATCATGTGAAAATGAAGAAGCGACATCATGAAGGCTTCGATGACTATGTTTTCAGTTCATAGGGCTTTTGATATGATAGAATCAGTTTTATTTTGAGTTTTGGTACATTTTCAATTTCCATTTTGGAAAATTTTGGAAAAAACTGCCCACTCAGCAGTTTCGTAGCATAGACAGTGTAAAAAGGGAGAAAAGCTCTATGAAACCGCTGTAGCAGCTTTTATTTCCCCTTTTCATCAAATTTTGAGGGGTAAAAACATTAATCAAGAAATGAAAATACTGAGGAGGATGTATTTAAGGATAATTAAGTTAGTTTTGGAGAAAAGAGGTCAAGATTTTGAAGAAAAAAGGGTAAAAGAGCAGCGCTACGAAAGGCGCTACGAAACTGTGTTGTTTTTGTAGCGCATTATATTACAACTCATTTGAATAGTTTGAATATGGTTTTGGACAGCTGGATATTAGGGAGGATTTTTGGCATGTGTTAATTCAATTTCTAATAGAAAAGGACCTCGAAATAATGAGTTCATGATGGTGAGAATGTTTCAAGAGTGCAAAGGACCCTATGCCTAGAAAACAGGGGACTGATTCCTACTTTGATGGAGGTCAGCATTATGGTCATAAAGATTTGAGGCCTATCATCTAGATTCAACCATGTGTAAATACACTTGGAAAATGATGTAATTTAGTTTAGATAAGGTTGTTATGGATAGAGATAAGGTGTTTGAATCCTATTTGTAATAGGACTATTTAGTAGATTAGCTGTCTTTTTGTAATAAATACCATGTCATATGGTTATGCAAGGTGTCAAGAGTCAGGAATTTGATGTATCTAGCACAAGATAAGATTATCTCATGTTGTAAATGGTCTATAATGGACCAAGAATTCGAAGGTACCAGGGTTGGAAATTTTTGGCAAAAGACTACATTTATTGTAATTGACTAGTTTTCAGCTAATATAGGAGATTTCTACTTAACCAACTTGAGATTCATAAGGAGTTTTAGTGTGTTCTTATTCTATTTTCATCTCTCTATTATCCTATTGCAGTGGATTTTGTCTACTCAGAATTCATCTTTGATGCTCTAACTTCCTATATAGATGAACTGATTGTGTGCTTTACAGTTTCACAGGTGTATCTCTTGACTAAAACTCTAATATGAGTCAACTTCCATGTTAGGTAGATTTATTGGTTTACTGAAACTATTTTGACTCCATAAGCCCAATGTGTACTTGTTGATGTGATTTTCAACCTAAATTTATCATCTATCTGATTATTACCCCACATAGAGTTAGCCATCTATATTTTATCAAAAATCATTAACCCTTGAGAGAGCCCTCTCAGGTTGAGGAGGCTAAGCCTTAATCAAAATATTGGTTTGAAATAGTTACATGAGATTGATTTGATTTTCAGCCTATCAGGTCTAATTTTGTGATAACATATTACATCAACAAACTTAAGACTTCATATTTACATCGAGAAAAGCCACGTGCCTGGGTGGCACTGACCATGAGAAAAACATAATTTCCCCCACCAAGTCAGGAGACTTGTCTTCCTACTTTTTAGGAGGTGGTGTCATGGTGAATGATGAGTGTCTTCATGGTGAGCTGGTGACCTAAACAACTTTTTCGAACACCATGCCTCTACCAAAACATTCCTCTGATATCCTTTAACCTTTCCACATGGATGTCTTATCGCCAATAGACCATCAAAACTTAAAAATGCTACAAAAAATTGTTCACTGTAGAAACATGGGAGTTAAGGCAAGTTCATAGCGAAGGTCTATAGTACTTTGATTTTATCCATCTATGCCACCTTTTTTCTCCCTTTGATTATTTGAAGATGTTTATTAAGTGAAAATAGATAAATAAAAACTTTTACCCACATTCATTATGATAATACCTGTGATTTATATCAAAAACGAATCTACAACGAGTTCGTAGTGAATTTTGGGCTTTAAGCTTGAGATACACTACGAACTTGCCTAATTGGCAGGAAAATAAAAAATTGTTCTTTCCTTCTTCAAAATGCACCTATGGCTCTACAGGTGATGATTCAAAATGATACAAAAAATATCAAAAAAATAATTTGTCCACTTTTCAAGATTTAGAAGCTTCAACTTTGGCAGTAGGGGCTTCAGTCTCCTCAGGTTCATGTATGACTATTATTTTTAAAGATTTCTTCTTGAGCTCTGAATATATCATCTCCATCTTCTCTTGTAACTATTTGACTTGGATTTTAAGTTTATTTCTCTCTTATTTCAAGAAAAGATTCCTCTTTCTTCTATGTTTCATTATGCTACGTAGAGGAACTGTCCCTTTCAACAACTTCATGGCATTGGTTAAAGACTCGCCATAGTGATTGATTTTCTCAATTACCTTCTCTTTGAATACGTCCATAATTTTCCTGTCTAACTTGGCTTTCTATAATTCCAATTTGGTTTCAATAACCTCCTCTATGGATTCTCTTAATTGTTCTTTTAACAACCACACTTCAGTTTTCTCAACAACTTTCTCTTTACCTTTCCTCTACACAATGATCTCTTCTTTTGCTGGAGACAATTGAATGATATACTCTTCCGTAGGTTGCTTTCCTTTATCTGTAACTTCTGTCTTCTTACTATCCATGACACATTTTGCAAGCTGCAACCTAGTGAGTGGTTTTCTTCTCCTGAGAAATCAGGTTTTTTAGTAGTTATACCCTTATTTTTATTCTTGTTTCTTTTAATATCTACAATTTTGACCACTGGAGTATCCTCTATGTATATGGCTTGAATAATATCCTAAAGGTTTCCTTTCCCATGTGTTTGGCTTCTTGTTATCCTTCCATGACTCTTCTTGTTGAGATTTGGCTTGCTACTTGCATGTGTAGGCCGTGGAACTTATGTTTCTTATGCATGCTCTAATTCAACATCCATGGGCTCTACAATGGGCTCCATTTATTCCTCATTCACACCCTTTGTTTCAGCTATAGGTTTGTCAATTTTTCTTGAAGGAGTGGATTTTGATTTAGGTGTCTTCTTGGGTGTTAAAGTATCTACCTCATAACCACTAAGAAAAAGGAAAGTTGCCCAGTCTCTGTTCAAATTTTTAAACTCCTCTAACACCAGTAGCTTAATCAACCCATGATGGAAAATTGAAGTCTCACTACCTTCTGGCCCAGCTTGACCTTTGTCTAACTTATTTCCTAGGCTCCTAAACAAGAAAAATGGAAGGTCTAGGGATTTTTTACCAGTGAAATGCAGCAATAGCCTAAAATGGTATTGATAGGCCATATGGAACCTTCCTTCACATGTGAAGTATTTTTTATTTAAAAGCAATAGTTTGGAGTAGTTTTCTTTAAGACAAATCCTTGGGATTTCAGATGTCATATCTACTCCAATATGTTCAGGTTTCATAAAATCATCACAGTTCTATAATTTAAACTGAGTGGATTTGAACCACTCTTATCCCATCCTCGGTATCTCTGTGGCTTGGGAAAATTTTTCAGGTGACACCACAAAACTCAGCACACCCACCTTTGATGCAGTACCTATGAAATTCACTGCAAAATGTTTTGAAACCTAGGTATGAAAACCTTTTAATTTCTGACAGAATCTCTTTCATCCAACACTGCTGAAGGCTTCTGCAAAGCTAGGGTCCTAATTGAGTAACTTTAGATGCATAGGCTCATAACTTACACATGAGCCCCCTTTATAAGTCTTCTTCTTCATGGCCATATCCCTTTATACTGCGCTGGTCTCTTGATGTCATGACACCTACAAAGAAAGGAATTACACAAAAATCAACTTGCAATGAAGCTATAATTCTCAAGGATTACAACAATGACTATACACACAGGTCTAAAGAAGGATGATTGACCACAGCTTTGAAGGTGAATTTAAAATGTGAAATTCGAGTATGGGAGGGATAAAGACAAATGAGAGAAATTAAGTGAAATGATGAGTGACCACTTATGATTACGCATGTTGCATGAATCCTCTACCTGATCATGTGACCTTCGATTGACCTTCAACATCTAAAGACTAGACACCTCACCATTTAATTACTTGGTGCAGAAAAATATGATTTTGTAGTGGTTTTCGTTATAATTCTGGAAGATTCGCTACAGACTGGTCAAGTGAGTCCATAGAAAAAGCAACCTGTTTTCAATTATATTCGCTGCAGACCGAGGAAAAAGCAGACAGGTGGCCACAACCAAGTTTTAAACCAATGCATGGAGACCTTTGGTGGTTTTTGATAGATTTGACCATGATGACATGACAATTAGGACTCTCTAAACTGAGGATAATGACCCATTTATAAAATTTCATCAATTTCATGAACTAATTTGACAAGACAAATGAAACCTATGTGAAATGACTCTACTAATCAAAATTTTATTTTATTTATGATAGCAGTGACTCCATTGGGGATGGCGTGCCCTTGTGGTACAACAAAGAACTTGTAGTTCCAGTGCCTTCCTTGAAAAACTGAATTTTTCTGAAATTAATGAAGACTTCGCCAATCTCTTACGGTCTTCTACTCGGGTTTAAGCTTGATGATGAATTCATTTTTATTTGTAAAACAACATAACAGAAAATGAAATATGCACAATGGAGTGTATTTAAGCAAAAGAAATTAGGAGGAATAGTTTTTTAGGAACTTGCCATTTACAGGTCCTCCTCGACACAGTTGTCCATCCATATTTTGAAGTAGAAAAGTGTTGTATCAAGGGTATGAAACTATCCCAAATGGCCCCTTCCAGATGTTTTCAAACTTTCCATTCTTCCCATTTTCCTCAATTTTGGCTTCCCATTTCAGAAATACATCTTGGATTTTGAAGTTTTCTTCCTTAGTCTTCCTGTCAAAATTCTTCTTCACTCTGTTTTGTGATTGCTGATGACTGTCATACACCTCTTCTCTTTTCTCCTGCAGAACTATTAAATGGTTTATCCTCCTTTGGATGGAATTAGTTTCTTCTTCAAGTCCTTGTAGAAGTTTCATTATCAGAACCCCCAAATAAATTGGAAAGATCGCTTCAGCTCCATATACTAATTCATAGGGAGATGTACCTATGGATCTCTTAGTAATAAATTTATCATGCCAAAAAGAAATAATTAGTTTTAAATGCCATGATATTTTATTTTCTTCAAGCACCTTTTTGATGATCCTCACTATGCTTTTATTGGATGATTATACTAAAACATTACTTTGAGGGTAATAGGCTGTGGAATGACCAAGAGTGATATGATGTTGATGACAAAAAATAATCAAAATTTTGGATTTAAAAGCTTGTGCATTATCAGTAGTAATATTCATAGGACAACCAAACCTGTAAAAAATGTTGTTCTCCAAAAATTGAATTATGACTGAGTCAACAGCCCGCCTTGTAGGGACCGCTTTGATCCACTTGGTGAAATAATCAGTGGCTGTCAAAATTGAGTGATGTTGTCTTGAGGATGTTGGGTGTATTTCGCCAATGAAATCTAGTCCCCATTGCTGGAAAGGAGCTTCAAAATATACTGGTTTCAATGGTAAAGGAGTTAGCATCTTCTTACCATAAAAAAATTGGCATTCATGTCATGCAACAATCTTCTTGTAGATGTCTTTAAACATGGTAGGCCAATAATATCCTGCTCTGAGTATCTTATTAGCTGCGACATTCCAGTAATGATGTCCTCAAAAATCTCCCTTATGAAATTATTCAATGACCTTTTCAGCTTCTTCTTCCAACAAGCAATTCAAAACAATTCCACTAGTGTCCTTCCAATACAAGTTTTTTATTAAAAATGTAGTATCTTAATGATTTCAGCTTCACAAACCTTGACTTGGACTTAGTAAATTGAGGCGGGGCTTTATGATGATGTAGAAAAAATATCGCATCTCTGTACCATTAAGATAAAATGAATTTATCTTCAATAGGGACCAATTCTTCTTCTTCTACAACATCTGAAATTTCTGCAATGAAATTCATGTCTAGGCACTCAAAATTTGCCTGTGGCATAAGATTTTCTAGCCCTTGACCCTTCACCAATTTGGTAGGCTTAATTTCAATATCATATTCTAGTAGAGTGGCGATCCATTTCCCTCTTTTTCCATCAGGATCAGCTTGGGTCGGAATATCTTTCACCACATTATTAGACACAAAAGCAATAATATGAGAATGCAGAATGTAAATTATGAAATATTTAAGAACCTTTATTAAGGCATATTCATGTTTCTCCATGATATTATACTTCAATTCAGAGTTGGGAAGAGTCCTACTGAAAAAAGAAATAGGATTCTCACCACCTTACTACCTTTTCTGCAATAATACTCCAGCAATTGTGTGTTCAGAGGCGAATGTAAAAAGCAAAAAGTCACTTGAAAAGTTAGGACTAATGAGAACTGGGGATTTAGTGAGGGATTTCTTTATTTATTCAAATTATTGCTTTTCTTATACCATAAAATTAAAATAAGACTCGTTCCTTAACATCTTAGTAATGTGCTTGACAATCTCAACAAAGTTTGGAATAAACCTTCTAACGAAATTTACCTTTCCAAGAAAAGACTGAATATCTTTCCTATTCCTTGGCAGGTCTATTTTTTGAATGGAACTGACTCTATTTGGATCAATATTTATTCCATTCTTTGATATAATATGTCCTAATAATTTTCTAGAAGTTAAATAAATTTTTCTGCATTTCTGCAGAATTTTCTCCAAGTGCTTAAGGTGTTCTTCCTCCTTCTTTGAAAATACAGTGATGTCATCCAAATAGAACACCACTGATTTATCTTTCTCCTCATAAAAAGAAATATCCATCACTCTTTGGAATGTTTACCCTGCATTAATTAGGCCAAAAGGTATTTTGGCATACATGAATGTTCCCCATGGCGTGGTAAAAGTAGTTTTCTCTTGGTAATCTGGATGTACTAAAATTTGGTTGTAAGCTGAGAAGCCATCAATCATGGAAATTATTTGAGAGCCAACAATATTCTGCATAATATGATCCATCTTTGGAAGAGGGTAATTTTCCTTTAGAGATGATTTGTTTAAATTTATGAAATCAGTACAAATTCTAATCTCACCATTCTTCTTCCCTAGAAGTACCAAATTAGCAAGCCATTTTGAAAACCTCAAAGGGACAATGGTTTTTGCATCAAATATTTTTTTAATATCTTTCTCAATTAGAGGCATGAGCAAAGGATTAATTCTTCTCAACTTTTGCTTGAAATGTTTTTCATTCTATTTGATGGGGATAGTATGTTGGATAATACTGGAATCATACCTTTTAAAATCAACATATCTCCATGAAAAGGCATTAATATACTTCTTCATGATATCCACATACCTCTGTCTCATCTCCATAGAAAGAAACTTAGATAGATTGACCATTTTAGGAACTTCTGTTGTACCAAGATTGCAAGTTTCCACCTCTTCATCATTAGCCTTCATCCTTGGGGATTTGAAAACATCATTTTGATCAAATAATTTCTCAAGGGGAATAAGGCCTTTTGGAATACAATTATTTTTCAGCTGCAAGACTTCAGAATTGACTTTAGTTTCAACAAACATATTCTACTGATGTACTTGAATATTCTCCATCTCTTCTTTCAATTCAAGGAAATTTCAGACCTGTTGATCACTATCAAAAACTTGCCAATGAATGATGTTATCAGGGACTGCTAGTCTGTGTCTGACCTCAACCTCATATCTATGAGTGGAATGATTTGGAATGACAAACAAACTAGCAGAGATAGTCAAAGAATCAGCTACTGAATTTTGATCTCTAGTTTTGACAATGAAAGTGTATTCTTGAAGATTCTCAAGAATTTCAATGATTAAGTTTCTATAGGCCCTCATCCTGACATCTTTGGTCTGGTAAGACCATTCTACCTTCTTAATCACTAATTCAGAATCACCACAAATTGATATCTTTTTGGCGCCTAAATTCTTCAAGGTTTCTAGACCCAAAAACAATGACTCATACTCTGCATGTTGTTTGTACAATCAAAGTTTAATTTGTATGAGAAAAACTTACTTTACTCATTTGGAGTGGTAATCCATATCCCTGCTCCAGCCCCCTCTCTTCCAACAAAGCCATCAAAATGTAAATACCACCAACCTTCTTCATTTTCCTCAACACATCTATGATTTTTTTCTTGTTGATTTTCTGTCTTTTTCTCATTTTCTGCCTCATCAGTAAGTTCATTAAACAAAATTGAGGACCCCAATTCAGTCTCTACTGCATTAATAGGAAAAATTTTTGTTTTGTCTTTTATACTTACCATGTAAGCCATTCTACTTTCTCTATAAAACCTCCTCTTCTTACCAAATATCGGAATGGTCGCATATGTCATATCCATCTACATAGTCCCTTTAATTTTGGCTGCCCAAGATCTGGATAAAAGCATAAAAAAATTCAGAGGAATGTCAGCTAGCGCTATGTCCATCACCACTCTCTTAGCAGGTACTTGAGGTAGGCCAAAAACCACATCTTTAATGAGACCTATGCATTGAACTCTCATGGAGGCAAAAGAAAACAAATCTTTATAAGATCTAGTGATCTCTAAACCCATTCTTTCTATTATCACCGTAGGCATTAAATTGTGTGAAGATCCTAAGTCTAACATGGAATTATGAAAATTCATATAATGTATATTTAGCCCTTTTTTTTTCGGCATAAAAAATCGAACCTTTTTATTATCAAGAAAAGGTTACATAGTATATGCAGAGCATTTCCTTTCTCACCTTGTGAGCGGAAAAATCCAAAAATCATTGTTTTGTAGATACACCCTGTCATTTTCCTAGCCAGTCCTTACATAGGGACTTCTTCAAAAAACAAGTGGTTTTGTCCTTGTCATTCTCCCGACCTCCGTGCAAGGGAAACAACCAAAACAGAGAAAGTGTAGAAAGGACAGTGTCATCATATAATTCCAGTTTGTGTAATGCCAGGAAGTAAACACTCCCTAGACATGTAATAAGCATAAGAGAGTAAAAAATGAACAGCGGCTCAGGCTTCTTCAGAGAGGAAAACAACCATGAGTCCTGTCAAAGAGTTTCATATATAGTCTATGAGCGAGAAAAAACATAAGCAAATATATACATGAAACATGAAAAAATCTTTGAACTGTGATTTCACTGCCACTGGTAAAAAATGAGGGGGAGAAATTGGCCTTGCCACCCCGTCTATGACTTATTCTACTGTCCATGCACCCAGAGCTTGTTCAGTGCCAGCTTTAGAGAGGCGATTTGCCTCCGAGTTCCACTCCCTGTAAATATGGTAGATTGATAGGTCAGTAAAAAACCTTTTAAGACGTGCAATATCATTAAGTAAAGGAATCAAAATATAGTTCCTGTAATGCTGCAATCCATTAACGCATTTAAATGTATTTAGAGAATCACAAAATATTTGAGCCTCTCACACATGACAGAAAGACAACCAACAAAGAAGAAGATGGAGGGCGTTAAGCTTGGAAAAATTGTTTGATCCAAGGCCAAGGCCAATGGATGCTCTAAGGAGTTTTCCAGAGGGGAAAAAATTCATCAAACCAGCTCCACATGTTCTGTTTGGATTAGAGACACCATCAAAATAAGCCCAAGGAACAGTACCCCTGATCACTTCCCTCTGAATTGGTCTGGTTTGCTGTGAGACATAAGGAGCTAGGATATTTTCATAGATGGCAACTCCTTCAGCTGCAAGTTTACCAATAGGAAAATGGGAATCTTTAAATATAAGGTGATTCCTAGCAATCCATATTCCCCAAGCAACCAGTAGAGGCATATTCTGGACTTTGTCATTTGGGGCTTCCTGCCACCATCGATGCCATGCTTCTGAAATATCCTGGCCTTCCCACCTTAGAGGTATATTGGTCAGTCTTAGAATTTCATTCCATAGATTGATAGTGAAGGGGTAGAGGAGAAAAATATGATGTATCGATTCCTCATTGCTTTTACACAGGATGCACCACCTTGGCCCAATTTTTCCTCTTTTTTGCAGAGAGTCCCAAGTGGGGAATTTCTTCTTAAGAATGCACTAGAATAACAACCGAGTCTTTGCTGGTCCTTTAAGCTTCCATAGCAATTTGGACCACCAGCAAGGTTCCACCCACCCATTTTGAGTCATCAACCAATCATAGCCCAGTTTTGGAGAGTAGAGGCCCATCTAAGAATGCACCTACCTCAACTCATCTGTCTGATCAGTAATCCGAATATGGGAGCTCTGCAAACTAGTTCGGAAAATATCCCATTCCTCCACCCATCTTCCTTCCAGATTGAGAGTATTTCCAGAAACCCATTCGTGTCTCCAGATCGTGGATCTTTCAACATCTGCAACCTGGTTGAGGAAAAATAGTCCCCTATTGTTGAGATTTTCAATCAAATCCCTCGACAGCTCATAAGATCTTGAACAGCCCACCCAAGGATCCCTTCCAAGTTTGACAACCCTCCCATCTCCCACATTCCAGGCCAACCCATGTTCAATGATTTTGACAGTTGCTATTAACGCCTTCCATACCACCAAGGAGTTCTTTGAGGACTTTTGGGGTAGCCTAAGCCAGACCAAGAAAGGCGTTGGGTCTATATATTTTTTTCCTGGTAACCGAGGTCCAGAGGTTCTCTGTCGAAATGAGTCTCCAAGCTAGTTTAGCAGCAAGAGATCTAGAAAAAGGGATCAAGTCCTTTATACCCCAACCACCCCAGCTTTTTGGTCGGACTATTTTCCCCCAAGCAACCCAGGGAATTACATGTTCAGTATTTGAGCCCGACCATAAAATCCTGCTACAGATCTGCCCTATCTTTCTCAGTATACTTTTAGGAACCAAAATGAGGCTGGCCCAATAGACCGGTATAGTTAAAACCACAGCTTTGATTAACACAAGTCTGCCTGCCCGCGACAGCCATTTGAAACTCCAGTGTTTCATCCTGTTTTAAATTTTTTCCAGAAGCCAAGACCAATCCTGGATCCTATAATTGTCAGGTTTTAGAAAGAAACCAAGGTACTTAAACAGATCCTGAAGAGAATGGACTTCAAAGTGAAAAACTTCGTTTACTCTGTCCACTTCCCCCCTGGAGAGACTTGCTGTAGTTATGGAGGATTTTTGATTGTTAATGCTCAACCCAGTGGCTATCAAAAATAGGTCCAAGATCCTCTTTAAACACCGAAAATCTTCCAAACTCCCATTACAAAAAGGAATAATATCATCAAAAAAGAGTAGATGGGTTACCCATAGGTTGAGTGCAACTTCGATGCCCTTGATCTCTCCTTGTCTCTTTGCATCTTGAATCATTAAACTGAGCCCTTCCACAGCCAGCAGAAACAGAAGGGGGGAGAGGGGACACCCTTGACGCAAGCCTCTTTGAGGAATGAAAAAATCAGAAGTTGCCCCGTTGATGAGGACTGCAATTGAAGAAGTGGAGACACACCCCATAACCCATCTGAAAAAATCAAAACTGAAACCCAGGTGCATCAAAAGAAGCCTGAGGTATAACCAAATGATCCTGTCATAAGCCTTTGAGAGGTCGATTTTTACAATTGCTCCCTTTTTCCTACTTTTTTTAAGACTGTGAAGAGCTTCCTATGTGACCCCTACAGCTTCATGAATCTGTCTACCATCCAAAAAACAAAATTGTTCAACGGAGATATTTTTTGAGAGAAAAGGCTTCAACCTAGAGGCAATGGTTTTGGCTATAATATTGTATAGACAAGTGCACAGGGAGATAGGGTGGAAATCGTTGAAGGAGGAAGGGTGATCCAAATTAGGGATAAGGGCAAGGAAAGTAGCATTTAAATGCTGATAGATAGTTCCCAAGAATCTAGACTCTTCAACTACAACAACCAGATCATCACCTAGCGAATCAAAAAAATGGAGGAAGAATTCGACCGTCCAACCATCTGGACCAGGACTTTTCTCTTTCTGCATCGAATTTAGGATAGCTTCCACTTCCTCTTTGGAGACCAGAGCCATAAGGCTATCATTTCCTTCCTCGTCAATGAATCGGGGAAATAATTGAGCTACCCGAATGATTTAAGCAATAGATGCTTCTTCCGGGGCTCTGAAAAGGGCTTTAAAATGGGCCACTCCAAGTGAGGCTAACTCTTCAAAATACTGAGCCATTTCCCTATTTTCTTTCGGCATCTCCCAGATAGTATTAAGGTTTTTCCTCGCCTTAGCATAATTTTGAAAGAATTTCGTGTTTTTGTCCCCTGCTTGGAGCCAAATAGCTCTACTTTTTAGGCGCCAACTTTCCTCTTTAGTCTGAAGAAGCTTCTTTCTTGCAGCTTCTAGCTCCCTGATTCTATTTCGAGAGTCAAGTGTGGCATAGCCATTTCCTTCAGGGTTTCTAGAAGAGCAAGTTCATCGTTTAAGGCCCTCATCTCTTCTTCTTCCTTTAAAGATTTTTTGGCTATCCACTCCTTAGTTGCAGCTTTCAAAGATTTAATATTATTCATGAACATCTGACTCCTGCTCAACCTTCCTCTGTTTTCATGTCCATCCCTTCTCCAAATGGCATGAAACAAGTCTCTGAAAGAATCATCATTTAGCTAGGAGGAATTGAACTTAAAGGAGGTCCCAGGTTTTTTGAGGGGACCTTTTGCCTCCAAAAGGACCAGTAAATGATCAGACAAGCCCCCTTCCCCCACCCAATGCCTAAAAATAGACAATTTTTCCACCAGATCCTCAAAAAGGAGAAAACGGTCCAGCTTCTTACCCACCCAATTCTCCCCCACTCTTTTGTTCCTCCAAGTAGGATGAGGCTTAAGAAGAGTGGCATCTATCAAGTGGGAGGAGGAAATCTTGGAGAGGAAGAAGTCAGTTAAAGGATTGGCTCGAGCAGAAACTCCCTAGGATTCCAAGACCCCCAGAGAGAAATTTAGATCCCCTCCTATGATAATATTGGGATGAGAAAGACAATACTTCTGAAAAAAGGAGGTCCAAAAGGGCTCCCACTCTTGGCAAGGCCCATACACATTCAGAATGAGGAGAGCGTAGCATAAATCCTTTGAATAAAGTTCTACTGCCAACGAACTTTCAAACCCCCACGAAGAAATTAACCTGAGGTTCCCAGATTTAAACCCTGTAACCACACCCCTAGAATGACCGTTAGCATCAAGAGCCTGGAAGAGCCAACCAGGGAGAAATTTAGACAGGAGCCCTAACACCTCCTCTCCTTTATCGAGGGTCTCCTGAAGTAGTAAAATATCTGGGTTAAAAGCTCTGACCAGTTCCTTTAGGGCTAGTTTTTTGGGATGATTAGCTAACCCCCTACAGTTGTAGGAAAGAAGGATCATTTCAGAACATCGGAGGGTGGCATTCTTTCTCTAATCACCCCAAATAGAAGCTTCTGCTTGCGATCTACTACATCTATCTTCGCTTTGAGTTGGGACTTGTAGAGATTATATTTCCTACTCCTTAGCTTCCTAGATCCTATAGGAACAAAGTCTGGATCCAGACCTCCATAAACATTCCCTTTCCCTGAGCGGTTTTCCAAAGATCTCAAGCTGTAAGGAGGAGCTTAAGGGGAAATAGGGGGCACTTTTGGGGAACCAGGATCCAGAGGAACAACCGGGTCAGGAGAAAGGGAAGAAGAGGTAGGGGGGACAGAGACTTCCATGCTATCAATAGGAGACATGTTTATGTTTAAATTTGAAAACTCCATTTGAACTTGCCTGGAAGGAACAGGCATTAAAGGGACCAAATCATAAAAAGAGACAAAAAAAAGGGGATGGGGAGGAGGACGTAAGCATACCTGTCTGTGAAGCCCCAGCTGTCTCAATCATGGGAGGAGCCAGTGAGGGCGACAGAGCAGGTACCTTCTCAAAAAGCGAGGCCGAGACTGCCTTCTGAGCTGGTTCAAGCGATTCAATAATCTCCTGTGCTGCTTCTGTAGACTCCTCCAGAGGATTTAGATCGACCCTTATATCAAAAGCTGGGGTAACCACCGATTTCTTTACAACCTTGTGTTGAGATCTTCTGCGCTGATACCCCAGGGGACATTATTTCGCTAAGTGGCCATACTTATGGTATCTATGGTAGCGGAACGATAAGTTTTCATAGTACAAAGTTTGGAGGAATTCCATATCCCTGTATTTGAGGGTCATTGCGTCTGCCAACCCTTCACCGAGATTTAGACTGACAAGTATCCTCGCCACGCTAAGATCATCTATTTGAAGGAAAGACTTATCAGCTTCCAGAAATTTCCTGAGGGTATTCCTGATTGAGATGAAGACAGAGTCTGTCCAGAACTGCGTTGGGAGCCCTGGAAGTTTAGCCCAGACTGGGGATTCCACCATCTTCTCAGTTTGGGCATCAAAAAGAGGGGTCCATCTACGGAAGAGGATAGGACGCTTACCGAAACACCAATTTCTTTGCATGACCTAGTCTGCATGATCCTTCTGCTCGAACCTCACACTGAACCAACCTCTGTCGAGGATTTTGATCTTTACAGGCTTCCCAGGAGAGGTTCCCCATTCCGAATGAACCCATTCCCCAATATAGGTAGCTGAGTACTTCCTGCCATGGAATTTTCCGACCAGAATAGTCTCGGAGGCTTCCATTACTTCGTCGACTCCTATATCCACACCGAGAACACAGTTAGGGCGAACCTCTTTCTTCTTAATAGGATTCTTCTTCTTTCGTTTTTCTCCCACCGCCCCCTTCTGGCCTTCTCCCCCTTCCAATTCTTCTGCTGGTAGGGAATCTGCTTCTTTTACCTCAGGCGACTCCCCCTGTGTTGCAAGTCCCTTCTCGATTATTCTCTAGCAATGGGTTCAGGGCCCGGGTTCGCCCCACGATCTAAGTCAGTCCCCTCCTGCTGACCCTTGCCTTCAAACGACTGCACAGATCTCCGTGGAATCTTTAACCCAATTTCAGACGAGACACCCTTTTACGTCACAAATAGACCCGATGCTGAACGAAGATGTACGAGAGGGTTAGGGCTTTGAGACAAGCCCTGATTATTAGCAGAAAGACCCCTTTCTGAGCCCCCACTCCTAACCAAAACCCTACCAACATCTTGTCTACCGATACTAGCTAACCCTGCACCTTTGAACCCTTTCTGGCTGAAAAAACCAGCGCTTGCGACTACATCTTCCAAACCACCAGTAAGAGTAGGAAAAAAAGAAATACCTTGACTGGAAGAGCTTTCTCTAGGGACATGGCACTGAGCACCCCCACCTTAACCACCACTAGAAAGACTTCCGTAGCTCATTCCTGCATTGCGAGCCCCATTTTCAGCCCAAACCTGCTGATCCAGACACAACTCTTCGCACTGAGACCTCCTGTTAGAAGAAAGCCCTACGCCATCTCCCAGTCTGGCTAGGGAAACTTTCTTGGCCGGTTCCAAAAAGAAACGGTTAAGATTCTGAGAGGAGACTTCTTGCCCCCAAACCGCGAGCAGGTCTTCCGGTTCTGGATCTAGGTCCACGTAATCCTTCTCGACCCCCATAGCTGTGATTTTAAGGAAACCCTAAAAATCAGACATCAACAACTAAGGAACCGCCACAGAAGAGAAAGGCTCCAACTCCGTTGGAAGGGAGTAGCAGACAGTAAAACCCTAACATTCTCCTTTCACCAGGTAAAAACCCAAACAACCTTACGGCCCCGTAACAGTTTCCCTGTGTCCCACGCCTAGCTAGACAAGTCTTGGCAGAGATCTGACGCTGGCAGAATGCTTGTCACATCAGGTGGCCATGCGGCCGAAATGGCCTGAGGCCTGGCTCATCTGCAGACCCTCCTCATGCCATTGAATTCCCATATATATTTAGACTTACATAAATAAGAGTATATTATTCATTCTGTTCATCTTCTACCCTTGGTCCCAGGAAAATGGTAGGATGGTCTTCTTGCAGATTTAGGATGTCTGAAGGTCAGGGCTGAGTGTTTAACATCTTGAAAATTTTACTTCTGTATTCAGTGACCTTGATGATTTATCCAAAGGGATCTCGAATTTTGATTTTGGAGATCTCATTCTCTAAATTGAAAGTAGATAAGGCTTTTTCAATTTCTTTGGCATGAGGTGGTGGCGGTGCATATTTCTTTGGTTCAGCTGGTTTAGGTGCATATTTCTTTGCCTGAGCTTTTTTTGTTGTAATGGGAACATTCCTATTCCTCAAATTGTATTGTTTCTGCATTTCAAAGATATCATGCTAATAACCCTTTAAGTAACCAGATTGTCCCTCACTTCCTCCCATATCATGACTAGACTCATCATGTTCCTCTTTAGTTAGAAACATCCCATACACATCTTCATCTAAGCAATGAATAATATCCTCTTGGAATTCAGGTTGTGTTTCCTCTTCATCTAGTAAATTATTTTGAAAAGGAGGTCCTAGTTGTGTGTTAGTTTGTTTTCCATTTTTTCTTTGTCTTTGTTGAATTTGAGGCCTCCTTAATTGGGGATTTATCATATGTGTCTCTTGTTGTGTAGGATGCAAATGAGTGGCTCCAAGAACAATTTTGTCCATAATTTTCTCCATGGTATTCATCATGCAATCAAAATTTTCATTTGAGGATGAAGATGGCTTCTCCTCTTCTTTTAATTTTGTTTTACCCATCTTAGACCTCTTGGTTGTAGCCATGTTCACCTCAACTTTCATTGCATCATTATGCATGCCAGCCAAACTAGAAGACTCTCTTTCCCTTAACAAGATGGAAAGCTCATAATCAAAAGCTTCAACATAGTGTAACTGAGTGGCTCCTGGGGGAGGTTTAATATGAGCAGGTATGGAGTTGTAGACCTTGTTAAATGTCTTAGAAAAATCTTGGAAATATTCATCTAAGGCTCTTTTCAAATTGTTATACTCAGTTAGAGCTTGAATAGGGTTCACCTTACTCCCCCACTTTGTAAAAAAACTATCTTCCAACTGGTCCCAATTTTGTAAAATAGTTGGAGCTAAAGCCTTAAACCATTTTCTTACCTCACCAGTGAAAATTGAGCAAACAAAATCATTTTTACATCCTGATGATACACCTCCTCTCAGTCAATGAATTCATTAAATTGGTCAACATGTTATTCAGCTAATATTTATTCTCCACTCCCAGAGGTTTTAAACCTAGTAGAGTATCCATCTAGGAGGTCATGAAGGACAATTGGAAGGAAAAGTGGAGCATATATTGTAGGTCCAGTAGGAGGAGGAAATCCAGCCATGATGACAGGGACTGTGGTTCTTGGAAAAGTAGTGGATGGGATTAAATTCTAACTTTGGGAAAGAACAGTGAATGAAGGTGAAGTATTGGGAAATGTTGTAAAAGGTATTTTGAGTCTAGTTACAAAGGAACTCCATTAAGGTAAGGGTATACCAGTCTTTCTCTTCAACAAAAAATCAAAAGGATCTAACTCTTTTAATCTTTCAAAAGACTCTTTCTCCAACAACAACTCTGATGTGACAGTATTCCAAAATTCTTCTTTTGATACTAAGGAATATGTGTCAATACCTAGTCTTTGTAGGTCTAGTATTATATCAAGCGGTTCATTTTTAGTCTTAGAACTAAATAAAACTTCTTCAATTTTATCATCAAATTGTTTATCTTCATGACTTAAAATAATATCAGAGGAAAAAACCCTTGAATGTGATGGAATACCTAATTTTGAAGAGCTACCTCCAATGCCTCTGAGAATCCTTTCTGGATTATCCACAATTGTTGATGAGTTAGGATCTGGATTTCTCCTTGTGTTTATATTTCTCGAAGACACCTTTAAACATGAATATTTTTAGTGGAGTCACCAAGGTAGTATGCAACCTCGAAATCTTCTGAGCTCCTGCTACCTCCAAGAGTTCAAAATTTCTGTTTGAGCACAAACTTCAGGAAATATGTCTTCATACTCCCGACAAATGCACCAAAATGGTATCACTAAGTTGGTACATATGGGCTACTCCACCATACAACCTAGAGTAACTCTTTCAAACCTACTTCTAGCTGAAAATTAGCCTTTTCAACCCGAGAGGGCTCTTTCAAAGATGAAAATTATTTTATTCAAATGAAGTTCAACATATGGCTAACTCTAAAATAGTGTTTTAAGTGTGTTTGTATCCAAGTGAAATATGTGTAGAAATCACTACCATTGGGCATATGGAGTCAATGTTAAGAAACTCAATGACATAGGAACTCTTCTTATGGAAGTTGAGTCATATATATGAATTGATGAAAAGACAACATAGATATATAAACAACAGTCTAATGCTTGAAGGAAGTTAGAGCATGATATACATGAATTATAAATAATCAAACATCAGAGTACTGAAGATAAAATAGCAGGATACATAAGACAAATGCTCATGAAAACATTGATGAATCTCAGGTGGAGAAAGAGCCAATAGCCACATTATATTACTGATAAAGAGTTTTTACAATAGTAGTTTTGTAGTCAACATCATTCAACCCCCTATTCTTCGATAATCTGTCTATTAATAGGCTTAGGAATCTTTACATTGGATCTACCAATAAGGCTATACCATCGAGTCTCTTTGATGACACCTAATCTACCCATATGAAAATTATATAGATATAAAGCTGAAAGCTACTAATTTTAAGACTTAGACTCCTAATAGGACTCTATAACCTATTTATTATGTTATCTCCCAAAAATTTTTCAAAACATCATTGTGTTAATTTTTTTTTTTTTGTCATGGTTCAAAATTAGGTTTAGAAGTCAATTTAGGATTTGATCAAGGGTAGGTTAGATTTTCATAACTTCAAAGCCCATCCTTAAGTTCAAAAAAAGTATTTTTAAGGTCCATTCATTGTCAAGTATCCATTATTTCCATTTATGGGTCATTTCCTAAAGTTTCATGTCAAAACTATGCAATTAGCCAAGAAACCTCATTTTCGTAGTGCCACTAGTTCAAAAAAGTTGATTTGCACTACAAAAGTGCTAATAGTTTTGTAGCACAAACAAGGAAAAATACATTGCCAGTGCTACAAAAGCACGGTTTCTAAACTGTCTTTTCATTTGAGCTGAAATATGTCAGAATCCATTGGGAAATGGTAAGTTAGTGGTATGATGAGTCAGTTAATGATGAGATTCAATGTACTTACTCACGTTGCAGTCATCATGGTCATGATAGGGTATGAATGAGGCATCATTAATAATTTATGAGCTGACATTTTAAATTCAAAATATTTCATAATTGGTCATTCTCATTTCCATTACCTCCATTCGAGTGTCTAAGCTCTGAAGTGTCAAGCCAAACCTGTGGCTATTCCATACAAAGGTTTTCCACATCTTAATCAAGCGAGGCTGATTCAATTTATCAAGCGAGGCTTACAGGTTTTCTGTGAAGCATGGAAGAGGAAAAGAAAGTCCACAGAGGGGGACACTACTTGAGACATGAGCCTGAAGATATGAAGGCCATAATTGAAGACCCAATAGTGATGGAGGCATTCAGAAGAGTAGGTTGTCTTCAGTTTTTTGAAAATTTGCAGGGTTTCCACACACAGGTTTCCAAAGAATTTTCCTTGAACTTCAATGGAACAACTACCAAGGTTGGGATGCTAAGTGTGTCAATTTCACCAGAGATTATTGTTGCTGTTACAGAGATACCAAGAGGTCAAGAAACTTGGTTCAAAAATTTCAAATTTGATATGGAGCCATGCAAAGAGTTCATGAAACCTGAGTATGCAGATATGGACCTGAATAATTTTATCCCTAGAAGCTGCATCAAAGACACTTATGAAAAGCTGTTGCTCAACATTCAAAGATATTTTACATGTGAAGGCATATATCATAAGGTTTACACATATCATTTCAAGCTACTTCTACATTTCACTGGTAATATTTCACTCGATTTGCCTTTTTATCTGCATAGGAGTCCTGCAAAAATGGCTGATAAAGTACAAGCCAAATTTGAAGGTTGTGAAACATATTTGTTTCATCATGGTTTGATGAAGTTATTGAATTTGAATGAGCTGCATAAGATAGGCAGGGATTGGTCATCTTTTTTGTTTATAAATGGTTTTGAGTTGGAAACCTTAACTCCTGCTAGAAACCCTAAAACTAAAGGAACTCCATCACCACCAGTAGTAGAGTCTAATAAACTTGTGGTTGCAAAACCAAAGAAATTTGAAAAACTAAAGCTAAGGAAACAAGTTGAGAAAAGGACAAATAAGACACAAGTGCTTGATACACCAACTCCATCACCTGCAAAACAGAGGTCAAATATTGTCAAAGAGGCAAAATAGAAAGAAGATGTTAGCAAGCAGTAAATCAAAAGAGTAACAAGAAGCCAAGCAATGGCATTAAAAGGAAAGACAGTTGCTACAGCTACAAAGGAAAACCCAGTAATGAAGGGAAATTTAGATGACATCCTTCATGCAATTGACATAGAGGAGACATTCATTGTTCAAGCTAAGTTCATTGGAGAAGATGAGCATAAACATAAAAAGGCTAAGTCTGCAAAAAAGCTTGATTTTGAAGGGGAGGATGCAGCCTTCATCTTTCAAGCAAGAAAACCTATAAATAGGCATGCTAAGAAATTCAAGGAAGGCAACAAGGAAGTTCAAGAACCTATTGAGATAGCTAAAGCCCATGAATAAGTGGTTGATCTCTCATCACCTACAGTAAAGCATGCAGCCAATAGAACAAAGAAGGGGAAAGAAGAAATGACAGAGTTTCAACTTCTTGAGGAGAAACTGCGGTTGTCAAACCAAGAAATTGTTGTGATGAGAAATAGGGATAGAAAGCACAATATTGAGAAAGCAGAGTTTAAAATAATGAAGGCACTTGGGGAAGGACAAACTGGTTCTATTTCTAAAATTCCAAGTAGTGCAGAACAATTTTTCAAATGGACAGTTCCAGCCATCAAGGAAGCCAAATTTGTTAGAGTAATAAATACTCACTTGAGAGCTAATAACATAAGAATTAAAGATCAAGTGGAGGACTTGGAGCAGCAACTGAAATTGATTCAGGATGAGTTAAAGAACAAAGGTGTTAAAATGACAATCATTGAAGAGTCAAAAGCTAAATAGAGTGAAAATGAAGAAGAGACCTCATGAAGGCTGAAATGACTATGTTTTCAGTTCATATGGATTTTAGATATGATGGAATCATTTTTATTTTTAGTTTTGGTACATTTGCAATTTCCATTTTGGAAATTTTTGGACAAAACTACCCACTCAGCAATTTCGTAGCGTAGACAGTGTAAAAAGGGAGAAAAGCACTACGAAATTGTTGTAGTATATTTTCTTGCCCTTTTTCATCAAATTTTGAGGGGTAAAAACATTAATCAAGAACTGAAAATGATGAGGAGGATGTATTTAAAGATACTTAAGTTAGTTTTGGAGGAAAGAGGCCAACGTTTTGAAGAAAAAAGGCTAAAAGAGTAGCGCTACGAAAGGCGCTATGAAACTGTGTTGTTTTCATAGCACGGTCTATTACAGCTTATTTGAATAGTTTGAAGATGGTTTTGGATAGATGGAGCTTAGGGAGGATTTTTGGCAAGTGTTAATTCAATTTATAACAGCAAAGGACGTCGAAATAATGAGTTCATGATGGTAAAAATGTTTCAAGAGTGTAAAGGACCCTATGCCTAGAAAACATGGGACTGTTTGCTACTTTGATGGAGGTCAACATTATGGTCATAAAGATTTGAAGCCTATCATCCAAATTCGACCATGTGTAAATACGCTTGGCAATTGATGTAATTTAGTTTAGATAATTTTGTTATTGATAGAGATAAGGACTTTGAATCCTATTTGTAATAGGATTGTTTAGTAGATTAGTTGTCTTTTTGTAATAAATACCATGTCATATGGTTATGCAAGGTGTCAAGAGTCAGGAATTTGATGTATCTAGCACAAGATAATATTATATCATGTTGTAAATGGTCTATAAAGGACCAAGAAGTCGAAGGTACTAGGGTTGGACATCTTTTGGCAAAAGACTGCGTTTATTGTATTTGACTAGTTTTCAGCTAATACAGGAGATTTATACCCACCTTCATTATGATAATACTTGCTATTTATATCAAAAAATATTCTACAACGAGTTCATAACGATTTTTGGGCTTCAAGCCTGAGATACACTACGAACTTGCCTAATTGGCAGGAAAATTAAAAATTGTTCTTTCCTTCTTCAAAATGCACCTGTGTCTCTACAAGGGATGATTCAAAATAATACAAAAAATATCAAAAAGCTAATTTTTCCACTTTTCAAGCTTTAGAAGCTTCACCTTTGGCAGTGGAGTCTTCAGTCTCTTCAGGTTCATCTATGACTGTTATTTTTAAACCTTTCTTCTTGAGCTCTAACTATATCATCTCCATATGATCTTGTAGCTCTTTGACATGGATTTTAAGTTTCTTTCTCTCTTCTTTCAACCAAATATTCCTCTTTCTTGTATGTGGCATTACCCTGCATAGAGGAAGTGTCCCTGTCAACAAGTTCTTGGCATTGGTTAAAGACTCGTCTTAGTGATTTATTTGCTCAATTACCTTCTCTTTGAATTCTTCCATCATTTTCTGGTCTATCTTGGCTTTCTATAATTCCAATTTGGTTTCAATAAACTCCTCTCTGGCTTCTCTTAATTTTTCTTTTAACAACTGCAGTTCAGTTTTCTCAACAACTTTCTCTTTACCTTTCCTCTGCACAATGATCTCTTCTTTTTCTAGAGACAAATAAATGATATCCTCTACCATAGGTTGCTTTCCTTTGTCTGTAACTTCTGTCTTCTTACTAGCCATGATACCTTTTGCAAGCTGTAAGCTAGTGAGTGGTTTTCTTGGCTGAAACATAAACCCTGCATCTTCTCCTGAGAAATCAGGTTTTTTAGCAGTTATACCCTTATTTTTATTCTTGCTTCCTTTAATATCTATAATTTTGACCACTGGAGTCTCCTTTATGTCTATGGATTGAATAATATCCTCAAGGTTGCATTTCCCAAGTGTTTGGATTCTTGTTATCCTTCGATGACTCTTCTTGTTGATATTTGGCTTGCTACTTGCAGGTGTAGGCCATGGAACTTCTATTTCTTGTGCATGCTCTACTTCAACATCCATGGGCTCTATAATTGGCTCCATTTATTCCTCATTCACACCCTTTGTTTCAGCTATAGGTTTTTCACTCTTGCTTGAAGGAGTGCATTTTGATTTAGGTGTCTTCTTGGGTGTTAAAGTATCTACCTCATAACCACTAAGAAAAAGGATATTTTTCCAGTCTTTGTTCAACTTTTTAAACTCCTCTAACACCAGTAGCTTAATCAACCCATGATGGAAAATTGAAGTCTCACTAACTTTTGGCCTAGCTTGAACTTTGTCTGACATCTTGCCTAGGCTCCTAAACAAGAAAAATGGAAGGTCTAGGGATTTTTTACCAGTGAAATGCAGCAAGAGCCTAAAATGGTACTGATAGACCATATGGAATATTCCTTCACATGTGAAGTATTTTTGAATTACAAGCAGTAGTTTTCTTTAAGACAACTCCTTGGGATTCCAGGTGTCATATCTACTCCAATATGTTCAGGTTTCATAAACTCATCACAGTTCTGTAATTTAAACTTAGTGGATTTGAACCACTCTTATCCCATCCTCGGTATCTATGTGGCTTGGGAAATTTTTTTAGGTGCGACCACAAAACTCAGCACGCCCGCCTTTGATGCAGTACCTATGAAATTCAACACAAAATATTTTGAAGCCTGGGTATGAAAACCTTGTAATTTCTGACAGAATCTCTTTCATCCAACACTATTGAAGGCTTCTGAAAATCTAGGGTCCTAATTGAGTAACTTTAGATCCATAGGCTCATATTTTACACATGAGCCCCCTTTATTAGTCTTCTTCTTCATGGCCATATCCCTTTATATTGCGCAGGCCTCTTGATGTCGTGACACCTGGAAAGAAAGGAATTACACAACAAGCAACTTGCAATGAAGCTAGACTTCTCAAGGATAACAACAACAACTATACATAGAGGTCGAAAGAATGATGAAAAATGACAGATTTGAAGGTGAATTTAAAAGGTGAAATTCAAATATGGGAGATATAATGACAAATGAGAGAGGTTAAGTGAAATGATGAGTAACCACTTATGATTATGCATGTTGCATGACTCCTATAATTGATCACTTGACCTTGTATTGACCTTTAACCTAAAATGACTCGACACCTCACCATTTAATTAATCGGTGCAGAAAAACATGATTTTGTAGTGGTTTTTGTTATAATTCTGGCAGATTCGCTATGGACTGGTCAAGTGAGTCCATAGAAAAAACAATTTTTTTTCAGTTATATTCGCTGTAGACTAAGGAAAAAATAGACAGGTGGCCACAACCAAGTTTTAAACCAATGCATGGAGACCTTTGGTAGATTTTGATAGATTTGACCATGATGACATGACAATTATGACTCTCTAAACTTAGGATAATGATGCATTCATAAAATTTCATCAATTTTATGAAATAATTTGACAAGACAAATGAAACCTATGCCAAATGACTGTACTAATCAAAATTTTATTTTATTTGTGATAACAGATATTATCCACATCAATGCTTGAAATAGCCTCAAATTAGCCATGAGTGGCGAGCGAGGGGGTGAATGTGTGGCACTATTAAAGTTACAACATGTTTAAATTCCTTCTAAATTGTGAGGTTGTTCTCCAATAGGGTTGAAGCATCATCAAAAGGAAGCATGCCACATTTTTGTGGGGGAGTGATTAAAGTTGTAACACAATTCAAGTGATTTAAAATTATAATTTAAATGACATCATTATATGTTTATGTCAGGTTGTTAGAGAGGTTATTTATAGAATATACATTCAATGTACTTGGACATCATATTTTTAGGGCCTGAACTCTATCATGTATTTGTACTAGGAACACTTCATGCAAATGAAAGGGGGCCTTTTTGTTTAACCACATATGCACAAGAGAATTAGATGTTGCCCTTAAGAATCCCTTTGGTGCGTTCAAAGTGAGTTTACATTTGTGTCGAGTTGAAACTAATAATAATGATATTCCTCTTATTAATAACATCCGCTAGATTTTCCATATACATGAGATAGAATTAAAGGATCACCTCATGTGTAGATGCCCCCATTTATTATGAGATTCAAGGAATGTTTTATTGTCTTTATCAACACTTGGATGGGTCATTATCTACATTATTTAAATAAATGTCTAGAAATTTTTATGAGGGAGGTCCTTGGATTTATATCTTTATATAAGCCCTTATGTGGCCTTCCCCTTTAGAAATCTTCCAAGGGGGTCACCTCCTTCCATGTTGCCTTGCCTACTCAGGGCCAAATTGAAAAACCAAGATTCAGACTTCTTTAACTACCAAATTAGTGAGGCATCATACCTCTTATTGACCTCGACCTCAATGAGACACCCTTCTTTAGAGATACTTTGAGTATTTCCCACCATAGGTCACAATTTTAATGTCATTGGATATGTTACCCCATTTTCTATATGGGCTTTTAGAAGACATTTTAAAATTTTGATTGTCATGTAAACCGCTATGATTCTTGTTAAATTGATCATTTTCCATCTAAGTTATACTTATCTATATTTAATTTATAGATGTATCATTAGTAAATTATGACACCTTTCCTTAGCCATCTAAGACACTATGTGTAGGAAGAGGTTCCTTTAGCTACCAAATTTAGTTGGATATGTATGATCGATGTATATATGATATTATGTCCAATATGTAATATTTTTATTGTGTTCACTTAAACACCCTATTTTAACTTTTCATGCTTTGGCTATAAGTTTTAATCTGAATTATTCCATGGTGTTTCTTAATTTTTCTTAGAGAAGTGTGTCATCTTGATGGTTTTGGTATATTCTTGGTGATTGAGTAGTTGCTATACATTGATCTTATTGTACCCCTTATTTCCTTTAGTCAAAAATTTTAGTTAATCCAGGTACATGTAAAACACCATTGAAGTCAAAGATATCACCTAATCCCATTTGGAGTGAGATAGTTCCCATTCTTTTCGTTGCATATTTGAAATCACCATCAAACATACACTTGTATTCTTACCTCATACTCTTGAAATTTTCCAAAGGCCTTCTTGTCAGAGGGCATATGTTTGGATGCTCCACTATCCATATACCATATGAAACCATACACTGTGTTGGATGAAAGATATGAGACCATGGAGAAGTATGTCACAAGCTTGGATGAAAGCTCATCCACTCTAACAAGTGATTTTACACTCCTTTCAAGATATTTCTGTTGTTATTTCTTTCCCTTCCCCTTCTTCTCAGGACACTAAGAAGCATAGTTTTCAAACACTTGACACATGAAATACTTGATATGGCCCAATAATTTCTTACCATTGATTAGAGGAACTTGAATTCTCTTTATCTCCTATCAACCTATACTAGGTCCCCCACTTTTTCTAGCATTCAATATATTTATAGTGAGGGTTATAATTTTTCTCTTTTGTCTCTATACCTGCAATTGGCTCTAGTTTGTCTCTTCTTGGATAAAATCATCCCATAACTTCTCAAGAGTCAAAGGTGGAAATATTTTTTGGGCATCAACACCTTAGACAAAAGGTTTCCAAGAAGATGAAAAACCATTAAAGGCTATGTGTACTGAATATTCATGCTTTGAGCTCTTTTCCAGTTGTTGCACATTGATCATGGAGTTTGTTAATTTTTATCAAAGAAGTGTTTGCGATATCTATTTTTTTCATTTTTGTGGCTCTAAGCTTGTTCCTTAGAAGAATATTTCAATTGATGTTCTGACCTTGAAATATATTGAATATAGAATCAAACATCTCCTTACTGATGGTGTTACTGATGATGTGGGGGATCCTTAATGGAGTGAGGGATAATAACATGGTTTTTTTTGGCTACATTCCTTTTATTTTTTTTCCAATTTTATAGATTGGTATGTTGTTCAAATTTGGTCTTTACAAAATTCCAGAGGTCATTATCCTCTAAAAACATCTATATTTTCACTTTCATGGTATGAAGTTAGAGGTACCTTATAATTTGTCTTTGTATATGAGATTGAATGTAGTCAAAATATTACTCTTGGATTACACTGTTAGAAAAAATAGATCAAATACCTAAATAAAAACTATCATAGGTCCATAGTACTTTTCTCAAGCATGAATCCTGGGCATCCCACTCTTGAAACCTTCTGACAACTTTCTATCCCAAGTAGAAGTCCTACTGTCGAAACAAGGGTTATTGGAAGGTTTCAACAAACATGCTCTGATGTCATGTCAAAAATTAAAAATTGGTAGGAAAATTATATTTTCTTAAAATCCAAAACTATTCCTCGGAGTAGGCACAGGGGCGTTACAATGTTCGAAAGACACTGGCTTGTATATCCTCCAAAAAATACCAATTGACACTTAAAAATTATGGAAAATACATTTTATTTAACCCTCACACAGTGGGAGACAGGTTGTTCATCAGGGCATACTTCCTTTATATCTGTATGACTCAAATAACTAGGACAAAATGGAAAAGTAGGATTGGTTTTGGACACCTTCTAGTTTACTTTTATAGTGAGCCCATCTAGCATCAATCTTATGCAGGTGATTCATCATCCATCTTGCTGAATTTTAATTGCAAATCGAAAATTACTTCCATTGTTGTACTAGTAATGCTGAAACTAATCTTTAGGTTGTGAACAAGCTGCTTGATAGAGTGTTGCAGAGAATTTACAAACTCTTATATTCCTTGCAAGGTTGTTCCCCTAAACATTGATTAAGAGAGGTAGAATGCACTGACATAAAAAATGTTGTTGGCTAAGATTCCAGTAAATAAAAAATGGTTCAGCTATTTGATTGCACCACCCTTAACAAGGACCATATAATCCGAGTGTCATTTAGTTGAGTGAACACACTCCTCCATGAAGGGTTGATAAAAAATGATAACTTCCAATTCCAACAACAAACTGGGATGGGGCCTTGTCAGGAGCAGATCTACCTAGACCTCCAATACTACTAGGAACACAGGCTAGACACTTAGTGTGAGAGCCCAGATGTGCATAAAATGAAGGATGAATTTATTTATAATTTATAGATCCAGTTAAAAATGTTCAAAAGGAGGGTGTTTTGCATACAAAATTCATATTCATGTGATCGAGGGAGAAAAAAGAAACACTATATAAATTGATGAGAATCCCAACTATCTCCAAATAGGCTTGTAGCCAAAATTAAATTCGTGAGATCATCATTCACCCAAGAAGCACAATACAACATATTGTGAATTGAGAGGGAGAGAATAGGGACATATAGGTGACACTAAGGAACATTGAAACTAAAATGAGTGTCTTTGTTCCTCTTTTCAAAATTGGAATTGAATAAAGCCACAACTATTTCCAACTTAAATATCAAATGACTTAAAAACATAAAGAACTAGAGCAGAGGTATAGGGACAGAACAAAGGATTGTGGAGGTTGTGTTGACCTTGGTCCCATCACCTCCATAGTCCCACAATCATGATAAGAGAAACCTCATCACCTAGGCTTGCAAGAAACCAAGCCAGATTGAATCAAATCAGTCATGTCAAGTGTATCAAATTGAAGCACTTGTAGAGGATAATCTGCTTGAATATCAAACCAAGTGGAATGACTTGGATCTCGAACTTCCTCAAATGAAAAATTATTTCCATCCTCCAAACAATACAATTCATCGTCAACATGCCTTAATATCCTTTTTAGCAACTTTTATTTTCCAACTCTCCAGCAATCCTCAATGTTCAAGTCATTTCCTTGGGCTCGGATTATTGAGCCCCTTGCATACCGTTACAAACATAGGGAAGTGATTAGGTAACTAGGGTTAATCTTAGAACCCCATCCACTTTAAGGTTTCATTTTTCTATATGGCCCCATCATTTACGAGGAGTTCCACCTTGTTGTTGTTCCTATGGACATGGATATGTTATTTAGAGTGAACACTTCCTAGCATATGATAGATCCTTTTTACAATATCTTGGAGTTTGATGTCAGAATGATTAGAGTAATTGGTGAGGTGGCACAAAAGAATGGTTAGGTCACCAATGATAATGAGATCTTGAATGTTTCTCTTTGTCGCTGGAGAGACACCTTGCAGAAGCACGTAGGCTTCTACTTGGTTGTTTATGGGAATTCCTAGACCTCATGACTTGGTAAGCAGATTCTACACTTAGAAATTTAACCTAAAATTTAGATAACTAAAACTAAAAAACATCAATCAAAATAAAAACAATAGAGTATGTTAACCTACAGGAACATGTTGTTGATAATATGGAAAACAAACACAGTTCCAACTGCACATGTAAAAAACTAAAAGGGAACATGTTTCCATGTTTTTCCTCATACAAATCTTTAATGTAATTACACACATTATGGCTTATTGAGTTTAAATATTCACTGAAAATGTCATCTTCATTTAATATTTTTTTTATTCTAATTTTTTTCTTATGTTTGACATTGTGTGTAAGTACTTTGTATTGCTATTACCAACATTGACCCAAGTTATCCTTGCTTTCATTCTCTAGAAAATTTCTTCTTCGTTATTTTTTTGAATCATTTTTCTTGATACCTTTTCTTCCTTATCTTTTGAATATTTTTTCTTGATACCTATTCTTCCTTTGCAAGGTTTTTTATGAGGTCAAGCTTCACAATTTCCTGCTTTAAGTGTTTAAGTCCTTTTTAAAATTTCCTTTGATGATAAAGCAACCTAGGAGGGGACCCAGGGTTTAAAATTTCCTTTGATGATCTAAGCTACCTAGTCAAATGGTGAAAGAACAATCAGAAAGCAATAAATAAGGGTTAGGAACCTACTCTACATATTTTGAGGTTTCATTTTTCTTGGAAAGAAAACCAAAGAAAAAATTCTCTCCAAATAGTTGAAACAAATTAAACAAGAAAACATGCACATCTAATTATAACTCAAATGAAATTGCAGGGTTATTTGATTTGTGTGTGCTCGCTTAAGAAGGTTACATTCTTATCCAACTCATTTGAGGTAGAGATGTTGGATGCTTGAATATGAATTAGGTATTGCACCAAACATTTCAATTGAACAAATCAATGCAACAAAGGAAGATCTAAGCCAAATGGAGAGGAAAAACTCAATTATCATAACCTCCAAAAAATTAGAGGTTTGATAGAGATAATATATCCAAGTAATCCCATGTGCATGGAAGGTGGAAGGAAGATAGATAGTAATTTATAGAGTTTTTATGTATGAGAGGATCTGATTAGAGACCCTTAACAATGAGGAATTTTCCCGACATAAATAGATATGGGAATGCTTGAGGGGCATAATTGACTGTTGCATGGGAACTATTCCAGAAAATTTATTCTAATTATTTTAGGCAAACATATTTTTTTCAAAAATCCCTCTTTTGTAATAGGAATGAAAAAACCTATAGAATTAGATTAGGAAAGGTAGGTTTAAAATAAGCTGTAGTTTACAACTCATGTTGAAACCGCTCAAGTCAGGAGGCAATATGATCAAGTGAGTGCATAAAAGAGCAGGCCCGAATGGATCAAAGATGTTTAAAGACCCAAGTGAGGTTCCTCAACTAACCTGTTCCCAACTAGCGCATGAGAGGCATCCAAATTATAAAGGGAGGGACCCAAATGTATTGGCCAAGAAATCTACCATAGCCAAACATGTGACTAAATTACGTCAAAAACTAGTAAAAATGTTTTTGAGCTTCTAAGGCAGTATGACATGTGTTCTTATTTCAAACTTCAAATATTAATGTATATTATTTTCTTTATTAAGTAACCAAGCTTAGTTGTGTGTTCTAGTGAGCCCTTATTCTTTGACCATTTGATTGAAACCTTTTGATTTGGTAGATTAATGGCACTGTGTTTTAGAAAGTTAACATAATGAGTCAATTCCTTTTCTTTCTCACCTTGAAGATTGAAGGCATATGTTGTTTTTCTTTCTTGATCCCAACCATTTTTTCCATTTGGATTTGCTACCTCCAAAGAGAAAAGCACCATTGAATGCAATTCACTTATCAAGGCCCTTGACAACCTATAATCGGCCCAAAGACCAATTGAAGGGTCTTCCCTTATCCCTATATTATTTATTCTAACTCCTTTCCAAGTTTCCCAATTACTAGTTAAAGTGAATGCCCTTACCAAGTTTTTTCATACAATATAAGTTCCCCATGATTATTTTTTCTTTCACTTTTGAACCATTCTTCCATGGAATCACCTTTCAAATAATTTTATCTTCATAACTTTTCATCAGAGACCTTCATTATAGATTCTAACCTCCATAACCTTTTTACATCCAGGGCTACATTGAAAGTATTAATATTATTTAAACACCAACCTCCATCTTCATTTAAATTTGCTACTCTTTTCCATTTGACCAAAGGAATCCCTTGTTTTTTATTTTTCCTTTTTACTTTTACATAAGAAGCTTAAACATTTTTTTTCCTGATTTTGTCTAAAATTCCTTTCAGAATATGTGCTATTGTCATCCATTATACAAGAATACTCTCTAAAAGAGCCTTTACCGGAATTAATATTCCATCTTGAGGCAACTGTATATTAAACCAGACCAAATTTATAGCTTCTATTTTGTTATACAACTACTCTCAATTAGCATACTTAGAAATATGTAGGGCCTTACCAAATATTTCTCAGGCCCAAATATTTCACACTTTTATGTTCAGAATAATTTTTAGGAAACAAATTCATAGCCTTCATATCTTACCTTTTCCTCTATCTCATTGAAAAGCATTATTGGCATCCGTCCTATAGCTTTACAATGTATGTCCATAACCATGCCCAAATATTCTGATATCATCTACGAAGAACAAGTGGGATATAACCACAAATTCTAAGATATTTTCCCCTTCATTTCATTTTCTTCTCTTGCATATTTTATTAACATATGTAAATCCTTCTGCTAATAATATAAATATTTAGGGAGAAAAATGACACCATTTACTAAGGCCTCCTGATCCATCAGAAAAACCTGAAAGGAGAACTGTCTATGAGCAGAACAAAAGATGTTGATTTCAAACATTCCATGATCCACTTAACAATTTTAAAATTCAAACTTATTTTTAGAAGCAACAAATTTAGATATATCCAAGTCACTTTATCATAAGCTTTAGCCAGATCATTTTTATCAAAACTGTCGGAATTTTTTGAACCCTAATTATATGAAATCCTTCCTATGCTATTCCAATGGCATAATGAATTTTTGTCCTATAAAGATTCAAGAAGGAAATTTTTTTAATATGAAATAACACTAGACAAATACCCTTAAAACCTATTAGCAATGATTTTCAAAATGAGTCTATAAACAAGGTGTTGAACCCTTAGTTAAACTGAGAGGGAGGGGGGGGGGTGAATCAGTTTAACACATACATGGAATTTTAAAATTTTTCCCTTAAATCTTATTTACACCTTCATTTCATGGTCAACTTAATATGTGAGCAATCTTAATTTGTGAGAAGCAAGTATCAAGCATATTTGTTAATGTAACAGCAGTCTTAATATGCAAGCAACATGTATTAAGCATATTAGATAAACCACATCAACACATATACATTATACACAGAGACACCAGATATAAGTGGAAAACCATAAAGGGAGAAAACCACATCTTATTATTGTTGTGATGCAAAGGCAAGCTCCAAATCCCTCTCACCACTGATTTTCTGTAGGCACCAACCTACAGGAGGCTCCTACCTCAATTCTGCAAGCTACAACTTGCAAGGAAGCTCCAACTCCCACCAATTTTCTGCAGGCACCAACCTACAGGAGGCTCCAACCTCAGTCAGCTACAACTGACATTTTATCAAGCTACAACTTGATGTGGAAGCACCAACTCCCATCTATTTTCTGCAGGCACCAAACTACAGGAGGCTCCTACCTCAGTCAGCTACAACTGACATCTATCAAGCTACAACTTGATAGGAAGCTCCAACTTCCTTACTCTTTCAAAAGAAAAACACTTGCTGATTTACCTTGGATATCAGCTCTGTTTTGTACCTTCTTCTCTGCTGTTCATCAACTCTTATATCAGACCTGCATCATCTCTGCTCAACCCCTTCTTCTTCTCTTCTTGCACTCTCCTCCTTCTTCAATGCTTTTCTCCTCAATTCTTCACACCGCATTCTATATTCGACACCTTCCATCTTCTTCTTGCACAAATTTTCTTATTTTCTTCAACCTTCAATTCTACCTGCCACCTTCTCCTTTCTCATTCTCTGCTTTCACCAACTTTCTCCCTTGGATATTGCCCGTTTGATACAAAATAGCTTTATGGTTGTTTGTATTCTAATTGGAATCAAATTGACAAAATGCATGTCTCGTCGCTTTTCATTCTCATCTTTTATCCGCTCATTCGTAAAACATCACTGTAGGGTGTTTATTTTATTATTACAAAGGATATTTGCCCTGTGAGACTTAACAATGCATCAAAACAATATAAATAAAAAAATATTTATATTCAAATTAGACACAGAACTCAACCAATTCAGCCTCTTGGCTAGTTGCGCATTTGTCTTTTCTTTGACTGTGCTTTATCTCTTTTCAGCTCTGTTTGATTTTCTGTCCTCTGTTGTGGTGTAACTGCTGCCTTTTAAATCTGCGCATATTCTAACGCCTTTCATACAATAAGTGTCTTGTTGATGTGGAAGTTCCGCAAGCAGAACATACATACATCGCAATTGTTTTATATAAAGAATCGCCCTCCACCTTGAGCCGAGGCCCGTGGGTCCACAGACCATGTGGCATATTTTAATACCATTGAAACCATCATTTTATATTTATGACAGCTCTTATATATATATATATATAATCCAACTTTCATTACACTGACTGCCTTTTAATATGTCTTTAAATCAATTTTTGGCATATATAATAAAACCTGTTTAAACATATACAAACTCCTTTCGGGCCCACCTGAATGCGATCAATCGCAATTGCAAATTTCTAATTGCGATAGTTGCTATGCAGTTTCAACCAACTGTGATATTGCGATATTGCGATGGTTGCGATATTGCGATGTTGCAATAGTTGCGATATTGCGATGGTTGCGATATTGCGATATTGCGATGTTGCGATAGTTGTGATATTGCGATGGTTGCGATATTGCGATGTTGCGATGGTTGCGATATTGCGATGGTTGCGATATTGCGATGTTGCGATAGTTACGATATATGAGGGTCTCGCCTTATGGTACTTTGATTCTTTGAATCTCGCGCTACATATGGCTATATATGCTTTAGTCCTTTGTATATAAAGTGCAATATATACTTTGCCGCTTATTTAAATTAAAACCTTAATTGAACAACACACACATATACGTGGGCCCCATATAGATTAATATGTGTGCCTTGGGACCTTTGTGCATAAGGCGTATTATATGTAATGCGCTGTATATATATAGACTTTGCTGCTTGGGTTATACGATTCCCATAATTATATATATATGTTATATGTGACGCTTGGCTGGGTAATGTTTCCCGGAATAAGGTTTGCATATATACATATATACTTGCCACTTGGGTTAAGCTATTCCCGGAATTTTCTGCTCTGCCTCTACTTGTAATAACGGCTCTGCTGCTCGACCGCTTCACTACCTCTATATTCGCTGCCTCTGTCTCCACTGCTTTGTCTTTGATATAACGTCTCTGCCTCAATATGCGTTGCCTCTGCCTCTGCCTTAGTTGTGCTTCTATCTTTGTCTCTTCCGTTTCTTCTGCTCTGCTATTTGACTGTTACATTTTGACATTCTTCTTCCTCCTGTCTCCTTTGCGCTTCTTGCTGCCTCTGTCTTTTCTGCCTCCATTTCCTTATTGCTGGTCTAGGTACTTCTCCTTTGCCACAGGGTTTATTCAACTCTGTTTATAAACTCATGCACAGTCTATTTCACATAGGAGTCATTTATACTCCCAATTACAGAGTCTCATCATACTCATGTAAAGTTGAACAATTCCTCCCATAGATACAAATGAATCCACTTGCAAACACTTCTTCTTGTCTTGGAAGAAATTCTTCTTCTCTTAACTCTGCCTCTTTTTCAAAATCCAATGGCCCTCATTTTGTCCTCACTACTCTGCACCTTGAATAGCTCTCTGCTTCTTTGCTATCCTCTGCTCCTTGACTGATGCTGCTCCTTACTTCTCTTTTTGTTGCCTCTGCTACCTCTCTGCTGCCTGTGTAACCTGGGCTGCTTCTTTTTGCTACCCTGCTTCTTTGAATGGCCCTGTCTCTTCTGCTCGGCTCTCTCTACATCTTGCTGCCTCTTTTTCTATTTCTGTTTCAGGTGTTCCTCCTTTTCCATCTCCTTTTCCATCAATGACAACATTTCCAACAGTCTCCCCCTTTGGCATTGATGGCAACACATCCACCAGTAATCCAATGCTTCCTCCAAGTCTTCCTCTATCTAGCTTCTTTTAGAAGACCCTTTCTTTTATTACCTGATTTTCCTCCCCCTTTGAAATCAATGGCAAAGGGTAGAAAATTTGTCAGTTTTGATTCTGTCTTTGCATTTCCTCTTTCTGAGTTATGTTTAGGCCCTCTTCTTCTGACTGTGTACCTTGCTGCTCCAGACTGGTGTATAAGAGTTATTGAGAGAACACTTTTGAGAATATTTGAACTTGTATATACACATTAAGTCGATATCATTCCAAAGCATAGACTCCTTGCACTTGTATAGAGAGTAAGTAATGACAGCTATACATAATCAGACTTTTATAATAAGAAATGCATTATTGGATCAAGACTTAAAGATTTTGAATGCTCCGAGTGACATATCAGGCTTGCTTCAACTATACTTTGGCCTATATCTGATGTAGTGTGCCAATACCTTTCTATTGAGTAAGATTGTAGATGGAATAAGTCTTCTTCTGCAATACTCATCTGCAGTACCACACCTGTTCAATTATGATAATGATGCTAATATATCTTTTGTTGCTGTGATACACATTTCCTGCCTGTTGGTGATGATATGAGCTAGGGTGTTGATATTATTCTTAATAGCTGAAGGTTCTTGTTACATATGTGATCAATGAATTAACCAGAATTTGATCTAAGAGATCAAATTCCTTTACTGCTTGCATAATGTAATTTCAAAACAAAACCTTGAGGTAGAATGATTTCAATGTATTTTTCAATCTCACTTATCAACCATGCAATTCATTTATGACATAAGGAGGTATGTATTTCTATGATCAATCTCTCATTTAAAGGTGGATTACCAATAAATCCTTTGTGCTGAAGTAGGATTTAGATGATTTTAAAACTTTTGGGCTTCAGATGGTAATCACTGCTAGTCCTTTATTCTTTAGATACTTTGACCGTTCTATCAAAATGAACTTCCACAAAAGCATACTCAATATGTTTAATTGAAAACTCAACAAATAGACTTCACATTGTTTTGTAACTGATCTTAAGAAAGAGGCCTTGAAGATATACATGTACCAAATTTAGGAAGGCATGCAATTATATATATAGAAGAAGATATTGCATCAGTGCTCAATATACTACTTCAAGTGTAAACACAATACTGATCCTTTAGCTCTGCTACTGACCTTCTCATGCTGAATGCAGAAACCAAATAACGCTGGGAATACTACCTTGATGTACGTTTGCCATAATCCTTTTGATCCTGAGGACCTGTTTTATCCTTACCTAGCTGGCTAATCTCCCCCTGGAATGATATTCTCATTTCTGTTCTCCCCCTGAAACTGTGCTTTCTCTTTATATCAGAGATACTACCTCTAGTATATCCACTGTAACACTAATCATACATGTATCGGAAATAAGATTGTTATGCATCCAACCAAATCATATAACCCTTGGTAGGTACATATATTAAATGATGTCACCCTACTCGCATATAATGATATATCACTATATGGTCATGACCTCCGTTCAAATATTAAATCATCACGATATGGTTAACCCACATATTTTTCATATGGCGCTAACATCACAACTGTATTTATCTTTGAAAATGTAACAATTTGAACATACCTCATTAAACCCGCAAACCTTAGTTCGGCACCAACAATCAGCAAGTGTATATATGCTTGGGTCCCAGCACTAACAGCCTACCACATCCAACGGCGGACATCACATTGCACGGCTTCTGATGATCCGATGGACATCGCTCAGAAAACTTGCATAGACAATAATGCGCAATGGCGCGCCGTACCTTGGTTAAACTTCGCGCATCTTCCTTCTACGACCAACGTCCGATGGCTCCCCTCCAGATTGACGGCTTGTATCGATATCGCATGGGGTCTTCAGTCGAGAGTTAATGCGCGATGGCCCGCAGTGGGAGGCGGTTTTCTGTGGGTCCACCTCGCCACGTGTCAAATTATCTATGGAATCGTTGTGATTTCTTGAATACCGCTTGCCCGTCGAAGGCGGTGCGATGAAAACCAGAATTCCGCCTTTACTGTTCACTCCACTCGTGGTTCCTCCCCTTCGCTCAAGGTTCCATCCTCCTTTAATGTTTATGAGTTCCGTGGTTGAAACTATGAGTTCCGCCATGTCAAATTTCCAATTAAAACGATGCCCACAGAGTTGGGTAGTTGGGTTCACAGTAACCAACCTCAACATATCACAGTTTCAACAATGCGTGCAGGGCCCTCATTTACAACATATTCTATATATAGGCATTCAACAGAAGTATTCTTCGTCATTTCGACCACGACGCAACACAATGCCATTCTGTCTTCAATTCTGCTATGATATATAATATATCAACCTTCCATTGCACGTTCGGGGTTCTACCCTGTCACAGTTCCGCTTCTGACTGCACATTCAAGTTCTTGATTCCGTGGACCTGTATCATACTGCTGCTCCACTGATAATGTTTGGTAACCTGTTGATAAGCATGCTACTTGTACCTAAACACCAATTGATAGTACTTTGATAAACCATGCAGAGATTTTACTTTAGCTTGCACATTTACCCATAATTACGACATCCTTCATAAATTCTATTATTGAGCTCTCCACTGTTTTCAACAACAATCATCAATATACTGAATCTGATCTTGGCATCATTAATCTTTTTCTTTTTTTGTCATTTTGTTCAGAGGAAGTCATAGCATTTTCTTTTCTAGGATTGCTCCAGAACCATTGTTGCTTTACATACAATTCAACTGTTCTAACATAAAGATTTTCAGAAGGACATCTTCAATTTCTATACTATGAATCTTCATGGGCTGATTACTTAGAGATTTGTCACTTATTTGACTTCATTCCTCCAAGGGGACTTTTCATAGATCAATTATGTACTGACATCAAGATAGTAGACTCTTTTCTTACTTAATCTTCTTAATGTGATTTATTGTTAATTCTAGTAGAATGATACACAATGTGATCATCACTTAATGTGCTGATGTCTTCCAAGCTTACATGTTCATAGCTGATGTTCTCTCTACCACCAAGGCTTCTTACTGTCTTCTCTTCTTTCATCAATTTGTTTGCCACTTAATACTTCAGATGATCTTCTTCCTCTATAGTCTTCTTTTAGAAAAAAATTTCTTTCCCTTCCTGATCTTATAACTGTTTTCATTCGAAGGAGCTCTTATTAGACTACTTTCATGGGGTCTACATATGAAATAATCTCCCCCTGAGATGCTGCTTTATATCTATAACTGGTTAGATATTTGCTTTGTTTCCTAGAGCAGCTCCCCCTGAGACTATGCTAGATTCATTATGTTATGGAGATAATAGGCTCCCCCTTTCTCTTTTATTTCCATACTTTATTGGGGTTCTTCATAATGACTGCTCTTCCTCTTGATTCATAGTTTTGATTGATCTGTTTGGATTTCATCATATGTCTAGAGTTCGTTAAAATATATGGCAGATTACAGTCCTTTGCTTTGTGGCCAAGCTTGAGACATACATAACATCTTATTTGACCAAGGTGCATTTGAGCTGATGTATAATATTTTGTTCCTCTTCTTGAATACATTTTACAATCAACAATTTTATGTCCAAAATTATTGCATGCATAACAGTAGCCATGGAAATTATTTGTGTACCTGTTGAAAGATTGTTCTTTCCATTTGCTTGCTTGAGGGATTCTTCTCTTTTGCTCCATCCTTTGCTGATTGGACTGGATTGGATTTGTCTTGCAATATGCTGCATTATGTCCTTGTTTGCGGCAGGGAAAACATGTGCTCTTTTTCATAGGAGGGAGGAACCTCCTTTGACATCTTCCAAATTTGTTCGTTACATCCTTAGGAGCATATGAGCCTTCAACAATAGATTGTTTCATCCTCTCATTCTCTGTTCTTTCATGTTGCTGCTTGATTATGTTTATTTCTTTACAGCTCATGTTCATGCTGGCTTCTGCTTCTGTAGTAGTTTGCTGAGTTGCTTCACTGTTCTTTACAACCTTTACAAAAATGATTTTCTTGTTGTCTTCAACCTTGGACTTACTTGTTTCACCTTCATATCCTATCCCAGTCTTTATGATAGGTGACCTTTGTGCATTTAGAATCTGGTCCAACTGTCCAGACCCTTTCATTAGAGGTGTATTCATTAATAGTTCTCTTTGGGATTTTTCCAAGTTCTTTCTTAGGCTTACTGTTTCTTCTTCCAATTTTTCACATTCCTGAATTTTCTCTTTCATTTGTTGCAGTAGAGTGTCTTCTATTTTCTTTGCCTCTTCAAGCTGTGTCTTCAGGCCAATAATTTCTTTCCTATCTTCATATTCTTTCTCATCACATATTTGTACCAATCTCTTAAGGTCTTTGTTTTCATTCTTCAATTTTTCTATTTCAGTCAGAGTTGTGTCAAGTTTGGGTTTTTCTTCAGTTGGAATTTCTTCATGGCTCTTACTACCATTCACACTAGCAGGTACCTCATTTGATTGAACATCTTCTTTTTGACATGAATTTCTCTTTTTCTTAATTTTATTTTCCTTCTTGACAATGCAGTCCTTTGTGTCTACTCCATGGATGAAATGAAATATGTCCCAAATTTCTTTTGCTGAAGTTAAATCCATTATTAACTCAAGATCCTTGTTATGAAGATTGTTATATATCACACATTTTTCCTTGGCATTCCTCTGTTGTTCTTTCACCGTGGGTGAGTGTTTGCAGTAACCATCACAAAGAAGCTTCCATACCTCAGGTTCATCAGCCATTAAACCTGTCTTAACCTTATCTCTCCATTCAGGAAAGTTTGTTGTATTTAGCACAGGTACATTTTGATAATCCATGACTCAACCAGATCTCCTTCAAGCTATTAAGCTTTCACCAAAGGAACCTTCTCTGATACCAATTGTTGAACCCTTAGTTAAACTGAGAGGGGGGGGGGGGGGGTGAATCAGTTTAACACATACATGGACTTTTAAAACTTTTCCCTTAAATATTATTTACACCTTCATTTCATGGTCAACTTAATATGTGAGCAATCTTAATTTGTGAGAAGCAAGTATCAAGCAGATTTGTTAATGTAACAACAGTCTTAATATGCAAGCAACATGTATTAAGCAGATTAGATAAACCACATCAACACATAGACATTATACACATAGACACCAGATATAAGTGGAAACCCATAAAGGGAGAAAACCAGATCTTATTATTGTTGTGATGCAAAGGTAAGCTCCAACTCCCTCTCACCACTGATTTTCTGTAGGCACCAACCTACAGGAGGCTCCTACCTCAATTTTTCAAGCTACAACTTGCAAGGAAGCTCCAACTCCCATCAATTTTCTGCAGGCACCAACCTACAGGAGGCTCCAACCTCAGTCAGCTATAACTGACATTTTATCAAGCTACAACT